>MU968450.1:7181144-7600197 GCA_034641835.2 Pinus albicaulis
TGACAAACTTCGAACTTGAAGCTTCAAGTTCATCGAATTTGGTGACTTAGGACTTCATAGATAGTGCAGTGGCATAGATGAGAGTTTCTTTTGTTTAAAACTATCTCTAGCTACAATAAAGTGGAACCCTTATCAACTACTTTGAGGAGGATCATTTGAACTCAACAATTTAACCTTACTACTTTCTTCAAGCAGTACATATGAAATACTGGGTGGATCTCCAATAAATTTGATTAGTGGAAGGGTCCATAAAACTTAGATGTGAACTTCTGGTTGATTTTCTCCTTAAGCATGTTTGCTTATAAGGTTGAAGATGAAGGAACATTTGAAACCCTTGTTCAAAATGGTGCTTAGTTCAATTTTATTTTGAGACAAAACCAACTTGTCCTTAAGTCCATAGAGAATCTGAATATGGGAATGCACAATTTTTTCCATACATTGAACCTTGGGTGTGCCAAGTAAGTACAATATTTTTTATGGGAGATTTTGTCCATAGGCCACCTCTGAGGGTGAAATTTTGGTAGGACCATGATAGGTGGTATTTTACAACTATTCTACAAATGGTAGCAATTGAACCCACTATGCCTTCTTTTCTAAGAAATATGACACAGATAAGTTTCTAGAAACTTACTAAAATCTCTAGTCTAACCATATGCTTAGGGATGATATGCCATGCTCATTTTCAATTGAGTACCTTGCAATTTAAACAACTTCTATTAGAAATTTTGGGTGAATGTGGGATCATGATTCATGACTTGAATTGCACATGCCATGGAGTTACAACATTTTCCTTGAAGACGTGTACTACTATATAGGCATGAAAGGGGTGTTATAAGGCACAAAAGTGAACATGCTTGGAAAGGTGGTCAACAATCACCATAATGACTAATTTGTTTCCTATTTTAGGTAAACCCATAATAAAATCGAAAGAGACGTGAATCCAAACTATTATAGGGATCGGTAAAGGTTGTAATTCTCTTAGAGTCTTCACTATTTCACCCTTATTTCCTTGGCACATGTCACATTCTACCAAAAATTTAGTGCAAACATATTTCTTCATGTCTTCACATAATAAAGAATACTTATCCATTCACATGTTTTTTCAAACCTTAAGCGACCCACTATGGGAGAAGAATTTAATTTAGTCAAGACTCTTGCTTTAAGTGAAAAAAATTTGGACAAAAGAGATGCACCCTTTATACTAGAATGCATAATTTCTCCTAGTGTAGCCCTAATGTGTATGTTGGTCATCTTGGAGCTAATGGAGAAGTTGAATGGTTTTGGCATCTACCAACTATTCCTGACATACCTTCTCTATCCAATTGGGAAATAGTAAGGATAAAGATAATAGGAAACCTTCCTCCTCACACTTATAAGATAGAGAATTAGCCATTGAATTCTCCTTTACATTCTCGTAGATGATCTCATAATAATGGTGTAACATTTTGGTGATCTGCTTTTGTTTCTCTTATGAGGAAAAACTTTATTCTAAGAAGTATTTTTTATTGGAAATGATTCCCAATTAGGTAATAATGTTGCATATTAACTATATGAATAATATTGATCATTTTATTTCCACGGGTTGATTTTCTCATGCTTTTATCACACTATTTTTTATTAGTGAAGACCAAGGGGTGTCTCTCTTACATTAACATTGCCCCAATACCTTTTCGTGATGCATTACATTCCAAGATGAAAGTATTGTTAAAATTTTGCATGGTTAGGAAAAGAGTAGTGCACATATCTTCTTTTAAACCATGAAAATATTTTTCAATAGCACTATGCCATCTGAAGGTATTTTTCTTCATTAAGATGCTGAGATAAATTACAATTTTAATAATTGGTAAGGCTACGGAATACACACAAATTTTTGACATTATTTTTGTGAGGCCAAACTTTCATCGCCTTAATTTTCTTACAATCAACACATACTCCACATAATTAACAATGTCCCACAAATATCTCACTTACGAGGCACCAAAAACACATTTATACTGTTGAAAGGGTAGTGGGTGATTCACAAAGGATATATAAGACCTAATCCACTTGTGTCACATGCGCCTACCGAGTTTTGTTGTAGTTTAAGATATCATCAAATAAGAAAATGACAAAATGGTGCAAAAAGAGCTAAAAGATATCGTTCATGAGGCTTTAAAAAGTGGAAGGTGCATTTCCAAGACTAAGCTGCATCACTAAGAACTCATATTGGCCTTCATGTGGGTAGAAATAAGTTTTAGGAATATATGCTTCCTTAATTATAATTTGGTGATAAACCAATGGAGACTAATTTTAGTGAATAAGTATTCTCCATGTAGCTCATATAAGTGGTTTTCATTAACAAAAATGGTAAATTTATCTTTGATTTCCAATTTTATAAAAATGCAAAAGTTGGGAACATGCACCAAGAAACTTATTTTTTAAAAACTACGAAAACTAGAGTGTATTAAGGGACAATAGTAGGACATATCACACATTCCAACAATTGATAAATGTAATTTTCTATCTCATTTTTCTATGCAAAAGGATGCAATATGTTCACACATTTATCAGATGGCTACTTAGAATCATTGGGATGATATGAACATGCTCATCGCATCAAGGTGGTAGTCCTTAGAGAAGTTTAAGTGCCTATTTGTGTTTGTCCAAACCAACTACAAGTTGGAATTAATTTACAAAGAAGTGTCCTCCAAGACATGGATAGTGTGAAATTGCAATTATCCATGAATGACCATTATTCGAGATCTTTTATATATAGTTAGATATAACTATTTCTAGAGATATTTATTTGGAACCTTTAAGAATGTAGCAATTGCCTATTCTTCTTGAAATTCATGTATAATTATATAAAACCCGTCGTTATTTAATCCAATATTCTCAACCACTATACACCCAAAATAATATCACAACCTACCATTTCAATAACAAACATGTGAGTTTCTAGGAAATAATTCCCCATTTGGAGTTTCTCATTATCACATTTGCCACTACATTTCAAAGATCCCACAGTTGCAAGTATAAATTGAAAATTGTTAATAATATAGATATAACTGTGTGTTTATTATATGGCCAATGATGAATCCTACCGGAAGGCTGTAAAGGAAGACCGGACACCCGCCAGGAAGGTGGTCTAGGTGGGCTAACGTCGCAATCACGGGCTTTGGACGTGCGCATGCTATTGAATAAATGAGATAATCCCCTTGCAGTTGTCGTGACCAGGAAGACGTCAACCAGTTTAAGGGGCCTTCTCGCCAGATCTGATTGAGTTGCGTCACCCTCGGGCTTTCGTCGGTGGCATCACATCACAGAACGCCCATCTGCAGTGTAGTGTTTTTATTGTACAACAGGCCCTGTCGTTGTTTTCATATTTCTATTCAGGGTATGAATTTCTTCTTCTTTTTTGTGAATTTTGTAGGGCCTTCTATTTTCTATTTATATTGACAAAGAAGGTTACAGAAATATAAAAACGGTCGATGGCATCAACCTGCCCGGAGGAAACCAAGTCTGTTGGCCATCTCAGTGCATTGAAAGCAAACGAAAATTGGAAAGTTTTCATCCGTCTGTGTGCATCATCTGTTAGCTGATCTATATCATACTGTTCTACTTGCAGAAAATAAAAAACTAAGTTTATACAAATTTATATATTTCATAAGCCATCATAAAAGGAACCATTAAGCATCTGAGGAGGAGACTGGAGCAGGGTCTTTCGCAGAAGGCCTTGGCATGTCCACTTGCTGGGTTTGCTAGAGCTGCTTTTCTATACGACGCACGCAGTCATCAACTCTGCTAATACGATCAGCTACCTAGTACTGGGTGATTTTAATGTGGTAGAGCTGGTTTTGCATATCTTGAAGTATGTCCTTCAGGCTGGTGTCTATCTTTGGCTGCTCTTGGTGAACCTGAGTTGGGGGAAAACTCTGCATGGCCTTTGCAAGAAGGCATTTCAGGATCCAGTAAGTGTGGATTGTTTGATGAAATGACGTAAGACGACCTCTGGTATTGCCAGGGTCTGTGATAAAATCCAAGATTTCAGTTTCAGCTTCCAAGTCTTCAGGATCTGTTTGTATTTCCTTTTCCCAACCACGGATTTCCTGGCGAATTGTGGAAGAGTTTCCTATGACATAGCTGGCTGCTAGGTCCTCTAGAATCTCCTGGTTCGACTTCCTACCACGCTTCTTGGAGGTGTACTCAGTTTCAGTATTTTTCTTCCCTTTGGCAGTTTGGGTTGCGGCCCGTCTCTTCCCCATGTCGCATAAGAACCTGGTGTACAAGACAGACATGCAGCAGTACACATGAAGGATGAAATCAGCATAAAGGAACCTCAAAATTGTCAGCCCATTATCTTCTTTGTTATGGTTACAAAGTAATTTAAAGGCCTGGAATTACTGGGGCCTAGCAATGCCACAGCACATGCAGGCTGTATGCAGTGCTGTGATACAGAAGACAAAGAAACCTTTTGCTCGACACGACTGCCCTAACCTTTCTGCAAGGTGTAACAAAATCAACTGGAGCAGACCATTTGACCAACAATTAGTTAAAGAAAAATTCCAGAGAGAAGGATTCCAACTACAACCCATACTACAGGAAGAATGCACCAATGAGAGTGAAAGTAGACAATGAGATCCTGCAGCGAAATGAATCCAACAATAACCCGACTTCCTTAACCTTTCCGCAAGGTGTAACAGAATTGACTGGACCAGACCAGTTAACAGACAATTAGGAAAATAAAACCTCCCGAAACAAGGAATCTCACTACAACCCATACTACAGGGATAATTTAACAACAGGAGCGAAGGCAGACGTTGAATTCCGGCAGTGAATTGTATTCAGCAAACCTTGTAAACTAACCGCCATCTCAATTCCGTTAGGGTATAAAACACAATCATCATAACGCTGGATGCAGGATTATATGGTTTTCATACAAGGGAATTAAGCATATAAAGCAGAGAGCAGGGGTCTCGGAAGCAAGGGAGAACCTCTTGCAGTGGAGGAACAGAGGAAAAGACCAATAAAAGAATCTGCGCTACCCTTTTAAACTGCAAGGAGACTGAAACCACAGCGTTACTAAACATTAAAGCTAGAAAAAGGCTGGATACATACCACCACCTGTTCAAATGGACTGTGCCTGGTGCCCTCCACTGAATCCTCCAAGCTCTTGCATGCAATGACTGATGCGTGCAAGAATGAAGGCTAGGAGGTGGCCGACTTACCATTTTTGAAACTTTCCTCCGGCGTTCTGAGAGCACAGGCTGTCCACCTTGCGTACTCATCAAGGATCGGATGTTATCGTACTGCAGAGAGGTGGAGTTACAGTTTGGCATGATGAGAGGTGATTGATATAAGGACGCACAAACCGCCACCTTACCGTGGCTCATAAATGCGCTCGGACAGGTGTACATCCCGATCAGGGGATTCAGGGTAGGAATTTCAAATGTGAAGGACAGGTCAAAATTAACTGAACTCTAATATCCATTTTAATACAAGAGGGTGGTCAATCGAGAAATTTTTTTGAATATATTTGACTGAAATGTAGTCTATTTAGCTTTCAAATTTGCTCTATAATGCGGTAGTTAATTCAGTTTTCAAATTTGCTCTGAAAATGATGGAAATCTCTACTAAATTTGACATAATTTTTTGTAAATTTATTTTATAATTGTCAAACTTCAAAATTTTGGGTGCTCAACAATTTTTGATCGCGCTGAATCCATTTCCACCATTAAAAACTAGATTTAAACATTTCTATTAGAATTTTTTTTTAATTTATATTTTTGCTAAATTTCAATCAAAAACATCCCAACAAATTTAAAAACTGAGTAAACAATGCCCAAAAAAATCACCATGTCAATTTGCCCCTCAAATTCCATTCATGTTTCTATTCATTCTCAGTTTGTACTGGTCAATAATTATTGCCAATGGTACATAATCACCTTGATTTGTAGCATGAGGTGAGTTGCAAATCAGATCTATTATTCGAGAGGGACTACGGTCAATAACAGGTGTATTGAGTGAAGCTATGGAATTCATTGTTTCGAATTTGCGTGGCCTTGCTGGCATGGCACGTGGAATGTGCGCCGATTTTGTGGTGTGGCTTGTTGGCATTAGGGGAGGGACGCCAGTTGTTGGGCACCCCTTCCACCTCCACTGCTGACATGTTAAGAAACATGGAGACGGTACGACACTTGCCCAATTCAATCAGCCATGTGCCGCGGTTGGTGACAACTTCAAATGCAATTAAATGGCAATGTTTTAAGGTTTGGTCCAAAGGTTTATTGGCGATGACCATTTATGCCTGTTCATTCTTGCTCAGACCCGGAGTGTGGCCATTCGGTTCCACTGGTGGTGGTGGCTATGGGTTCCAGAACCTGCGCGACCTGTCCGCTGATCCTGAATACGGTAAGCTACTTTGTTGCCTACCATTGTTGGTTGCTTGTTTCGACGAGTTTGTGAACCTGTTCGCCAGTTCTGCCATTATTGTGTTGTTAGGTTTGAAGGCTTGTCAGTTTTTGAACGTTGATGGTCGCCACTCGTTCATAAACTTGTATGTGAAGTCCGCCATTGCTCTGATGCTGGACCGCCAGGATATCCATTGTTGTCCGCCAGGGTTTGGGTCTGTTTTCTCTATTTTCTCGAATTCTTTAGGGTTTGGCATCAAACTCTTGAATGATTTCATTTTAACTTTGTTTATGCCATTTTTCTTTATAAAATTTTAATTTTGTTGTTTTTTGCAGGTCTTTTCTTCCATGGTTGGCATTGGAGAGGTTTGGGGCAGCATTGTGGTGGCTTCTGCAACCTTTGCACTTCTCAGTGGCGGCGCTATGCAACCTCTGCACTTCTCAACCTTTGCATTTCTCGGCAACCTCTCGGTGACCTCTGGTAGGATTCACAATCCTACCAACCATTCTCTGTGTTTTTTAACACTTATTCTCTATGTTATTTAACACTTTCAATCGCCATTCGGTGGAATTTAGCTCTTCTTGCTGTTTTTTCAGTGGAATTTAACATGTTTTACATATATCTGTGGGTCTATCTGTGGGCAGTTATGGGTTTATCTATGGGTTTATATGTGTTTGGTGGAATTTAACTCTTCATGCTGCTTTCCAGTGGAATTTAACATGTTTTACATATATCTGTGGGTTTATCTGTGGGCAGTTATGGGTTTATATGTGTTCGATGGAATTTAGCTCTTCTTGTTGTTTTTCAGTGGAATTTAACATGTTTTACATATATCTGTGGGTTTATCTATGAGCAGTTATGGGTTTATTTGTGGGTTTATATGTGTTGGTGGAATTTAGCTCTTCTTGTTGTTTTATCGGTGGAATTTAACATTTTTTACATATATATGTGGGTTTATCTGTGGGCAGTTATAGGTTTATCTGTGGGTTTATATGTGTTTGATGGAATTTAGCTCTTATATGTGTTCTATGTTTGACTCGCTATCTGTGGGTTTAGGGTTTGGTTGCTTGTAAGAGCCAATGAATAGCCTTTTCTTCAGTGAAGATTGAGAAACATTTTTAATTACCAAATGGGATTTTTACAATGTATCTTCAAATATTAACTCAAGGTCATTGGTGCATTGGGTGCAGTAACTCCAACTCACCAGATTCTTTTGAAAACCCATATGATGGAGGCTTCTTTGATGGGTATGTATTCCTTTGGCTAATCTGATGATTGCTCTCTTTTTCTCATGGGAAATAAATTCCTGTGAAGCTATTGACACTTCCCCCATTTCAATTTCAATTCCGATCATTGTATCCATTGTAAATCTTGTGGCGACTTAGTGCACCTAACTCTGTGGGAATTGAACAAAGACCCACACATTATTTTAGATTATGGGCAATGTTCTAAAAACAGTGATACTCACTGATTTTAATTCATGCTCTTCCAACACTGATTATTGTGGTAGCTTATTCAAGAACTTTGGAATTTGAAATTGAACTCCCTTACTGTTCCATTCTCTTTTTGAATTTATTTCATGGAGTTCATTAATTAGAAGTCTTCCACCTTTTTTTACATCCTATTGTTCCATGAATGCATCTCTAAAAGAATTACAGGTCTTGATGCCACTATCATCAAGGTTATTGAGCCACATTCTAACTTCTTCTCATGAAAGGGGAAAATGTTTCATCACTGATCTTCAGGGCTGTATTTTAATTCATGCTCTTCCAACGCATTCTGTTAATTTTCAATGTGTTCCTAGCTGCTATACATTGTTCCCTAAAAATTTGGGAAGCCATTTACTATATTTTTTAGGCATGTCATGTGAGGCTCCTTGGATAGCTAAGAAATCCAATGCCTTGTATAGATTTCTCTTCCATTAAGTCATGCCTACTATAGGGTTTGGTTGCTTGTAAGAGTCAAGGAATAGGCTTATTCAATCATGAAGGATTTGAAGGCTTTTCTTCAGTGAAGATTGAGAAACATTTTTAATTAATACTTTTGAATTTTACTATGTATCTTCAAAGATTAACTCATCAATAATGTTGAAGTGTAATCTTCTTGATTCGGGCAAGGTCATTGCTGCATTGGTGCATTGATCTTCAAGGTCCTGTTATTTATTTGTTCTTAGCCTTCAAGTTTAAAGTCTTAGCCAACGTTAGTCTAAATTGATATGATATGATTTTAGCAGAGAATTGAGTAGACAATGTGATAAAGTATGTTAACAAAGTTTATTGTAGAGTTATATGTTGCCATTTTGTACGCTGACAAAATATCTTGAACTGCCTTAAGGGTACATGAGGACTCGTCTCTTAATTAAAACCGAAATTCTCTTTGAAAGCATTACTGTGGTACAAAAAAATAGCTTTTTTCTTTGGCTTTATATATTGTGGTAGCTTATTCAAGAACTTTGGAATATGAAATTGAACTCCCTTACCGTTCCATTCTCTTTTTGAATTTATTTCATGGAGTTCATTACTTAGAAGTCTTCCATGATTTTTTACATCCTATTGTTCCGTGAATGCATCTCTAAAAGAATTACAGGTCTTTATGCCACTATCATCAATGTTATTGAACCAAATTCTAACTTCCTCTCATGAAAGGGGAAAATGTTTCATCACTGATCTTCACGGCTATCTTTTAATTCATGCTCTTCCAACACATCCTGGAAATTTTCAATGTGTTCCTAGATGTTATACGTTGTTCCCTAAAAATTTGGGAAGCCATTTAAGGTCTTTTTTAGGCATTTCATGTGAGGCTCCTTGGATAGCTAAGAAATCCAATGCCTTGTATATATTTCTCTTCCATGAAGTCATGCCTACTACAGGGTTTGGTTGCTTGTAAGAGTCAGGGAACAGGCTTCTTCAATCATGAAGGATTTCAAGGATTTTCTTCAGTGAAGATTGAGAAACATTTTTAATTAACACTTTTGATTTTTACAATGTATCTTCAAAGATTAACTCATCAATAATATTGAAGTGTAATCTTCTTGATTCAGGCAAGGTCATTGCTGCATTGGTGCATTGATCTTCAAGGTCATGTTATTTATTTGTTCGTAGCCTTCAAGTTTAAAGTCTTAGCCAGTGTTAGTCTGAATTGATATGATATGATTTTAGCAGAGAATTGAATGGACAATGTGAGAAAGTATGTTAACAAAGTTTATTGAAGGGTTATATTTGCCATTTTGTATGCTGACATTATTTTTTTTGAAAAAATTTATGGCATAGTGTTACATATAACATAGAGCTATGTGTTCTGTGTTGTTACCTGAGTTATGTAGTGTGTAGTGATGTCATCCTATGTGTTCAGGAAAAACTAACAACATACACTTAAGAATAACTAACAGAACTAGTATAAAGAGGTATGCTTTGCAGCATGTTCTATGTGGATATATATGTGAGATATGGTTTGTGAAGTATGATGAAAACATTTAAATTATACTTAGTGTAGTAGAAAGAAAATCTAAGATCTATTAAGATATAAAAGTCCAAACATATAGTCCATCCAAAAATCCACATCATAATGTGGTTACAACCAAAAACATATAACACCCCTGTTATTTATGGCCTTGAGAATCTTCAGTGCCAAACCCTGAGTTGCCTGATTGAGCCAAGTAGGTTGGACTTCTTAAGAAGGTTTGATTAGGTTGTGGTTGATTGTTGCCATATAATTGAGACCAATTTGTTCCTCCCAACCATGGAGGAATGGAGTACCCATACCTCACACTTGCGCTAAGTGGAGGTGTGTGATGAACATACATTGAATTTACACCTCCTGTGGTAGGAATAAGGCAAGTGGGTAAACCCCCATTTTGATAGTGAGGCACTTGAATGTTTATGAGGTCTTGGAATAATGTTGTATTATTTGCAATATTTTCCAATGTGTTGGACATGTTGCTGGTTTCATTCTCATCAACTGTGCTTGCATTTATGTCAACCATATCAGTTATCCCTTGTTCCCTTTCAAGCATTTGTTTAGCCTTCCTTACTTCCTTTTCCTGTCTTGACATTTGTTTTTATTGCTCATTCTCTTGCCTTTCTCTCTCTCTTTCAAGCCTTTCATCTGCTCGACGTTGTGCTGCAATAGCCCTTGTTGCCTTCTTCTCCTTCGCTTGATCCTTTTTTTTTTCTGTTTTAATTTCCGAATTTCCATTTTTTTCTTTTCAGACTCAACTTTTGAGGTGAGTAACTGTGAACTTCGCCCCAAACAAATACTATCGAGTGTTCCTTGCTTCTTTTTCATTAACACTCTTTCTACTGGTAGCCTTAGGAACCGCCCAAGTAACTTCTCCCTCCCTCCCACCTACATGTCATTTCTTGGCACTTCAGTATCCGTGGAATTTGATTGAACTATATTGTTTTATTCATCTAGTGCCTCATTATGTCCTCCATCTTCTTCCATTGATCTATTGTCCACAAAAAAATGAACAATTTCACTATTTAATTTAGCCAGTTGTGAAGGCATGTTCATGCTTTGTTCATTGGTTCTTGAGACCTTGTGTTCGTTCAAATTAATCATGGCTTGTGCCAGCCATGATGGTGGGTTTACTTGCTTGGCAATGTAAGTTGGTCATTTTCAATGTCATTAACAATATCAACAATTTCATTTTCAACTACAACTGCATTAAAAATATCAACAATTTCATTTTCAACTACATCTGCATTAACAATATCAGTAATTTCATTTTCAACAAAATCTGCATTGTCAACTACATGTTCAACAGTGTGATTAACAATATCAGCAACAAGAGTTCCATATGTTTCAGTTGGTAGAACAACCTCCATGTTTCTATCAATTTGTTGATGAATATACTGTGTTTCACATACCTACTCATCATCATCAGCATATAACTGCCCTTGAGAGAGGGAAATTATATTATCAGCTGCAACCACATCAACACGTTCATGACATACTTCTTCTTGCACTTCATGCTCTTCTTCCTGACCATCCACATGAAAATCTTGGCTACAAGCAGTATCATGCATAAGAGCATCATAATTTAGTGGCTATAGTCTTGTCCTCCTAAAGCCAGCCTTGATATTTGATGGTGTTAGAGCCCTTTTAAAAGCCTTACTTGCAAGCTCTACTAACTCGAACCTTTTCACCTCAACCCCTGGATTCTTGTCATCCATGCTGCACGCTCTGACTTGAAATAGTTCTTGAAAGGGCCAAACACACTAACATCAAGGGGTTGCAATCTGTGAGTGGTATGAGCAGGCAATGTTAAAAGGTCAATGCCCAAGTTGTTTGCTTCCTCAATTGTTTGTACAACCATGTGGCTTCCATGGCCATTTAATATCAATAGGTGTCTGTTATTAGGTGAGACACCATCTGGCACAGATGCAGCAAAGTGGCAAAGCCAATTTAAAAAAATTTCTTTACTCATCCATGCATGGGGTTGTGCAGCCATGCATGCTTCAGGTTCACAATTTTGTATATAATTTTTCAACTAATTTTTACCTTTGAATAGATAAAATATTGGGATTGAAGCACCAATTGCATTGACACAACATAAAATGGTTATCCACTCCCTGCTCTTAGGAAAAACCTTTGGCATGTTTTGGCTGCCTCTCTTTGAAATTACCCTCATGCCACAATTCCTTCCCGCTTGTAAAAATGTTTCATCACAGTTCCATATATGGTCTGCACCATAATAATGTTTATCGTATGCACTAGAAAGAGTGTCATAGAACTTACATATAACTGCAAGGCACAAATTTGATGCTCTGTCTTTGTCAAGGCCCTCAGTTGTATGCAATACAAGGTCTGGATTCCATTTTTTAAACCCAAACCACTATGATTTACCAGGAAACCCATCTTTGAATGGGTTTGGCCTCCCTTGACAGATTTGAGAAAATGTGGATTTGAGTTGTATCAACTCTAGCCCATGTCCCAATTGGGCCATTTCTTTACACCACTCAACCACCTCAGCCTCCTCCTCTTCAGTCATAATTGTAACAGGCCCTCTACGTTTGGTGTGAGTGAGCCCATTTATCCAATAATGTATTGATGAGAGAGGAGTATTATGTTTCTTTGCAGATGTCCGAACAGAATATCCATTGAAATCTATGTCTTCAATTGCAACTAACATTTCTTCTTTTGTCCAACGTCTTATAGCGCTGATATTTTTAGTGGAAGTTATGCCTTGGACTGTGGTTGACAGTGGCTGTGTGACTGATGGTGTCACAACATCAGCTTCAGCCACATGGTCATCCTCAACAACATTGCTTGGAGCATTGTTGACATTGAGATCACCTGTTCTTTCTTCATCTGATGAAGTGCATCGTAGCTGGGCACCCCTGGTCAATCTTCTTCCACTCCTCCTTATACGAGCTACATAACTCACTCTTGCCATGGATGCAACTACCTGCAGAATTATTGTATGAATTTAGTTAAGAATAATTGAAAAGAATGCTTTCATACAAGCCAAACATCATCTGGTAACATCATCTCTTCCCATTTATAACAATTTACAATTAATTTGTGTATTATTGCATGCATTTAGTTAAAAGAATAATTGAAAAGAATGCTTTCATACAGAGAATATGGCTTCTATGCTCAGCTATTGCAGATAGATATGTTAACTTCAAATGCTACAACTTCTATTTTTATCTATTGCAGATAGATATGTTAACTTCAAATGTTATAGCTTCTATGCTCAACTATTGAGATATTTTCCACAGGATTCTATGCTCAACTACTCATGTTTTGTTTTTGGTTATTTGTTTCCAGCTTCTAATCTTGATCTTTGTCTGATCTTTGTGTCATTTGAAGTCATTTTGTACCCTGAAGCTGAATTGGGTAAGTTCAAATGATTGGGTAAGTTTGAATTCCAGTCTGATCTTTGTGTCATTTGAATTCATTTTGTACCTTGAAGCTGAATTTGGTAAGTTCAAATGATTGGGTAAGTTCCACTATGCATTGTGACTCTAAATTTTTTGAACCTATCAAATGTTATAAATTATGGCCAAAACTCAGGGATTAAGGTGTTGAATTTACGAAATCTATAATATGTTTTAGTTTTAATTGCAATGCTTCCTTATTCACCAAAATAAATTAGCATCTTACATAACAGGTTCACTATAAACCTCCTGTAGAGATTGTTTGCAATTCTGTTTTGGGGAAATTTAACATACACACTCTCTTTAAAACATTGAAACTTGCCTAGGCATAGGCATTAGGATGAATCTGTGTTCAACTATAAACATGTTTTGTTATTTGTTCTGTTCTTTTTCATCTGTATCTAAATTGGGTAAGTTCAAATGACTGGGTAAGTTCCACTATGCACTGCCTTTATATTTTTTGGATACAGAACATTCTGATCATAGTTATTGAATTCATCATTCCTAGCCCTTTACCCGAATTTGAATCATCATGGAATCAAGGAATTGGTGATCCAGACCCACTCTTTAGGATTCCCTGAATTCTATTCAGGAATCCATTTCTAGTTATAGGATCTGGATACTGTTATTTAGGTTTTAAATCCTAAGTTTGAATCATGTTCAAATGTTAGGGGAACTGGTGCAAAATCCTTGGATTTTAAAATGTTGTCTCTCCTCCAATAATATTAGCAATGCACAACCTTGTGCCATTACAAAAATATCCTTGCATGTTTGAAATTTACACCATGATATTTGAACCTCCATGTTTCAATTGCAATGCTTCCTTATAAAAAAATTGCAATGCTTGGTTATAAAAAATAGGTTCACTCAAAGAATAACAGGTTCACTCAAAGAATATCATTATATTTTTTATTATTTTGCACAACAACGTCAATTCCTCATAAAGCTCATTTTTCTGGGCCAATAATTCATGTCACTCTACTTTGTGGGAGGCATTCAATTTGAGGTGCATTATTTGAGTTCCTTTTGTCATAAACTCGGCATATGGTTCTACTATCTTGTTTATTTTTTTTTTAAATAAACAACCCTCTTGTTGTTGTGCTGCAACAATTAAGGTTTTACAATGTCTTGAATTCAACAATTAATGTTGTCTTGAATTCAATCTCCCATTGGGATGAATTTGTGTTCAACTATTAACCTCTTGTAGAGATTGTTTGCAATTCTGTTTTGGGGAAATTGTTTTGAATTCAATCTCCCATTGGGATGAATCTGTGTTCAACTATTAACCTCTTGTAGAGATTGTTTGCAATTGTGTTTTGGGGAAATGGTTTTCAATTGAATCTCCCATTGGGATGAATGTGTTCAAATATAAAACTCTGGTAGAAAAATAGAAAAAAATATACAATTTCATGAAAATTAAATTGTAAGAAAACTGAAATAAAGACTTGTAAGAAAACTGAAATAAAGACTCAGAAATGAAAATAAAAGTGTAAGAACGCTGAAATAAATAATCAAAAATTAAAATAAAATTGTAATAAAAATGTGTTGTAATTGAGAAAACTAACCTGGATATACTGTGAAATGTTTTGGGGTGTGTTCTGTGTTGGGTTGTCTCCAAGGCTGGTGAATAGTTTGAATGTGAAACATGCAACTTTAGCAGCGGTTGAACTTCTTTTATAGTTTTTTGCAGTTGAATTTAATTGGTGACAATGATGGACATGGATTGAAATGGATTCATTTTGCATGTGTGATCAGGATTGCATTTGATGTGATCCAATGGCTGGGAATTTGTTTTTGTTGATCCATGTGCTTTGATATGTTTTAATGAGAAATCGTTTATTGAATTTATTAGGTGGGTGTCATTTATTGTACACAATGGGTTTAAATGTTATTGGGTGGGTGCCATTTATTGAACACAATGAGTTTAAATGTTGAATAACACAACAGTTATGGTTGACATACATTTATTTTTATTATGTGCAGGTATTGATATTTACTTCTCATACACAGCATCAGGGCTGATCAGATAGGTTGAAGTGACTGACTTTTTGTACTTATTGACTTGACCATTTTGGAAGGAAAAATGGTTTTATGAGTTTTCTAGTTGGCATGATAGGATTTGTAATATTGATACTTATTAAACTATTTATGGACAGTTGTGGGCTATTTATGAACAGTTGTGGGCCCACTCAATGACTTGGGAAATTTTGGACTTAATTTAATATATATTTGGACTTCAAGTTATTTCTTTATGTTTAATTATTGGTTGCATATATATCTATTTTTGGCGGGTTGGTGGGACCAGTACTATTGAAGTGACTGGCTTTTTGTACTTATTGACTTGACCATTTTGGAAGGAAAAATGTTTTTATGAGTTTTCTAGTTGGCATGATAGGATTTGTAATATTGATACTTATTAAACTACTTATGGACAGTTGTGGGCTATTTATGGACAGTTGTGGGCCCAGTCAATGACTTGGGAAATTTTGGACTTTATATTTGGACTTCAAGTTATTTCTTTATGTTTAATTATTGGTTGCATATATATCTATTTTTGGCTGTTGGTGGGACCAGTACTATAACAATTACCAGTCCCTGCACAACAATAGACATCTCTCCCCTATATCATGTGTTTTCAAAGTGTTTTACTTTTGCATTGTCTGTGGACAATGCTGTAAATTTTATAAAATTTTAAAGATAAATCGACATACATTTAAATTATGATAAGATAAAATATTTATTTTAAGATTTAAAAAATCACAAAAATTTAAAAAATTATAATTTTATTTTAAATTAGTATTGATATATTTTAATTTATCAAGTTTGGAGAAGGATTGAATTTTTTTGTTTTTTAATAGCTTTGTTTTACATTTTAAGAGATTTGATCCCTCTAGATTTTTGTTAGATATAAAGTTAAAATGGATTTAGGCTAGTTTAATTTTCCCCAAGCTATCTTCCATATGAATACCATAGGTTCTCATAAACCTGGAGCTCAAAAGCTGCCACTAACTTGACCAAGTCACCTAATAAATAATAATAATAATTTTATTAATTTAGTTTGAAGTTATTTTTACTTTAATATAGAGTTATTTTTATTTTGACCGAGTCAAAATGTTTAGATGACATTATAACATCTTTACTATACTAGGTTGGAGAGCTCCCATCCATTCAATATATAGTAGTAAAATTCTTAACTTATACAGGAAAACTTTAATACCAACTTTTTTTTAATATTTTTTTATCTACTAAGATCAATTAACCATCGAGATTCACCTCTATTTTACTATGGAGATTCTTAACTTGTAAATAAGGTTTATTACAATATAATGACTTAGTAATACCACATGCTCAAAAAACCAACTCATCTTCATATGACACATGTGTGTATGACATTTTTTTATTAATTAACTTAATTGAAAGGGAAAAAGGAGCATAAATTTTTTTGAGAAAAATATCAACCTTTGATATGTGACTACTACTAAGAATATTCAAGTTAAATCCCTACCAACTAACTAATAATTATTGATAATTAAATTAAAATTCTAGAAACTCCATTTCTAAATAGACACATCTATCCGCCTAAAAATAAATAAATTATTTTCAGAAATATATGCAAACTTAAAATAAATGGGCAGTCTAATCACTGAACTTTCTATGGCAATATTTTCCAATCATTTTTTAAGTTTGAGCTTTGTAATCTATACAATCCTAGTGCCCTAGGGGTTTTTGAGTGTGCAGTCTAACTATTAGACTTTTTGAATTTTCTGGACAATTCTTGGAATGGTAAGTTTGAGCTTTATAATCTATACAATCCTAGTGCCCTAGGGGTTTTTGAGTGTACAATCTAACTATTAGACTTTTTGACTTTTCTAGACAATTTTTTGTAGTCAATTTTGTCCAAACTCTAACAAATATTTCTTGAAAGAACAAGCTATACAATTCAAATACCTTAATCTCACTATCCCAATATACTTTTAGAGAATTAAATCCATCTATATATTTAAAAACACATTTTAAATAACAATTTAAATTAAAAAATTTAAAATTAATAAAAATCAATTTATTTTAAATTTAAAAGTCTGTTGAATTGAAATACATATAAGTGTCAAAAATAAATGTATTCTAGACGAGCACAACCACAAATACACATATATGATAAAATGGTGAGTATAAAGATAAACTAAAGGAACAATGTATGGAATGTTAACACCATCAATCAACTAAGAAAGATCGATGGATGCTATTAAGTATACATGGAAAAGGTGTACATGGGGAAAAAAAATTGGAGAGCAATGACGGTGCATAAAATAAGAATCATACCAAAGAAGTTGTTATATCATATATAGAATATGAGTAACAAGGTTAGGACCATTATGATAAGAAGAAGTGTTAGTGTATGTTACAATAATTTTATAAGGTGAAAATAGATAAGGAAGATGTAGGCAAGTGAAAACCAAAACAAAGGGTTATGATTGAATTAGCATAGATGCATTAAATCTTTGTGGGACTTGGAAGAGATTATGTTAATACAACATAATTAGACGTTATTGATATTGAGCTAGACATATTGATATATAGCTATAGAGTCATATAGAGTAAATTAAAACCATAATATCTAGTATTGAATCATATGAGGTATTTTTAATGGACATGCCTTTGCATTCTTAAGATTTGTGTGGATGATTTCCCCTATTATTATGCAATATGGTTTTATGGTATGCCTATAAATTGATGAGGATAAAATAGATCTTTATTTTGATTTGGTTGTTCATAATTTAACATGGAAATATTCCATTGTAAGAGTGTAGATGTAACATCCTCTGTTTTGACCCCTGCTTTTGGAATATCAAATGCGATTGTGACTCCAACATGGGAAAACTATAGTTGGATGAATCTCTATTTTAAGAGTAACTGTTAATTATTAATTAAATTAAATTAAACAAACTAGAGGAAGGGACAACCAATGGATCAAAGTTCTAATTGAGATTATTTGTTTTGATTGCATAACCTGAAAAGCCATGACCAACAGAATTAAATGTTGGAACCACTCGCAATGGGAAAAAACCATTTTTACCTAACAATTTTTAATGTGATGTGATTGCTATCGAACTAGAGTTGGTAAATTTTGCTGACAGTTCATTTATGAAGAGTAGAGATTGGAGTGGGAAGTGCCCATTCTCATCCTTCCCTCTTGCAAATCAAAGAGACAACCCAAATGAGCTAAGCTGGTGCACTCTCTGTTTTGCGAAGTAACACAAGAGGAATTCTACATATACACACAATAGAGATGAATTTTAGGTCTAGTTCACTTATTGGAAGCGAAAGCAGTTGCTTAACAATTCACTGTTTAAAGCTTCTAGTGGAAATATATTCTTTCTCCCCCTCTGAATTATGAGGCTCTGTGAGCTTGAGCTAGTACACTATGTCTTTGGGTGTTAAATACCTTGATTGTGATTAAGGCCACCAAAATCCTTATGTGAACTTGTGTTGCTGGTGTGCAGTTTCATGATTGGATTAAATTATTGGATGCTTGCAGTTAGGTTGAGGAACCACTTATTCCTTACTAACTGACTAACAAACCGCCTTCATAGTAGAATCAATCCTTGGGTTAAACCATTGGGTGCTTGTAGTTAGGCTAAGGAACCACTTAGTGCTTTCTAAGTGCTAACTAACTAGATGATGAACGACCTTCATAGTAGAATCAATCCCTAGGTTAAACCATTGGGTGCTTGCAGTTAGACTGAGGAACTACTTAGTGCCTTTAAGTGCTTGCTAACTGGATGAAAAATTACCTTCATAGTAGAATTAATCCTTTGTTTAAACGATTAGGTGCTTTCCTTTAGCCTGATGAACCACTTAGTGCATGCTAAGTGCTTAGTAATTGGCCAACGAACCACCTTCATGATGGAATCAATCCCTAAGTTAAACTAATAGGTTATTGCAATTAGGGTGATAAACCACTTAGTTCTTGCTAACTGGTTAATGAACCACCTTAATAGTGGATTTAATCCTAAAAAACCGAACATCACACTTCCCTCTGTAATTTGGTTGAAGCCCCTGTTCTTAGAATTAAGAGAGTAAGAGAGTTAGTGAAGTGCTTATTACTAGAGAGTAGTTGATGAGACACCTAGATAGTGGCTTCCATTTCATGAGTGTTTGACCAATCCATTGCTGTAAATTGTCCCCGTGCAAGAATTCCCTCAGACTCTTGATTTAGCTCGGGGGTGTCCACCTGCAAGATATATTAGAGTGTAGCTAGCCTATGGTTGGGTGAAGAGTGCAAGTCCCTTCTCCAGTTTCCAACTTATTTAACTTACTTATATAATTATAATGGATTATGTACATTTGATTTATAAATGATGGTTTATGCCTAATGTGATAATAATATGATATATGCATATGTATGATTCAAGAATGAATGCATAAATGTTTTTGTATCCATGGTCAACAACTGCTTGATATTTCCATGGATATATGAATATCTAGTATTATTAATTCTACTACCGAGCTCATAAATTATAGACTTTATCATATGTTGAGTGTTACATAAATGTTTGGTTAATGTTGAGAATGCTTAGTTTATGAATGACGAGATGATATTGAGAGTCTATACACACTTGCATGTGTTTTTGTAATGTTCTGAGATTCGATGTTCAAGGTGAGGCTTGTAGGCTACTTGTGTGAGCATGTAAGTTGCATGTCACCTTATGAGAAATTGAGATTTTGTATATGATTGGAGGAACTCTCTAATATAACTAGATAGTCAAGCTATAATGCATGAACTATTGTAGTTTGGCCTTTGGAGCCAATCCTTTCTTGTGCTCAGGATCTATGGTGAACTAGGCTTTATGAGAACCATTTGAACTCTTTTTGGACATGGTACCCATATTTGATGACATGTTCTCAGGTCCTAGATATTATTTTAGAAAACTTGGTGTTTCAGTGGAAGCATTGGTCCTTCAAAAATCCTGGTAAATTTCCCTTCAATTTCCTTCTCTACAATCCTTAGTAGTAATCCTAAACTAATCAAGGACCAGTTGACATATTTCATGCACTATGTATCCAGGCCTTAAGTTTTATTTTTATCTGAATTATCGAGGGGGCGAATTTCCCATCTCATTCTTGGATGCATTCATTGATTAGAAAATTTGAATGGACAAGGCATGAACTCATTGGAAATAGTTTGGATTTATTTTGGACTAGATTTTGTGGTAAGTGCAATTTATAACTTGAGATCCAAGGTGGTTCTAACATTGGATGCTTATTTGCATGAGGGATGAATTTTCTCATGAAGTCGAGATGTCATTCAATATCTACGGGATCCTAATGTGGCCGAGGGTACGCCCATTTGATAGGTCTTGGATAGGGTTGAAACCCAATTTTATGATTTGTGCTTAGCACCTTGGGAATTTAGGATACAAGGGTGGCAAGAAATGCACACCCCTGTGGAGCCTTGGATATCTGTTAAGTTGGATTTCTCTTGTTCAACCAAGTAAAATCCTAGGGTTTGGAGATCTAGAGAATGTCAATGGTAGACAATGGTGCGAACACTCAGATTGATTTGTAGTCGGATATAAGATAAATCCATAGTAAATCTAGTGGAGGCCATGATGGACCTCACACCCCATGTTAATGTAGCAACACCACATGGGACTGGTAAAGACCACGTGGGGGCGATGTAGGAACTAAATGAGGATGTTGAAATTCTGTTATGTTGATGTAGAAATACCACATAGAATAGGTAGAGGCCACCGCTTTGCAACCACGACCCGATTGAAAAACATAACATTCCAAAGGCATAAAAAACTACGGGCAGTCCTTGGACTCATGCACTAATTTCTAGGTCTTGAGGTGTGGCAAGGGCATAGTGAGATTTTCCTTTCACATGGAAAACATGCTATGAAGTTGTTGGAGAGATTTGGAATGAAAGAATGCAAGAAATTTCCCAGACCGATGGAAATGAATTTCAAGAAATTATGTGGAGAAGTGTGACAAGATCCAATTTGGTGAATCCATCCGAGTATAGACAATTGATTAGGGCTATGATGTTCTTAGTGAACACTCGTCCAAACATATGCTATGTAGTGAACACATTGAGTCAATTCATGACCAAGCCTCTCCATGCACATTGGATCACTTCGAAACACATTTTGAGATATTTGCATGGGATGATCACCCTTGGCCTGAGATATTCTACTAGAGATGTTCAACTTCATGGATATACCGATGTTGAATGGGTAGGAAATAGTCTCAACTGGAAGAGTACGCCTGGATATTGTTTTAGTCTTGGATCTGCCATGATATCTTAGATGAGCAGGAAGCAGAAGTCTGTAGCATCGAGTACCTCTGAGGCAGAGTACATTGGCGTTGGCATGGTTAGTTTTGAAGCAGTTTGGTTGAGGAAGTTCTTTGGAAAGCTATTTGAGAAGTTCCTAGACACTACAATGATATATTTTGACAAGAAGAGTGGGATCTGTTTGGTAGAGAATACTGTATTTCATGAAAAGCCAAAGCACATTGAGATTCGATATCATTACATTTGAGATATGGTGCAGAGAGGAGTCATTAGACTCTATCATATATCGACAAATGAGTAGATTGCAGATTCTCAGTAAGGCCTTACTGAAAGGGAAGTACTTGGTCTTCAAAGAGCAGCTTGGAAAGATGGATGTGACCCCTCCTGATAAGGGGCATCACTGATCGATAACACTAAGCTGGATCTTCCCCCTTTTTGAGCTCCCAGGGTGAAAAATTAAGATGGAGGGATCTTGGGGTAGAGGGATCTATGGACAATAGGGTCATAGATGTTGCTCCCATATCTGTTACCCATAGGGTTGGAGATGTTGCTCTCCTATCTTGGTCTTTGCAGAGTATACCCGAGTTGGCATCATACCCACAAGTTGGGCTTGTTGGGATTACCACTCCTTGTTTGGCCAATGGGTTGAGAGTGTACTTGGGGGTGTACAACCCAAGCTGATTATGATGTAGGTGTTCTACCACGTGACCCTTGAGGGTAACTTTTGGAAAGATCAATGGGTAATAGGATGGGTGGAGATGTGCTCCACTATATCACCTATTGCTCGATATGGGGTTGTACACGATTTTTCTCCCCTGTGAGATTTTGGGCTGAGATATGCTCCTCGATGTAGTTTCAGGTTGAGATGTGCCATCCAAAGTTATAGAGGGTGGTAACTAATGCTCCCTAGGTCTTCTTCTTTAGATTCGAGAATGTTTCAGCAGATAGAGTTGAGAAAAAATGGGACATGATATGGCGACATGATACACATGATATGATGCAGTTGGAATTTCTCACTCACTGAGATGGAATGTTAAGTTTGGCAGCTCAGTGACAAATTCCAACCATGGGACTAGATTCCTCTTTTCGAGAGGACCAATTTTGACTATTGAAGCACTTAACTTGGATAAGGTAAAGTGTACTCATGAAGAAAAGTTCACATATGGACATTTAATCAAGTCGGCCCTAAAGCAAATTGGACTCCTTTGGAATCATATAAATTTAAGTGACCTCAAGACCATTTGGACATCATCATCACATATCATTTCTTCTTCTTTTTGGTGTTTCGTTCTATCTAAAATTGAAGATTGAACAAGAAATGCGAAGGGTGAACAAGAATTGTGTAGGGTGAATAGGAAGTGTGCGAGTATGATTGATTGCATTATCTTGACTTTTGACACATATTTTAGATATTGGTCAGTAGCTTTGTTGAACAAGTCAAAAAAACTTTGATTATTATTTATGGATCTAGGCTCATTTTACTCTTTGTTGAACATTTTAAGACAATCTAATAGAAGAAGAATTACAAAGGGTTTCTCCATAGTGGGCTTTCCAAACCTAGTATCTCTTGTTAAGGTGTTGATTGTCTCCTTTATCATTGCATTTACTGTTCTATCTTCAATTACTGTTGATAATTAAAAAGATTAATTATTATTGAAAAGATTGCTGATAAAAAAAGTGAATTAGAAAAATAATTGAAACAACATCAAACAGTGTGAAAATTAAAAGCAGCTAGTTAATTGATCCTCTAGACTGCATGCAACTCCTCATTCACATTAACTAATGACTTTATCACTCCATGGCAACTTTTTATTGCTCACTATCACTACTGTGGTGTGACTGGTGTATTCTTTTCACATAATACCTCTTCCTCGTGGACTCACAAGCCAAGCTCTGGTACCAGAACAGAAATTAAACATACACAACAAATTAAACAATATATAAAAAGAGTTGATTCTCTAATTTATGTATGAATATATAAACTTTTCTGAGATTAACAGATCCCTTGAAATTTAGATCAGAATTCAACACATACATATCTAAGTGGGAGTTCTTAGCACAATTAGTTTTGCTTCAATCTCATCCATGGATTCAGTCTTAATCATCATTTTGACTCATGGTATGTACGGTTTACAATACGAGCAGAAATTGTAAAATATTCGGCACATAACTATTGCAGAGTACTACACAAATGCTTATTAGAGGGTTGAACCAAGAGGGAATTTAGGCATCATTCCCTGGGCTGGATCACCCAACTTGAGCAAAGAGTTGGCTATGGCTATACCCAGGGCTGCGGTGAAGTTGGGATCTGCTTTTATAGAATCCACAGAATTCATGATTGCTAAATGATCCAGTTGATTTTGATCAAATACAAGGTCCATATTGTTAGGCAATGGAGTCGAGTTTTGGAAGCTTCCTACCGCTAAATGTGTAGATTGCAACTGTAATCCTGGATTCGGCTGGTCGTCTGGAAGGTCGAGAGTGATTGTGGGAAAGGGACTCGATGTCGATATTTTGGCAATGGGTATCAACTGGTTGTCTGCCACGAAATTTACTGTATTCAGTCTCTCACTAATGAGCTGATTGGAGGAGGAGGCCTCCATTACTGCCATAGCCAGAGGACTCAGAGTGTGTGTGTGTTCACCTTTGTAGGTTGTTACTAAAATCGACGGGTCTTGGATGCTTTTCTGAACCTGCTCATAATTTTAACATATTTAAATTAGTAGAGAGTTAGGCTAATTGTATGTATTTCACAGTCGATGATAGTATGTTGGAATTTCAAAATAGACTTACTAGTCAATTTTCATATCTTTTTATTTATTTCCAGAGTTATAACAAAAGATTTTGACAGACAAATCATCCCATTACAAATAATTTTCCCATCAAATTCCATCTCCGAGCATGAGTCTGAGTATGAATAAGAGATTTCTTTGAAGGGAGGAGAAAAGTGAAAGAGGAGGTCCAACCTGTTTTTTAACTGGACAACTGGGAGCGTAAGCACATCTGTAGTAAGATCTTGGAAGTGGATTTCTTTTTGTCATCTTTTGCCCATATTTTCACCACTGGCACCCATCGTCTCTCTGATAGAAAACCTCAGATCAGAAAAGAGGGAGAGGATGTATAAAAGCATTCTCAGACCAGCATATTGTCATTTTTGTTTCATCTTCTTCTCTACTGTGAATTGCACTGTTTGCATTGTTTGTCCTGGGTTTTATTGACTAGAGGAGAAGATCAAACCTATTATCTTCGATTTATATGAATTGAATAGCAGGTACAGAGGAGGGTTTGCCAGCGAGGAAGAAGATGACTGGAGAAGACTGGACAACCTTCGGCCTCATTCTTAACCTTGAATTGAATCGAAAGAGGACAGCCCTAGGCCTTGTTCTTAACCTTGAATCGAATCAGCTAGATACGCACAGTCTTTCTATCTCTGTTTCATTCTTGGTTTCTAATGTAAATTCTTCTGCAGCTGCTTGCTAATTGGTTTTGATAATGAATGAAAACAACGTAAAAAGGAGGGTTCGACATCGAGGAAGTAGATAACAGCATAGTCTTCGGAGCTCAGGTGGAATTGCAGGAGAGAGGTTGAAGAACGTTGATCTTTATTTTGTCTTTCAAGAGGAAGAAGAGTCCATGCGGTCATTTCTTTCTTATTTTGGAAATTGGTGTTCATTGTCACGGAATTTGGTTCATACAACAGTTTTTATTTTGCTGGCCATTTGGGTTCGCTGTTGAGGAAGAAGAATAGACAAAGGATGCTTTTGTTTCAACTTCAAAGGCGCATAATTTTTCCATGGATTTTGTTGGAATTTAATTTCCAACTGCCCGTATAAGTTTGCAGACAGCAGAATTAATTGAAAATACTGAAAGGCGGCAGAGTTAAAGTTGATGGCAAGTTGAAAAGCTGCGAATTGATTGCAGAATCGACTGAAGAGCTGCATCCTATCTGCAGCGGCAACCACATTAAACCTTCACCGAACAAATTTAATACAGGAGGCGGCAACACAGAGTTGAGGCGGCAGCTCGTAGAGGCAGCATGACATTCCGCGGGGGTCAGTGAAGCTGAGCGACTAGAGGAGCGAACACCCCCGAAACTGCTGACGTCATCAGCGGGGAAGGCCCACACAAATGCACTCACAAGACTTTGGGTTAATATTATTTTCCCATCGCATATGTTATAAACCGATAGTTGGTTTAATGTTTAATGTTTTTGTTTTATTACACAGCGATTTCATTTTAGTTTTAAATTTGAGTTAAATGTTTTATGACTGCAACATATTTGTTTTAATATTGGGTTATATATATTATATTATAATGTTTTACATATATATTCCCAACGCATTGTAAAAGGTAGTTGTAATTTATTTTTATTTACACAGAACAGTTTTGTATGCACAGCAGTGCCGGAAAAACAGAGCATATACAACAGAGTATGTTTTTAGAGAGACAGAGTATGTTTTGTAAATGACAGAGTGTGTTATTTTGGCACTGTGCCTAGAAGCAGTCCAGTAGTTGTAATCCCTCTATGTTGAGGAAGAAATTGTATCAGTTTTTTAATGGAATAGAAGTTTTTTTGTGTGGAAACTCTGTCACTGTGAATGAAATTTTAAATATTTTTTCTGTGTTAAAGAGGGGAGCTTTATTCTCCTTTTATTGTTTTGGAATTCTCAAACATTCCAACATGGTATCAGAGCTAGTCCAGGCTCTTTTAAGATCAAAGAAGCTAAAGGAAAGGAGTTCTTTGTTGCAGCAGCTTCTCCAGCAGAGTGAAGACTCAGCCAAAAAGAATCCAAAGGTATTTCTCTATACAGTTTTAGTGTTACTGTTGCAGAACAGTCAGTTAATTTTAAACACACAGTCAAGTGTTTTTGAATCATAGTTAAGAGTGCAAAATGGCTGGAGCCAGCACTGGAATGGGTATGGGAAATATCCATCTCCCAATGTTTAATGGGAAAAATTATGACTACTGGTCAATAACTATGAGAGCTTTATTTGTCTCTCAAGACTTATGGGAATTTGTTGAGGATGGCTTTGAAGAGCCAGCAGATGAAGAAGAGTTTCAAATGTTAACTCAGGCAGGAAGAGAACTGTTGAAGAGAAATAAGAAGAAAGACTCCAAAGCTCTTTTCTTTTTGTATCAAGCAGTGCATGAGAGTGTGTTTCCAAGGATAGCAGCAAGGAAGAGATCCAGAGAAGCATGGGAAACTCTCAAGACAGCTTATCAAGGTATGGAAAAAGTGAAGACAACAAAACTTCAGTTGCTGAGGAGAGACTTTGAAACTCTCTGTATGAAAGAGTCAGATACTATTGACTCATTCTTCACTCATGTGATTGGAATGGTCACACAAATAAGATCTCATGGAGATACTCTTGAAGACAAGAGGATTGTGGAAAAACTCTTGAGAATTTTACCCTCAAGATTTGATGTGATAGTCACCACCATAGAGGAGACTAAGGATCTCACAAAGTTTTCAGTGGATGAGCTACATGCATCACTGATGACCCATGAACAGAGATTGGGTAGGAGTGAAAACTCATCTCTTGAGCATGCCTTTAAGACCCAGATGTCTTTCGGAAGAGGAAGAGGGAAAGGCAAAGGAAATAAGAGAGGAAGAGGCAGAAGCCAAAACAGAGGTGGAAGGGACAGCCCTTCTCATTCACATGGAAGGTGCAACAGTCAAAATCACAGCCACGACCAAGGCAGCAGCAAGCAGAATGGTCAGCAGAATGCTTAAGGACAAAGGTATGATAAGTCCAATGTCCAATTTTACCATTGTAAAAAATATGGTCATTATGCTAATGAATGCAAAAAGAAGCAGAATGATATGGCAAGCATAACTAGTGCAAATTTTACTAGAGAAAATATCAGCCAAAATAATTTGTTTTTAGCTTGTAATATGGCTGAAGAAAAAAGTGAGGATTTATGGTTTCTAGACTTCGGTTGTAGTAACCATATGATAGGAAACTTAGCAATGTTTTCTATGTTAGATGAGAGTGTGAAGTCACAAGTCACGCTAGGAACTGATAGCAAAGTTTCTGTTATGGGAAAAAGAAATGTAAATGTTTTAACAAGGAAAGGTGCAAAGAAATCCATAGCAGATGTGTATTATGTTCCAGGAATGAAGTGTAACCTCTTAAGTGTTGGACAGCTTGTTCACAAGGGGTATAATGTTTTCTTTGAGGATGATGTTTGTACCATCATGGACAAACCACCCAGCAAACAATGTATTTCTGAAGTGAAGATGAGAAGGAACAAGATGTTTCCTCTCAGAATGAGAGTAGATTTGAAGAATGGTGAAGAGAAAGTAGCAGTGGCACAAGAGACTTTCCAAAGCGAACCAAAAGATGATAATTGGTTATGGCACCTGAGATTTGGACATCTCAACTTTGGAGGTCTTAATTTGTTGAATAGAAAATAAATGGTAAGAGGTCTACCATTGATAGAGAAACCGGACAGCCTTTGTGAAGGTTGTATCTTGGGGAAACAACACAGAGAAAGTTTTCCTTCCGGGAAAAGCATAAGGGCAAAGGCACCCTTAGAGATTGTCCACTCAGATGTGTGTGGACCGATGCAAACTCCATCGCTTGCTAGCAGCCACTATGTGTTAACATTCATAGATGATTTTACAAGAAAAACTTGGGTTTACTTTTTGAAAAACAAAAGTGAAGTGTTTGAAAAATTTTGCAATTTCAAAGCACTTGTTGAAAACCAAAATGGGCTGCACATCAAAGTCCTAAGGACTGACAGAGGAGGTGAGTATATCTCTAAATATTTCCTACATTTTTGTAGAGAAAATGGTATTCATAAGCAGTTTACAACTAGATATACTCCGCAGCAAAATGGAGTAGCCGAAAGGAAGAATAGAACCATAATGGACATGGCAAGGAGTATGTTGAAGGCAAAGCATTTGCCTAATGATTATTGGGTTGAAGTTGTACATTGTGCAGCATACATTCTAAATAGATGCCCTACAAAAGCAGTTATGAACAAAGTGCCGGAAGAGGCATGGAGTGGCACAAAGCAAGGTGTCACACATATGAAGGTTTTTGGATGTGTGGCTTATGCACACATTCCAGATCAGCTAAGAAAGAAGTTGGACAGCAAGGGGGAGAAATGTATTTTCATTGGATACAGTGAGGAATCCAAGGCCTATAGGTTGTATAACCCATCCACCAAGAATTTTATTGTGAGCAGAGATGTTCAGTTTATTGAAGAGGAAGCTTTGGATGGAAGCATAGAGAAAACAATGAATGTTAAACACTGTTTATCTCATGATGAAAATGATGATGAGTTGGTTGAAATACATCCCCATACAACCGCACCAACACAAGAGCAGCAAATCACACCCTTGAGGAGAAATGAAAGTGCTTCTCCAAGCACACCACAAGGAGGAAATTCAAGTGCTTCTTCAAGCATTTGTACATCTAATGAAAAAGGTAAGAAATTCAGAAGTTTGAAAGATATTTATGAGAAAGATATAGCAAATGAAGGTATCAATTCTTTGTTTTCTTTATATTGTCATGTTGATGATCCTGTTCATTTCGAAGAAGCTATCAAGAATGAGAAATGGATAGAAGTTATGGATGAGGAAATAAATGCCATAGAAAGAAACAAGACTTGGGATTTGGTTGAACTCCCAAAAGGTAAAGATGTCATTGGAGTTAAATGGGTCTACAAGACCAAGAGTAATGCTGAAGGAAAAATAGAGAGACACAAGGCGAGACTTGTTGTCAAAGGTTATAAACAGAAGCATGGGATAGATTATGAGGAAAATTTTGCACTAGTTGCTAGAATGGAAACCGTGAGAGCAGTGCTATCCATAGCAGCACAAAACAAGTGGAAAGTTTACCAAATGGACGTGAAGTCAACATTCCTAAATGGAGTGTTAATGGAAGAGGTTTACATTGAACAACCTCTCAGTTATGAAAATAAAGGCCAAGAAAACAAAGTGTGTAAGCTGAAGAAAGCTCTTTATGGGCTGAAGCAAGCGCCAAGAGCGTGGTACAGTAGGATAGATTCCTATCTACTGGAAAATGGTTTTGAAAAGTGTGAGGAGAACCCACCCTCTACATCAAAGAAAAGGATGGAAAAATATTGATTGTAGTTTTGTATGTTGATGATGTTATTTTCACAGGTAATGATGATTACCTTATTGAAAACTTTAAAACAGTCATGAAAGAAGAATTTGAAATGACTGACATGGGTTTGTTGAAATACTTCTTAGGAATAGAAGTAGAACAAGATGAAAATGGGATTTTTATCTCACAGGAAAAGTATGTTAATGAGGTGCTTGAAAGATTTAACATGTAGGAAAGCAAGGTAGAAATCACTCCCACAGTGATGGGATTAAAACTCAGTAGAGAAGACAGTAACAAGGATTTTGATCCTAGCTTGTACATGAGCATAGTTGGCAGCCTTATGTATTTGACTGCAACTAGGCCGGACATAATGCATGATGTTAGTTTGATTTCCAGATTCATGGAAAAGCCAAAGGATGCACATTGGCAGGCAACAAAAAGAATTCTGAGATATGTTAAAGGTACTAAAAGGTTTGGTATTTTATATACTACTTCAAAAAATTCAGATTTAATTGGTTATAATGACAGTGATTGGGCTGGAAGTATTGATGACCGAAAAAGTACTTCCGGTTATGTTTTTCACATGGGTTCAGGAGCCATTTCATGGGCTTCTAAGAAACAACGCATTGTAGAATTATCTACAACAGAAGCAGAATATGTGGCAGCTACAGCAGCAGCATGTCAAGCAGTTTGGATGAGAAGAATGTTGAAAAGTTTATGCCAAGAACAGATAAAAGGGACAGTGATTTACTGTGATAATAGCTCAGCGATAGCTTTATCTAAAAATTCTATTTTTCATAAAAGGACAAAGCACATAGACACCAAGTTTCATTTCATACGTGAATTGGTTAGCAATGGTGAGATTGTCTTGCAGCATTGCAGAACAGAGGATCAATTTTCTGATATCCTCACAAAACCATTAGCTCATAACAGTTTTAATAAATTCAGGAAATGCTTGGGTATGCAGGAAAACCCAATAGTTGAAATTAAGGGGGAGTGTTGGAATTTAATTTCCAACTGCCCGTATAAGTTTGCAGACAGCAGAATTAATTGAAAAGACTGAAAGGCGGCAGAGTTAAAGTTGATGGCAAGTTGAAAAGCTGCGAATTGATTGCAGAATCGACTAAAGATCTGCATCCTATCTGCAGCGGCAACCACATTAAACCTTCACCGGAAAAATTTAATACAGGAGGCGGTAGCACAAAGTTGAGGCGGCATGACATTCCGCGGGGGTCAGTGAAGCCGAGCGGCTGGAGGAGCGAACACCCCCGGAGATGCTGACGTCATCAATGGGGAAGGCCCACACAAATGTGCTCACAAGACTTTAGGTTAATATTATTTTCCCATCGCATATGTTATAAACCGATAGTTGGTTTAATGTTTAATGTTTTTGTTTTATTACACAACAATTTCATTTTAGTTTTAACTTTGAGTTAAATGTTTTATGACCGCAGCATATTTGTTTTAATATTGGGTTATATATATTATATTATAATGTTTTACATATATATGCCCAGCGCATTGTAAAAGGTAGTTGTAATTTATTTTTATTTACACAGAATAGTTTTGTATGCACAACAGTGCGGGAAAAACAGAGCATATACAACAGAGTATGTTTTTAGAGAGACAGAGTATGTTTTGTAAATGACAGAGTGTGTTATTTTGGCACTGTGCCTAGAAGCAGTCCAGCAGTTGTAATCCCTCCGTGTTGAGGAAGAAATTGTATCAGTTTTTTTATGGAATAGGAGTTTTTTTGTGTGGAAACTCTATCACTATGAATGAAATTTTAAATATTTTCTCTGTGTTAAAGAGGGGAGCTTTATTCTCCTTTTATTTTTTTGGAATTCTCAAACATTCCAATAGATTTGTTTTTTTCGGGTGTATGTATCATTTATATAGCACGAGGAAATGAGATTAATGGCGGTGGCTCTGGAGCTTATGAATGGAGATCTGAAGCGACGAGATCACATGGAAGTGGTATAGAAAGCAGGCAAATCATGGTGATTCTGTTTGTTATTCTATAAGGAAACTGGTGGATGGGTGAACTCTGCACTTGGAACATATATGAACATGATAGTTCATGCTGCTTCCTATGTTGAGAATAGCTTGTTCTTGTAGGGATGTGGTTGTGATATGTTGATCTCATCAATTTATCCTGTATGTGAATCATGAATATTATATTTACAAGCTATATTCAGGTTTTTGCATGATGAGAACATTGTTATGTTTATATGCACGCTATTTATGCTATCTGGCGGTTTCGGGGTCACCGCGACCACATCCATAGGCTATATGGACTGTTGATTGTTATGATCTGGGTTCAGTCTGCATAGCATTACGTCTGGTATGTATGATGACTAACTGATGGGGGATGGTATAAACTCACCATCACAGGCAACATCATCAGACTCTTGCTATAGTGAATCATTTCGATTAAGGCTATGGCATGCCATATGGACTAGGTGGACCGAAACATTCATAATATCCCGCCCATGTTAGAAGTTTGGTTTCCGCCTTGGTAAGCGATGGTGGTCTTTCCCTAGATGTTATTGCTGCTGCTGTTGTCTCCCCTGATGAAAATTGATGTATGTTCTGGTTATTCCGACGGAAGAATTGATCCACAGGATATCGACGATTCATTTCCGGCAAAGTTGAAATTATCTGGTGGCATATGATCTTTAATGCGCGGTAGTTGGTCAGTGGGGCATATAAATTAAGGCTAGGTGGTATGCTGAAAATATTATCTGTACCCCTATTGCGGTGGATTCGCCTCTCCACATTGGGATTAAATATCCATTTAATTTAGTCGCCTTATATGGATATCTCTGGATCATACATTATTATGCCGACACTCTGATCTGATCGGATATAATTCACATCTAACATTCTACCTGGCGGGAATGACTTTCTGGGTTTAGCTTTATATGCTGCTGATCCTACGTGGTGATCGGATGTACCCCTAGTTCCCTCATATTTGCATACACCTCATCCAACTACATGCTGACGAGGATGCCTAGGAACAATATACAAATAACTGGATGTCTATGATCATTATGGCGTGGTAGATGGTATGTGGGACGTCCATTTATGGCTGAATGGGGTGCTGACATTATAATCTGTACTCCTGATTGTGGTGGATCCGCCCCATCACATTGGGATTGCTGGACCTCATATCAATAGTACCATCATATGGATCATCAATTTAGGTATTACATTAAAAAATACTGACACACTGTTCTGATCGGTATTATCTTACATATGACACTCTCCCTGGCGAGGTGGACTCACTGTGGTTATCAATATCATATGGCTTGATTTCATACTTTCGGTATGATATATTGAGGGGTATCCTAAGTGGAATATTGGCTGGCCCATGATCCCTTGCCTTGGGATACACCTCATCATATACCTGTTGACGGGGGGGAATTATCTTAGACTGCCATCATATCTGGATTGAGTATTGTCTTATCACTCTATCGGCGTTCCAGCGGCGGCACTCTGCACCTTCAGGTGTTGTATACGATCTGATGGCACACTTATCTATGGGAACCCATTCAATTCTGGGTGATGGTGCGGGTAACATACCTAATTCAAACGACGCACCTTTTTGACAAACAGATGTGCAGGAAATTGATGAACTGATAATTAGAGATGCTATTGAAAACAGTCTGGATGGGAATGTAAAAACATTGCTCTGCAATAATAAAAATCATCGTAGAATACGTGCTAAATCATCGAGAAAATGTTACAAACAAAAGATGGAGATAAAGGAGGTCTTTCTGGATTACGATGACTTAAGTGGGCGGGTGGCGAGCCTTCAGAAACGTGCGGTTATTGGACGTTGGATGTTCCCAGACAACACTGAATTTGATACCACGGCATGGATCAAACAGCACTGGCAACCCATTATTGGCTACCTCCCTAAGGTTAGTACGCTTATCAATGGATGGTTCTGTATTCACTTCATGGATCAGAATGATGTTTTTAAGATTACCAGTTGGACGTGGGTGTGAGGCCGTAGTTATATGCAATTAGTTTCGTGGTATCTAGGTTTTAACCCAGTGATGGAGGCTCTGCGAAATAAGGTCATTTGGGTCAAGTTACCGGGCCTCCCCCTAGAATTCTGGACTCTGAAGGCCCTCAGGGCTATAGGTGACTCTATTGGGGATATGAAGTACATTGACCCAAGCACTCTGGGTACGGGGGATAAGAGAATTTCTTGGCTGCTTGTGGAGGTAGACTATGTGGGGGGATTTCCAGGTGATGTTGATCTTTTATGGGGGAGCAGGCGACACAGGCAACGTATTGACTTATGGGGTGTCCCTTTCCACTGCCTACTATGCCATAAAACTGGTCATCTTTGGGAACACTGCCCATTACGGCACCGTATGGAACATCCAGGTCGATCCATGAATGGTGCTCATGCATGTCGATAGAATCATGTGGCTGCTGATTCTCAGGGAGGCTTATCATCAGGTATTCCGTTTTCCTCTTCTTCTGAGGACACTGCATTTGTTTCTGCAGAGGAATTTCATAATAGGAATGTGAATTATGAGGTAGGAGCCGATAGGCTGATACATAAAAAAAGACTTCCTATTACCGTGAACAGGGTCCTTCCTCCCGAATCTACTATATCACTTGCTAATGATCACACTAGCCCTCCTAATATACATGACCATTGCGTGCCAACACCACTTGTCACATACACTTCCACACCTATCTCGGGGCTGCCCAATGAGCTCTCTAACCAACAGACCACTTCCATGGCCCCTATTCAACTTTCACACTCACATAAGAATGATGACCCACTGCTCTATCATACCACAAAATACCATGCTGGTGAATCATCAACCGACCCCTTTTGTCATGATAACCCTGGCTCCCCATCTGAATCTCCAACAAACTCGATCGGTTGCGACATTGAGGCTCTGATGGAAAATCCCAATATTGACTTGGCCGCCCTGACCATTTTTGACAGACCACCTGCTGATAGGGTATCATGTGATCCACCTGCAACAAAAATCACAAGAAGGAAAAAATCCAAGGAGCTAAGCAAACTGGCCAAGGGAAAATTTAAAGCCATTTCTCTTTTCTCGGATGAGGAAGAATACTTAACTGATATCCCTATTTTTTCTTCTGATGATAATTGGGGGGGTAACAGGGTGCTTAGAGCATGCAACCCTGATGTGGGTTCCCCCTGATTCACATCTTATCAATGAACATAAGGGGTCTGAGTGATGCCCCAAAATCACATTGCCTCAGGGAACTATTACAAGACAATAAGTGATGTATATTTCTGGGAAAAGAGACTCTATGTAGAAGGGAGAAAGTTATCAAGGCCTTTTTGGGATATAAATCTGGGTGGTGCGCGGCGGCCATAGATTCCAATGGTCGCTCGGGTGGTCTGATTTCATTGTGGAATCCAGACAGGGCAAACTTAAAAGCCTATCGCTTCTTCGGCGGGATTCTCCTGACCGGTCAAATGAGGGGCATGGAGGGACCTATCAACATAATTAACATATACGCACCATATAGCAACAAACAAATATTTTGGACCCGGGTAAGGAATTCCGGTATAATGATGTTACCAAATTTGATTATGATGGGAGACTTAAATTTTACTATGCAGTCTGATGAGATTTGGGGGGTCAGTGCTCGTATGAATCCACTGTCATATTATCTGACGGATATGTTCAATTCCCACCATATGATCGATATCCGACCTTGCCCAATGACTCCCACATGGACTAACAAGCGGATGGGGGATAATTATATTGGTAAAAGATTAGACAGGGCATTTATAAAGGACAACTTGATTGATTGGTGGGGATCTCCCAGATCTGTGGTATTGGCATCCGACATATCGGATCACATGCCGATATCATTGTCTTGGAATTCAAAGGAAATTTCAAAGGGAATACCATTCAAATTTAACAGGGTGTGGCTCGAAGATGCAGAATACAATAAAATTGTTAAAGATCTATGGCAGGAAGATGTGGGGTTGTTGGAGTCCGGGGATGGGACCGTTTTCATCTTAAGCTTCAGAAAATAAAACAGGCTACAAAAAGGTGGGAAATAAAGAAGAAAAGAGCACTTAAGGCTGAACTACATGACATAAATAGGCGGATGGAGGTGATATATAATGAATTTATAAACAACGCTCCGGATGCAGCTGCTTATCACACCCTTAAACAACTGGGGCTCCGAAAAAGAGAGATACTATGTATTGAAGGGACTACCTGGAAACTTAAGAGTCGAGTTTGCTGGATGAAGGAGGGTGATATCAACACAAAAAAATTTCACAAGTTTGCAAATGACAGAAGGAATAGAAATGCGATTTGGAGAATCAAAAGATCCGATGGTAGTTATGCCATAACTATGGCTGAGATTCAAGAAGAAGATTTTGCTCACTTCTCACTCTTTTATCAAAAGGATGACTCCATTTGTTTTGAAAATCAAAACTGGCTGCTGAATCACATTACCAGAATGTTTAATGAAGATGCTATTTCTGCTCTTGACCAGAAAATTACAGGGAATGAAGTACTATTGGTCCTTAAATCATTTGCACATGATAAGTGTCCTGGCCCGGATGGATGGCTAGTGGAGTTCTTCACCTCTTTTTTTCATCTAATCGGGGAGGAACTAACGGAGATTGTGGAGATGATACGATCAAATGGATACATGCCCGCCAACCTGAATTCTACCTTTATTGCATTGATCCCAAAAGTTGCTCATCCCCAATCTTTCTCTGATTTTCGGATGATTGCACTCTATAATATTTTGTATAAGATCACCTCAAATATTATATCCAATCGTATTCGGGCTACATTATCAGAACATATTAGTATGGAGCAATATGGATTCCTTCATGAACGCTCAATTCATGATGTCGTCGCCATAGCACAGGAGGTATTTCACTCTATGCACTCGGAAAGGAAGGGGGCTTTGGTCATGAAGGTGGACCTTTACAAGGCCTATGATTCAGTAGATTGGTCCTACATTAGGCTTGTACTGCTTAAGATTGGACTGCCAATTAGAATTATCAGATGGATTATGTCATGCATTACAACAGTCAGATATGTTGTATTGGTCAATGGAATGCCGACTCGTTTTTTGAGGCAGCTAGAGGTCTATGGCAGGGATGCGCACTATCCCCACTCATATTCATTCTCATATTGGATGGGTTCAGTAAGGTGTTACACAGAGCTGAACAAATGGGATACATACAGGGATTTTCCTTTTCTCAAACTCTATCCACAACACACTCTCTATTTGTTGATGACATGTTGCTATTTGGATATCTGATCAGAAATCACTAGTTTTATATTCACCTAGTACTAATGAAGTTTGAATTGGCTACAGGACTTGGTGTCAACAAAGGAAAATATTTCCTTGTATATGATAAGGGTGATCTGCAGGAGATCCAATTTATAGCTGATTTTATGGGGGTTCAGTATCAACTAGCAGCGGATGGCCTCAAATATCTAGGATACAACATATATCCCTGTGGATACAAAACAAGGGATTGGATGTCGCTGATCGAGAGATTTAGAGCTCGCATTGGGAAATGGACATACAAATGGTTGTCATTAGGTGGCCGCCTCATTATGGTACAGGCTGTATTAATACAGATGATGGTCTACTGGGGCCATCTATATTATCTGCCTGTCAAAATCGTGGATTTGATCAACAGTATCATTGCTAGATTTCTGTGGGGCGGCACCACTATGGGGAAGAAATTTCACCTGTGCAAAATCTACATTATCGGCAGACCAAAAGAAATAAATGGTTGGGGAATATTAAATACTCGTATTTTTAATATTGCCTTGCTTATTAAATCTTTATGGCGTGCTATAAATGGGGATAGCATCTGGAGTGCTATTATCAGAAGCAAATATATGGAGGGTGACTTTCTACATCAACTTCTCTGTCAGGATATTACTTGGCCGCGAAATATATCAGCAATATGGGGAAGCTTCAAAAAGGTGATGGGATATGTTGTGAGTCGTCTGACATGGTACTTCTGTGATGGTGGGCGAATCCCACTGACTTACAAATGCATCATGTTCGTGCCTCGTCGATATTGTCTTTCACCATGCCTAATTCACCGCCTCTCACATAGGGGAATATTCTACCTCGCACAAACTATACTCTACTGGTCATATGGTGCACCAATTTTCAAAACAACAAATCAACTGTTGTTGGTCGGGGAGGATGCTGATGAATGGGATCTTATCCGGGACTCCCTTAGATGTGCTGGTCTATGTCACTCCTAGAGGGGTGATCACATTATCTGGGATGGTCCCACCAAAAACAAATCTCTCATTGTTAAGGACATATATAAGTACATTATTACATCATCACAGGGTGATCAATCTGCTATTTCTTTCCTCCAATTCTGGAGGCGTAGGATCCCAACTAAGATCATTCTATTTGGGTGGCTGGTGTGGAAACGTAAAATATTGACCTGGGATAACCTCAACAGGAGGGGATTTCTTGGACCTAATTGGTGTGCATTATGTACAAGGGAGGAAAAAAGCATTGATCATTTATTTCTCTTATGCCCTCGCCATTGCTGCCACTAACATCATGACTCCATTTATGGAATGGGACAAGCTTAGTAGCAAATATAAGCCTTTGCCTTTTTACCTGATCTAGGAGGTATGGATAGGGCGGAACTATCTGATTTTTGAAAATAGACCTTTTCTGATCCATAATATATACTCTAAGATCATGGAATGGATAGAGGTGAGACCTATTCCTACTCTACTAGGCACTGATGGATCATATCGAAATAGACCTCATGAGATTTCCATCCCTGCAATTTTCTTCGATGTTGCATCGATGAATGGCAACACGGGATGTGGTGTGTGGATCAAGCTCTCACAGAGGGAAATAATTCACATCTTTTGGAATGGTGGACCTGGATCCAACAACAAAGCTGAAATTATGGCACTATGGGGGGGCCTCCATGCTGCATCTGATCTTCAATTGCAGAATATTATTCTTTATGGGGATTCCAGGCTAGTGATTGGATGGATCACAAACAAATATGAAATTTTCGATCCGATATTAATGGGATGGAGGCAGAGGACATATCAATTATGGAAGAGCCTGAACTATCCTCCTATCAAGCATATCTTCAGGGAAAATAATACAAGGGCAGATGGAATTTCTAAAAGAGGTATAAATGCAGATTTTGGAGCTATGAATGTCATTCAGTACAGGGACGGAGTGCAGATTTGGGATACGTCTATCCCAATCCCATGACTATGAAGCCACAGACTATCCAGGAGCACCAACTATCATAATATCTTTTATCCTTCAATTTTGATCATGTTTTCATTTTTGCAGCAATAACAACTATCAACTATAGCTATCGGTATAGTAGTTGTATCCAATATGAAAAAGGATATAGAGACGGTTTTGGTTTTTTACAGGATTATACATACAGATGTGCACAGTCTCAACCACTGCCTACATGCCAGAATGATACTCTACAGATAACAAGAGAGCCTGATAATGCATGAAATCAATGAGCACTGTAACAATCAAGCGAGCCTGGAAATAACATAATAACAAGGATCCACCCCTTCAGTACAAGCGAGTCTGATATAAAAGCTTTCAATGATCCGCTAAACAGTCAAGCGAGCTTGAACAAATACAAGCGAGCCTATAAATACAGTCTATCATCGATCCACTATAACATTCTGGAACATCTCTTAGTCCAGCGCTACATTACAGTCATACGAGCCTAATCGTATCGTGAACATTGCAAAAACGGCTGGGACATGGGACACGCTTCATCACTATCCTTTACTTTTTTCATTTCTGTATGTATAATCTATTATGGATGTGTTTTTACAGGGTCCAGGTTTTTTATCACACAGGAATACATGTCCATAATGTAAGGGTATGATCAGTCTACCCGTAATATGGCTTGAAATGAACATGTATACTATCTCTTCAGATGGTAATCTATGTTTATGGATGGGGTATTTTGTAATTCTCGCTAGAATGATACAGCTAAGAATGTAATTGGGAAAAATGTACTGTTATATCTAATATAAACAACATTTTTTCTTCTGAAAAACAAAAAAAAACTTGATTCTTAGAATCTGGTCTTGAAATTGTTTGAAATCCACACGTCTCAAGTTGGAGAACAAAAAGTCAGTAATAGAACCAAAAAGTCACTAGCTTGAGGTGAGTTGCAGATCAGATCTATTAGTCCCTATGGACAATGGTCAATAAGAAGTATATACAGTGAAGCTATGGAATCCAATGTTTCAAAATTGCGTGGCCTTGGTGGCATGTGGAATGTGCACCCATTTTGTGCTGCAGTTTTTTGGAATTTTATCACGTGTTAGGATAATGTTGATTAGGAGAAATATTATCAGATGTTCCAATAATTATAAAAGGTGAAGGTGAAGAGACACCAAGGAAGCGGTAAAGGTAAGTAAAAACCAAAATAAATAAGATACCGGTTATTGTTGAATTAACAAAGATGTATGACCCCTTGTAGGATTTGGAAGAGGCTATGGTAATCCAACATAATTAGACACTATTGATATTGAGTTAGATGTATTGTAGTTACTAGTTGTTGAGTCATACACTATTGATATTGAGTTAGACGTATTGTAGTTACTAGTTGTAGAGCCATAGAAAATAAATTAAGAGCCATAGTATCTAGCATATTTATTAATGGACATGTCTCCACTACAAGAAAAAAGCACATTGGTGAGGGTCATGCTTGTGACGGACCTTTAAGGTCCGTCACCAATGTCACATATGGTGACGGTCCTTAAAAAACCGTCACTGTAAGTGTATATAGTGATGGTCCATTATGGTCCGTCACCAAAGACATTTTCAATGACACTTTTGGTGAGGGTTGTTAAAGGCCCATCACTAATTCTCTCTTTGGTGACACTTATAGTGACGAACTTTTAATGACCCTCACCAATGCTCTTTTTGTTACTTTTGGTGATGGTCAAAAAATGTCCGTCATCATTGATAATTAAAAAAATGTCACTATAAGTGTATATAGTGATGGTCCTTTATGGTCTGTCACCAAAGACAATGAGACTTTTGGTGAGGGTCGTTAAAGGCCCATCACTAATTCTCTCTTTGGTGACACTTTTAGTGACGAAATTTTAATGACCCTCACCAATGCTCTTTTTGTTACTTTTGGTGACGGTCAAAAAATGCCCGTCATCATTGATCATTCCAATGAGTTTTTGATGACGCTATGTGCCTGTTAATATATTTTTTGTCAAAAGTTAACGATTTAATACCATTATTGTGGAGTATTTTTTATAATACGTCCAAGGCCATAGTGGTTAGGGTCAGTCAATTTTTTTAGAAGTAATTAGTGTTTATCATTTCCCTCAAGTAATGACTAGTCGAATAGAGATTTCCTATGAGTCAACACATGATTCATATATATTAAGTTTATTATCTAGCAAATTCCATTTAGATAAAGTTCCACTATTGTGTGTAGGAAATATATTATTTAATACATAATCAAGCTTTGACAATTCTATTAATGAGAAAGACCTAACGATCCTCACCAATCTGGGCACGCCTTAACTTAATGCTTTGGCACACACTAACATTTCTTAGCACCCCACATGTATGGGAACATCTTTGTACCTAGAACATCTTGTGATGACACTGATGCCCAAGCACATGGTGGCATGCGCTAGCACAACATGGAACTCTCCTAGCATGTGTTGGCATGCCGCATATAGTCCCTAGCATGCCCTGGAACACCTTGGTTGAATGCATTGACATACATTAGCACTTGGCACACAATGCCACTTGGCACACAATGCCACTTGGCATGTATTGGGACCTATTATTAGTGTGCCTAGCATGCCCCTTTTGAAAAAGATAAAGTCCTGACTTATTAACCCTCTTATTGGTTCTTCCTTTTGTTGCCTTGACACTTATTGACATACCTTGGCACCCCGCACCACATCCTTAGCACCTACCATGTATTGGCATATCTTGGCACTATTAATTGGCACATGCTATAATTAGCACACCCTGGAAATCCCAAGCACACTTTGGGAATTCTTGACATGCGTTGATATTCCCTAGCATGCCTTACCAATGCTTAACATACCTTGTCAGCCCCTCCTTGGCATGACAACTAACACTCATTAACACTAGTCTCTGGCACACATTCCTCATATTCATTAACTTCCATGAATTTTTGCCTAGTGCTCCCTTAATGTTTTTTCCTAGTAATCCTTAACACTCATCAACATGCATTATCACTCTCTAGCACACCTTAGCACTCTTCAACGTTCCCTTCCACTTCATAACATGCATAACACTAGTCCCTGACACATATTGGCGCTTGGCACGTGTTGGCGCTTGGAAAGTCTTAGCATGTATGGAATACATTGAGATGCCTTGGTATGATTTGGCATGGTTTAATATTAAATTTATTTGTGATTATCAATTGTTGGAAAGTAGATGAGAATCAACAAAGGAATACTTGGCACTTAGAATGCACTAAGACTTTGCACTTGGCACCTATTGCTGCCTAGTGTTGCTGTGTCTAGCATGCCCCTCTTGGAAAAGGTAAATTGATGACTTATTAAACCTATTATGTGTTCATTTCCTTGTAGTTAAAATTTTTTCTCCCTTTTGTTGTCTTGAAAGTCCCTGACAGTCCCTGACACGCATTGACACACCCTTGCACATCTTGGTATGCCTTATCACTTGGCACATATTAGCATGTTTGACATGTATTCCCACTATCTGGCACATCAAGGGGGTGAAGAGAGATGTAGTCCTAAAGTAGGTCGAGTATGAGGGCCGAGTAAGGGTTGCTAAAGGGAGGTCATGATCATCCTCCAAGAGCAAGATCATCATGTGAGGGTTCAGAAGAATGTTGCATACCTTAAGGGTTGGTTTGCGCTAGGAAGTAGGATGGCATATTGTTGGTTCTCTTCTGGTAGATCGAGCTTAAGAGAGGTTTCTCATGAGAATCTGGGCATGTGATTTCAATGGTGTCTTTGTGTGAAGGCCACATCAAATTCTGAAATGTTGAAATTTGCAACAAGAAACCGTGAGATTGGAAACCAGAAAGGACAAAAAAAAAATGCACCCACACTGGTGAGGAATTTTGATGCACCAGGAGTGAGGAATGTGGGGCGTCTAATTTATTTTTACCTTAAATAAATCAGACAATAAATTGTAATTTCACCTCATAACAACTTATGTCAGTTAATTAAGTCATGATGACCGAGTTAGCTCAAGAAATTCAAGTACTTGAGGGTCTAAGATGAGGCACCTAGAGGGATTCTACTATTTTTGGGGTCTAGTTGAATTTGATGCATTAGTGGGGTGCAAGTGTAATTAAATCGATTAAATGAGTTAAAATCAGTTTAACTGGTTCTAACTGAGTGATGAGCTAATGAGAGGTCCAGTGAATTAAATTAGATTTAATTCACAATGAGCAATCAATCATATAACTGATAATTCGCTATTAATAGTTGCATGCATGTCAGTTTTTAGGAATACCCAGTTGAGATAGAGGTTAAAGGGAACATAACTATCAATTTTATTCAGAGAAAATTTCCCATGTGCAATTATAAAGTCATTGGGATGCCATGATGGATTGCGCAATCAAGGAAGACTGATTTTCATAATTAATAAGGAGTTAATTGCCTAGGAATTTCATGAGCAAGGTAGGTTGAAGTAAGGATGGGAATTGGCTAAGTATTAGACTGAGTTTGCCTAGATCAATGGGAGACAATTGACAGAGTGCTGGAGAATCTCATGAGAGATTAAGCATTTATGTATTGTTTCATGATTCCTTGAATTAATACACAATAGAGATAGAGGGGTTTGAGCAGTTTCTTTCCCCAAATACATCATGTTGTTATGCGATTGATAATTTATTTCTCTTACTTATCTGTGATTGTGCGATCATGTTTTGTTTCCGCAAATTGTAGGAAGGATTCAGTATCTTGTTTTAGTAGATTACAATATTAGATTGAATCTCGTTGGTTAGATTTTCTACATGGTATCAGAGTAGGAATTTTTTGGGTGGCGAGTTTGCAGAGAATATTTGAATATTTTGGTGTAAAATTTTCAAAAACAAATAGAATATTTGGATTCCTTGTGAAAATCTACCCAAATGGAAGAAGAAAAAAAAATCGGTTGAACCAGAGCTCGGATGAGGGAGATATCATCGATTTAAAATCAACTATTTTTTAGAAACTTTTTGTAATGTCGGGACAATTACACTGTGCGCGAGTCAAGAACCTATATGTAATTAAGGTACCAGATGCATGCAAAGCTTTGAGGAGAAAGGCAGAAATTAGAGGCTTGGTGGTTTAGAGGGAGCATAAATTACCTCTCAACATGCATCCTCATGAGAAGCAGTCTCAGAAGGTTGTGGAGTATCTACCACAATTGGAGAAGCAGAGAGGAGACTGAGTGGAAGCGTCCACTCAAGCAGAGACCTCCATGAGGGGGAAATTTCAAGCCAGATGGGAAGAGGGAGTAGCCATACCTCGAGGTGTAAGGTGGGGTGATGTGTAGACATAATCCCAAGATAAGAAATTTGGGCAAGGTCCATTGAGATGGCATGTCTCATGGATCGAACGTGGCTACGAGGAGCCCACAATACAATAGTAGTAGGAAGGATTAGTTAGATTGATGTAGTCAGATGTCAGCAAGACAAAAATCAGAGTGATAAATGTCAAATACTGGATCACAAATCAGAGTTATAAATAGTTCAAAGGGCATGGATGCAGATGTCAGTAGCAGCGTAGAGAATCCAGTACTAGACAGGTGCAGTAGCTAGCAGTAGTTAGAAGACTCTGATGATAGATGCATTATACTGAGTAAGTTGTTCAGAGGCTATTTGGTTTCAGGATTTTCAAGTGCAAACAACACTAGAGAAGAGTAGCATGCAGAACATTCCAAAGGTATCAGATGGGGATATATTGAATTCCTTTCTTGTTGAGAGGGAGTGTTGAAATTTGCAACAAGAAACAATGGAATTGGCAACTAGAAAGGACAAAAAAAAATGCACCCACACTGGTGAGGAATTTTGATGTACTAGGAGTGAGGAATGTGAGGTGTCTAATTTATTTTTCCCTTGAATAAATTGGATAATAAATTGTAATTTCGTCTCATAACAACTTGTGTCAGTTAACTAAGTCATGATGATTGAGTTACCTCAGTAAGTTCAATTTAAGGTGATCGAGGTGGATATTGGTGGCCACCCGCCTATTCCACTTGGGCCCTCACCATTGTCTCTTTCAGTTTTTCAGTTTCCTTAATTATAGCACAAATTACTATTTTTGTCAATTTTTGAGGTCTTGAACTTCCGGAGCCATTTTGAGGCCCCAAACGACGTTTTTTGGGCATGAAAGTTTTGGCGATTTCTTAGAAATCGCATTAGCAATTGTAGTCCTCAGAGATATCTTTCTAACGAGGTATCATGTGCGTTAAACGAAGATCATATGACCAAGTTACGACGCCAGAAAGTTGGCTGCCCAACTAACCCCAACGAGGCCCACAAACTCTTGGTGTTACATCTCCTCGGGTTAGGGTTTTATCTTATTTTTAAATAATAAAAATGACCCTTCATCCTTATTGTAACACAATTCAGAGGAACATAACTATCATTTGTATTTATAGAAAATTTCCCATGTGCAATTATGAAGTCATTGGGATGCAATGATGGATTGCACAATCAAGGAAGGTTGATTTTCCTAATTAATATGGAGATAATTCCATAGGAATTGCATGAGCAAGGCAGGTTGAGAATTGACTAAGTATTAGACAGATTTTTCCTAGATCAACAGGAGACAATTGGCAGAGTGTTGGAGAATCTCAAGAGAGATTAAGCATTGTATTGTTTCATGATTCCTTGACATAATACAAAATAGAGATAGAGGGTTTTGAGCAGTTGCTTCCCCAGATACATCTAGTGTTGTGCGATTGATCACTTGTTTCTCTTACTTATATGTGATTGTGCGATCATGTTTTGTTTCCACAAATTGTAGGAAGGATTCAGTATCTTGTTTTAGTATATTACAAGATTAGATTGAATCCCGTTGGTTATATTTTCTACATGAAATAGAAGAGAGGGTTGATAAAATCTTGCCTTGCAGTGGTTAGTAGGCGGCAAGGTCTGTGATAAAGAACAACATAAATGGAGGAGGGCTTGCACTGTAATTTAGAGCCATAACAGAAGTTGATGCAGGCGTAATATTGACTGATTTAACCCTAGTTTGAGGGTCGACATTGAGATCTGAAGTTCATGTCAAGATTCAGTCAAAGAAATGCCCAGAATATATGGATCCATATGAGCTAGGTCAAGTCTCTTATGGAGGCAAGAGTCGTGTTTTTTCTATGTGTGGATAGGGTTTGTTCTACAACAATTAGAAGTACATAAGTATAATGCCCTAGTTAGGACAGTTTCCTAGCATGTTTAGTTCATAAGGTATGCCCTTAAGACTGTGACAAATTTGCGTAGAAGAAGACAAGTTGTGACCCTTAGAGCGAGGTTTATTTCTGCAATAAAGACCACAGATATGGAAGATGGTTTGCAGATTCAGTATGTGTGGAGACAATAGATCCAAAGGAGGGTGGAACCTGAGCAGAAGATTGAGCATGCAGAAGAAATGTGCCATATGGAGAATGGATTGACATGTAGAGGAGTTGATTTTGGTGGAATTTCCATAGAGTTTTAGACAAATATCTGAAGAAACCTATAAAAAATTAGTAAATGGACTGTTAGTGGCTGATTTGTGACCCCAGTTCAGTCATCTACAGATTGTTAGAAGTATGATAAGAGGAGTAGTTCATATTTGTTCATAGATTGGACAACAAAGATCAAATTGTCGATACACAAGAACAGTGATCTTGAGAGGACTCAAACCCTTGTTAGGTGGCAGATTTGAAGAGCCCTAAATGAAGACAATATTGTGGGCCCTAGATCAGTAAAAATAATTGACTGTGGTTGGGTAGATTGATGGTAGTCCAAGTACAGTTGGAGGGTTGTTAGGTTACTATCAAAGAAGAGCCCTGACTCTTGTTCTAACTTCTGGTGAAGGACAATAAAATTGGTAGAAGGGTAGGTGTATAGGGCCTAAGGATGTGCAGACTTTTAAGGACTAAAGTAACAGTCAAGTGGGCAAACCAACTAGCCCTAGTTCACTATATTGTAGAGGATTGATTCAGAGAGAAGAAGGGCAGCCTCCATAGCCCTGGACTTCTCATCTTGGAGCTGTAATATGGAAAAAGTGGGCATACCAAAGAGTTGTTCACAAATGGAATTGTGAACAAATTGTTACCACTCAAACTAGTAGTTAACCTAAAAGGGGTTCCTAAGAGGGCAACTGCTAGGACAAGGGAAACTATGGAGGCTTAGCCCATTGTCACCACAGCTAAGGCTCCTTTCTCTTCATAGAATTTCACCGATGGGTGGAGACCCGATAGTTTAGGAAGTCACTTGTAGAGTATAGGTCAATGAATAGGTGGGAAGTGACCCTCGAAACCCTTTCCCTAAGATAAAATAAAGGGTGGGACTTGCTTTCCTTTTAAGCAAGTGAATTTATATTTTAGGGAGAGAGGAGGGGGATTGAAGGGTTGAGGGAGAATAAAAAGACTTATGAAGGAAGTTCTCAATCCCTAAAATCCTTTGGGAACTTGGATTCCCAAATGGTCCTTGATGAAAGGCCTTTGACACCAAATGGGACCACACGAGGCCAAGTGGACCCAACCCAGGTTCGGGGATGGAATTTAGCAACCAATGATGTTCCTATCCTAGACAAGGTGAGGGGAAAGGATCAGACAAGAGTTTTTACTTCGATAGGTCAAATTGATCCTACTAGGTTCTATCCTTGGGACCACCTAGGCAAAACTTGACCCTAGAGCTAGGGCTTGAGGTACCCGAAGATTACACCATCGGAATTGGCCCAAGTTCTGAGGAGAGTGAGGGCACCCAACGACGTAGTTGCCTCTAGGAGATAGAAGTTTTCCTCTAGCTATATTCCTGGGAAATTGTTGCCCTAGGTGACCTAATGGGGCTAGACCTAGGGAATGTGAAAATTTCTTAATCTAAGAAACCCTACTACAGTATCTTGATTTACTTCTCCTACTTGAATTAAGTTACAAGTTTATTTATGAAATATTTAATAAATTAGTGAAGTAAATAGTAAATACAACTAGCAACCTACGCATACAGATCAAATATTGAATAACATGCTCATAGACAAAGTGGCACACTGATTTTATGGACAACTGTCCCCGGAAAAAACCCAATGCGGGAAAACTGGTGCAGCTAACTCTAGAGGGTTTTCATTATTATGCAGAATCTAAGTACAACAATCCTGAGCACCAAAACTAGTTCACCTAACAAAGAAATAAAAATGGCAGTAATGCACTGCTTTGAATCCCTCTACGTTAGCCTGACTGGCCTATGTCGACCTATACGCTACTCAGTAAGGGTCTACGTCACACCTGAAGGGCTTACACTACCCCTGCGCTGCCCTGACTGGGCTTGCGTCAGCCCTGCGTGGCTCCTGCTACCTCTGCGCTACCCCTGCTGGGCTTTGGCTAGACTGAGTGGCTCCTGCTGCCCCTGCTGGGCTTTGGCTAGACTGAGTGGCTCCTGATGCCCCTGCTGCTTTGGCTAGCTGGAATGCTTATGCAGAAAAAGCATAGGTAAGAAAGAAGTCACTGGCCAAAGGTAACAAATAATAGTCAGAAAAATTGAAGAAATGAAATGAAAATAGATCAATGTCCACAAATAACTGAAATAGCTCAATGGGACTAGAGAGTAAAATATTTTATAACAACAATAAGTGCTTATAGCATCAGCTAAGAGAATAGAGGAGACTAGTTCATGAGGTTAAAATGTTGTATAATTGTTGGCACAAGAAAACTGTAGAATTGTTAGAGTAAATCTTTGCAGGTACCATTAGTTGGTGATCATCGATAATCATTTCATTTCATCAAATACCCTGATGAATGGGCCTTACAAGCTATTTGCGTAGACAAACACCGCAGAAGCTGTGTGATGGAAAAATATTCACACTATATTGAAGAAAACACCTACCAAATAGGGATGATATTTCAAATGGGGCAAGAAACAATAGAGAGATAGACATTGAGAAAGTTAAAATGTTAGGGCAACGGGAAAGCGACTAGGTAGCATGGTAGAAAGCACAACAAAGAAAATTATAAAAATGGAAAACCCTAAAAATTAGCACCCATCCAAACATCACCACAATTTTTTCTTTAACCCTAGTTAGGACAATTTCCTAGCATTATTAGTTCATAAGGTATGCCCTTAAGACTATGACAAATTTACATAGAAGAAGAACGGTTGTGACCCTTAGAGCGACATTTATTTTTGCAATATAGACCGTGGATATGGAAGATGGTTTGCAGATTCAATATGTGTGGAGATAGTAGATCCAAAGGAGGGTGGAACCTGAGCATAAGATTGAGCATGCAGAATAAATGTGCCATATGAAGAATGGATTGACATGCAGAGGAGTTGATTTTGGTGGACTATCCAGAGAGTTTTATACAAAGATCTAAAGCAACCTATACAAAATTAGTCAATGGACTGTTAGTGGCTAATTTATGACCCTAGTTCAGTCATCTATAGATTGTTAGAAGGATGATAAGAGGAGTAGTTTATATTTTTTCATAGATTGGACAACAAAGATCAAATTGTCGATACACAAGAACAATGATTTTGAGAGGACTCAAACCATTGTTAGGTGGAAGATTTGAAGATTCGTAGATGAAGAGAATATTGTGGGCCCTAGATCAGTAAAAATAATTGACTGTGGTTGGGCAGATTGATGGTAGTCCAAGTACAGTTGGAGGGTTGTTAGGTTACTGTCAAAGAAGAGGCCTAACTCTTGTACTTGTGAAGGACAACAAGATTGGTAGAAGGGTAGGTGTATAGGGCCTAAGGATGTGCAGACTTTGAAGGACTAAAGTAGCAGTCAAGTGGGCCAGCCAACTAGCCCTAGCCCTAGTTCACTAGCCCTAGAAACCATTTCCCTAAGATATAATAAAGAGTGGGACTTCCTTGCCTTTTAAGCAAGGGACTTGATCTTATAGGGAGAGAGGAGGGTGATTGAAGGGTTAAGGGAGAATAATACGACTTATGAAGGAAGTTCTCAATCCATAAAATGCTTTGGGAACTTGGATTCCCAATTGGTCCTTGTTGAAAGGCCTTTGACACCAAATGGGACCACATAGGGCCAAGTGGACCCAGCCAAGGTTCAGGGATGGAATTTAGAAACCAATGATGTTCCTATCCTAGACAATGTGAGGGGAAAGGATCAGGCAAGAGTTTTTACTTCGATGGGTCAAATTGATCCTACTAGGTTCTAGCCTTGGGAACACCTAGGAAAAACTTGATCGTAGAGATAGGGCTTGAGGTATATGGAGATTCCACCATCATAATTGGCCCAAATTCCGAGGAGAGTGAGGGGACCCAACAACGCAGTTGCCTCTAGGAGATCGAAGTTTTCCTCTGGCTAAATTTTTAGGAAATTGATGCCCTAGGTGACATAATGGGGCTAGACCTTTGGAAAAATGGAAAATTGTGAAAAAATGGGGGGAAATCATCACCCTTTTTGAGGTACTAGTGCCTAATTCACTTGGGGATATGGAGTCAGGGATGATAATAAGCAAGAATTTGGTTTCTTGATCAAGGAGGCCCAAAAAGTCAACTTCGTCCAATGTTAGAGGAATACGAAAAGTGACCTTCAAGCATTTATACTTCATAAAAATGGTTCAATATTATTGAGATACAATGGTCTCTAAGACATTTCATTCATCTAACAATGGCCCATACATTAAATAAGCTAAATAGACACATAATTCCACATTTCCATCATGCAACAATTAGCCCTAGTTATAGTGAATTCAATAGTATGCAACAACAAGAAGAATAGAGTTAAATTTTCACTCACAATGTTAGAGAGTATATCCAACCAGCTTCACATTTGCAAAAACAAAGCTCCAACATAAAAATAGCCCAAATCCATACATCAAAATGCATCCATCGTCCAAAATAGTCCTCCAAGGAAAAATGTGAAGTTATCTAAAGATAGAGGGACCCCAAGTCAAGTGATGATACAAATGAATCCAACTAAATCCTATCTATACACTGATTAGGAGTTGATCATTGATAGAGGAAAATTGAGGAGTTGCATAATGGGAGGCAAGAGGACCTGCCAGACGTGATGTTCAGGACATGTGGACTGAAAGCGCTATGTGTGGCCACCATCAAAAAGTGGTTAAAGTGTTGTCTTGTTCGAGGTAGATTGGTTATCAAAAGACTAACACCAAGCCCTAGTTGTATTCCTTATATTAGTGTGATTGTAAAGGGTCATAATCCCTGGTACAAGAGCTCTAGCCTATTCTATTATAGTTTGTAATTTAACAAAGAACGGTTTGAAAAAGTTAAAAATTGTCATGTACACTAGTTGATACCCTAATGTGTGTAGATTTCGTTGTGCAAAGTAGATGTGTTGTGGCACTTGAGTGTGTTTGCATCAAATATTCTAAGACCAAAACCAAATTCTCATATTTCATGGAAATTCAATGTATTCTTTGTTCACCTAATAACTACATGTAACTCATCTTAGGCTACTCATGTCCAATCTCAACTCATCCCACTTAACAAGTCCAAGACAAGGCTTATCACATCCAATTGGGGTTGTAAAACAACTAAGCAACACAGTTTATATATTGACATACCATAGCACCTGGCATCTCTTAAATGCCTTGACACTATGTGGCATGTGTTAGCATCCCCTACATTCCTTGGCATGCTTTTACACACCCTAACACACCCTAGCACTTCCTGACATGCCTTGGTAGTTTAGCATACCTTGGCACTGCCTAGCATATAACCTTGTCACTCCCTCCTTAACACACCTATAACTCATTGACACTCCCTATCACACACTCTTATTCATTCATTTCCATGCATTTGAAACTAGTGCTCCCTTGTTTTTCCTTGGCACTCCATAACACTCCTTGACATGCATTGGCACACCCTAGCCCCTGGCACATCTTGGCATGTTTCCATGGCCTCTAGCATGCCTTAGCACTGCCCAGCATACTTTGTCACTCCATCCTTAGCACACTTGGAACTTATTGACACTTCCTGTCACAATCTCTTAAATATTCATTTGCATCACCTTCTGGGTGTCTGCTACATCTTCGAAGCACAAATGATTCCAACCTCGGGCTAATAGCGACACCTTTGGAGGAAATTTGACAATAGGCAAGATTTCCTTGTTAGCACACACTTTTAGGGTTGAGGACCTGAATTTGGAACCCCTTACTTGCCCCACCAAGGATTTTTGGGACATTTCCTTAGTCTTTTGAATTGTGATGTTGACTCCCAAAACTAGAGAAAGGAGGACTATGTTCTTCTTCTTGACACTACAATGGATTTTCCTCTTCCTTGGTTTCTCAGACTCCTTTTGAATCATAACCCCTTATTCACAAGAGTGTTTCTCCATGAAATTCCCCAAGGCCATTCATGATGTTAGTTTGACCTTATTTCGTCACCAAGGTAAGACTCTCCTTCACTAGTTCGCCAAAGGAGGGCGAGGTTGATGGCACTTGAGATGAAGGAGATACGGGAAAACAATACGGAGAGGTTTCTAAGAGTGAAGAACCCCCACTGTGTTCAAAAAAATCTGAAAACCCTAAGGAAGTAGTAACACATTGTATGTCTTCCTCCAATATCTGGGACAATAGGGAAACTAAAATTAGAGCCAAAGATCCCAAGAAGAGTTATTTAGCCCCTGAAAAATGTCCTCAGGCACTGGGTAGCCGAAACTAAAGGACCCGAATAGTGCATGGCTAAAGCAGGGGTTAGGGCCTTCAAACCGCTAGATAGTTGCCTATTGAATTCTTAACTTTGTTTTCTAAAGATTTGGTAGGCCTAGAAGCTACGGTATGGTGACCTTCTAACTTGACTTTGAAATGCGAATGGATGAAATCCTTGGGACTAGACCAAATTTTTTGAAAACCCCCCTCCTCTAGTTCGTAATCCACCAACTCCTCCTCCTCCATGTGGGTCCAATAGTAAGCAATCGACTTCTCATCTTAAAAGCATATTTGACGAGTAGTTGTGTGTCTTCAAAGGGTTTATCATGGCGACCATGTTTGTAAAAAATATATATCATGTGATAAAACACTCATGGTTACCATTTAATCTTATTTTTCATTTTGACAAGGATATGAGAGCTTGACATTGTCCAAAGCTTGTTCACTCTTTGTCAAAACTATGCCCTACCCTAGCCTGAAACTCCACGAACCTTTCTCCACCTGCAATTTTTCTTTGGGCCTCTAGGGTTTCTCCAATGTTGAATTCTTGTCCTATGGTAAAGATGTTGTAAGGTCCTCTTTAACATTTTGAGTACGTCAAAATAAAATAAAAATTAAAAACATAAAATTAATAATTAAGCCAATCTAGATCTATCTTAACTCTAGATCTACCAAGGGCCGAGAGGGAGGAATCAAATCTCTTACGGTGCAAACCTTTTTAGATTTGATCCCTCTAAACACTTGATAGATCCGAAATTAAGATGAATCTAGATGAATCATATACAATGAAAAAAAATAACATAAATAAATAATAAATAATTTGCAAGTTCAACATAATTTCCACCTTTATTTTGAAAAACATTAAAATATTTACCATATTTAAATAACTTTTAAGAAATTAAAATATTTATTATATTGCATATATATATGTATATATAAGTATTGGACGCTTCCCATTAAAATGCTTTTTCTCATCCGAAAATCATTTTCCCACTCCACTTAAATTTAAATTTTAAGAGGGCATTGTCATGGAGGATTGGCGGGCAAACAAAACACAGAAAAAATTCAGTTACCAAATAGTAAGACCAGACTAGAGCTAGAGGAGGGGAGCCTTAATACCCTCTCATTGCTACGGAGTGCATTGAAGAGTTCGACTTGAGCAAAGATGACGAATCGACTATTCAGTTTCCAGAAGAAGAAGGTGCCCCCTCCTCCTCCATCTGTTGAGAGGCCTATGAGAAGGTAAGGGTTTAAGCAATTATTCCTGAACGATGTAGCTGCCATGCCATGGAAATCAGAAATCATACCATAATCTGTGCACTCTCGCAAGACACGGAAAAATCAATAAGAAATTTTCGTAAATGGTGATGACCCCTGAATTCGAGATTGGGAACCTCTATAGCAAATATTGTTGTTTATGGGAGTAACAGCAAAGTCTTTGGTTCCAGTGCTTATCGCTTCCTCCACATCACCATTTGCTTGAGCTCTTCAACCTCTATTCCACCTTTGATATCCCTGATTTTATCACAAAATCAGCAACACACTCAATAGTGGCTACACCCTGCTGCAAGACGAACTGCAAACACTGTAATTCTTATCACACGTCTTATCACGCTACTCTTCTCAAATAATTTCTACTACAAATATTTCATTCCTCTACTAGATTCGATCTCTAATTCATCCTTCAATCACGTGGAATGTTCGCCGAACATTTTCCTCGGAATTATCACAGCGTTCAGGAGGCCCTAAAGCTCTGAACATGATGTTGAAATTAAGCTGGAGACAGAGATTCCATGGCAAGTCTTTGACTATCCTCTAGAATGTGGAGCGGAGAAATATTTGCAGAGGAAAGTTCAGCCCCTAGCGAATCCATCTTGCAACCTGTATTCGCAGTTTTCAGGTATTCAAATACCCTAATATTTAAGATAATTATAGATTTAAGTAGTGCATTTTATGCAAAAATAAGAAGCCCAAACTAAGTTTCTCTGTTAATGGCAGCCTCGGATGTTGTTCAGAAGATTCAGCAAGAGGTGTTAATGGATAAATCTACTCTGAAATTCAAGAATGGTCATGGAAAACCCAATTCAGAATCAATGCCAGTCACCTTTGAAGGAAATCTGAATGCCAAAGAAAGGAAAAGGTATACTGCCGATCAATCACCCAGGGGAGGAACGTAGTTATTCTGAAAATATTAGATATCCCATTAAATATTTTTCCATTAAATGTTGCTATATAGGCATTCATTTCCTCATCCAACAGAATGTTAGTGGGTTTGATGTCTCTGTGATAAATTGCGGGCTCGATGCCGTTGTGCAGATAACTTTTATTGTTTGGCTTGAGATTCTAGTTAAAAAAATGCTTTTTTGCATCCCAAATTTTTTCTATCCTTATTTCTTCTTTATCAAGTTTGTCATGGATGATTAGTCACTATGTGAGGCAATAGTTTCTGTGTTAGGTTTCCAATGCCTTTTCTTCTATTCTTTCCATTTTGTCCTCCATTTATTTCACAATCAGTGCCTTAAGAATGGTTTCTGAGTCACTGCCTGTAACAACCCGAGTTTTCTTCCCATTCTACTAAAGTTTCTATCATCATTCTCCTTGTCCCCACACATCAATTAGAGTTGATCACTGAGCCATATAACCATGACAACATGGGATTGATCTGACATTCTCTCAGTGAGTGAAACTTTGCAAAAAAATGGGAAGGCTTCTTTCAACAATACTAGGTTTTGTTTGGCATCAAAGCTTCATTGACTATAAATAAAAACATTGTGTGCATCACTTGTGAAGGATTATTTCAACAATGATAGGTTTTTTTAACAATTAAAGCTTATTTGGACTATATATATATATATATATATATATATATATATATATATGTTTGGCATCAAAGCTTCGTTGATTATAAATAAAACATTGCGTGCATCACTTGTGAAGGCTTCTTTCAACAATGATAGGTTTTTTTAACCATTAAAGCTTCTTTGGACTATATATATATATATATACACACACAAAAATGTGGGCTACAAGTGCAGTTATCAAAAACTCAAAAATGCCTCGACTTAGGGTAATCACTCAAGAGCATACAAACGCCAACAACATAGATATAGTAGCAAACTCTAAGTAGCCTCAAAGATTGCAAATTGATGCATATAATACTCAACAATAATGCATGCAACTGGCAGTGACTTGTAATGATCATCTGGGGCAATGCCCTGACAATTGGTCACAAGAGGCTTATCAATGATCTGGTCTCAGCCATCAATATTAGGTTTGGGATGGATTCTCAGAGATAGCAAGGGATAGAGTTAAGAACTATTTGTCGTTGGCAGGAAAGTGTGAGACATAGTGAATGCACTTTTGCTTCTCTCTACACTATTTTCTTCTATTGTAGTGGTCACTTCAGTGAAACTGTTGACTAGGAGAGCGATTGGCTAGATGGTTTCCAACTCATCATGCATTCTAGAAGTTGTCGGTGGTGCATCTCCATTTGTATCTTTCAGGCCTGCACTATTGCCTGCAAGGACAAATTGGCTTGTGATTGCACCCTCATACCACATGAAGGCTCATTCACATTAAGAATCACATCATTATTGGTGCCGGAGCACACAATGAATAAAATGAAGGACACAATTTTTTAAATCAATAAGGGCACAAAGGGAGGAACCCCCAAATTACACAACCAACTTTTATATTACACCACATATTTCATAAATTTACATGATACGCTTCAATGGGCATTGTATACTGCAGGAAATAACTATTGGGAGTGTTGTAATATCCCCTTTTAGGGATATTTCTAAAACACAGTAAACTCTAAACCGGAGATGGACTGGAGGGGCATTTACCAGATATTTCACCTCTGAAAGAGAATGAGATTTGGAGGCTACCTGGCCCTCACCAGACTCTGTCTATAGAGTAAATGCAAAGCACAACATATGGTACAGCGATTGGAGTGTCTCCGAGGGAAAATACCCAGTAATGCAGATCATACAACAGTACATAAAATACTAGAAACGGTATTTGCAACAGATACACATAAAATAGGGAGAATGTTGAGCCATTTTATTATGCTGAGAATTATAAGAAAATACAATAGGTGCCCAAATGATAGTTCTCAAACTGGCACAAGGAAAATCAAGAGATATTCTCAGAATAACAGAGGAATAACGGATCTCCAATCTGCGTTCAAGCGGCTGGAAATACTGCCGTATTGCTGCTAATATGTTGTGGCTGAAAGGGATCCACTAAGAGACTATCCCGATTCTGCCTCATGCCCTCAATAGGTACGCGTTGCCTCTTGCACCACCTCCAAACCCGAAACCTCCAAAATGATAACGACCCAGAGCCCTCACGAGATGAACTGCGGCTTTCTCACTCATGACTGCGCAACCACTAATGACGTTGTTCTGCAACAAGTTCCAAACTCGATCCTCCTGCAAACAAATGATAGGATTGCCTCACCCGAGCAGGCACTCGAAGTCCCCCGGGGCTGAGGGTGAGATCTCTGCACGGAGACACTCGGCGCACTAAACAGTGCTGCAGACAGGCTAAACAGCCGGTGTGCTCTAGTCGTAGCGACCAATTTCAAATTCATAAACTCCAATAATGCCCAAAAATGAGGAGGCTCTCCCCCTTTTATAACATTGGCCTTCCTCTCGAACCCTAGGCCCCCTCATCTCCAACACGACCTCTCCTGGCCCCATGCTGCCAACTCAGCCCGCGTGCTTGCCTCCACGCGCTCAAGTGAGTCCACGCTCTACTCACTTTTATTTTTAAATTAGCTATAGGCAGAAAAATTGATCCAAATTAATATTCCAAATAGCTATTGCTAATTGGGAATATTACAGTCTCCCCCGACAAAATGTTGCTTGACCCCAAGCAACTGTAGTGATGGATGCTGCAAGATCTTTTCACTCTCCCACGTAGCATCCTCATCCGGAAAATTCTTCCACCTCACCAAGAACTCCCGGACTGTTCTATTTCGCAGCTGCCTCTCTCTGACATCAATGATGGCTTCCGGCTGTAGCACCAAATGTCCATCATCATCTGTGGGCGGGAGCTCCTCCGTCACTGTCACCTGTGGTCCCAAAGCCTTATTCAGGCATGATACATGGAAAATGTTATGAATCTTGCTGCCTTGGGGCAGCTCCAACTCATAAGCAACTTGTCCAACCCTGTGTATCACCCTGTATGGTCCATAAAAGCGGGGCTTGAGCTTTTCATCCCCCTTCTGCTTCAGAGTGGATTGTTGGTATGGCTGTAAGCGTAGGTAGACCAAATCCCCTACCTCGAACTGTCTCTCCACCCGAACCTTGTCGGCATACAGCTTCTGTTGATTCTGTGCAGTAGCCATGTTATCCTTGAGAGCTCGGAGGATGTCCTGACTCTCTTGGATCCAATCCTTGGCTCTCGGAGCCTTGCTGGCACCAAACACCACGTCAACGAAAGACATAGCATGATAGCCATACAGTGCATAAAACAGACATACCGATAGAAATGTGATGTGTGGTGTTGTAGCAATACTCCCCTAGGTGCAGCCACTTCAGCCACGCTTTCTGCTACAAACTGACATAATTTCACAAGTAGCTTTCCAGCCACTTTTTAATTATCTCCGTCTGTCCATCTGTCTGTGGGTGGTAGCTGGTACTTGGTGTCAACTCCGTCCCTACCAACCAAAAAATCTCCTGCCAAAATCCGCCCATGAAGCAGCTGTCCCTGTCACTAACAATGGTCTTGGGAAGACCATGCAACCTGAAGATGTCTTGGAAGAACAACTTTGACACCTGTGCTGCTACATAGTGTGCAGATATGGAAAAAATATGTGCATATTTTGTCAGTCGGTCAATGACGACAAATATACAATCCTTGCCCTGCACTACGGGCAACCCTGTAATGAAATCCATCGAAATACTCTCCCATTTCCCCTCTGGAATGGGAAGAGGTTGCAATAAACCTGCTGGATGGTTCATCTCTCCCTTGTTGCGCTGGAAAAATTTGCACTCCCTAACATGCTGGAGTACATCCTCCTTGAGGCCCTTCCACGATAACCTCTCTCTGATGGTGCTGTAGGTTTTGGTAAACCCTTGGTGACCAGCCAATGGTGAATCATGAGATGCTTGAAGTATCTTCTTCTTGAGCTGGGAGCCCTCAGTCAAGAAGATCTTGTCTCTGTAATAGATAATCTCATCTATCACCCTGTACCTATCGTCCGCCACCTGACCATCCAAAATCTCATAAGCAACCCTGTCCTTGGAGTACTCTACCAAAAGTCAAGCCCTCCAATCTGCCTCCAAACTCATCAGAGACAACGTGGCTGGTCTATGTGAAAGTGCATCGGCTACCACGTTGTTCTTCCCTTTGACATACTCAATGTCAAAATCATAAGCTTGGATTTTGCTGATCCACTTCTGCTGCCTCTCCTGTAGCTGTTTCTGCTCCAAAAAGAACCTGAGGCTGTTGTGATCAGTCCTCACCCTAAACATGTTACCCACTAAGTACTGCCGGAATTTGGCCAATGCATGCATAATGGCCAGCATCTCCTTGTCGTATATAGGATACAACTATTCATGGGGAAGGAGCTTCCAGCTCTCGTAGGCTATAGGGTGGCCTCCCTGCATCAAAACTGTGCAGATCCCTTCTCCCAATGCATCACATTCCACAAAAAAAGGATGCTTGAAATCTGGCAACATAAGCACTGGGCAGTTGCTCATAACCTCCTTGAGCCTGTCAAAGGCCCGTTGCGCTGTATTTGACCAACTAAATGCCCCCTTTTTTGTCAAATCTGTAAGGGGTACAACGAGCTGAGAGAAATTCCTGACAAACTTCTTGTAGTATGTGCACATGCCAACAAATCCTCGAAGTTCCGTCACGTTTCTCGGCTTTGGCCAATCTCTGATGGCCTTGATCTTCTTTTCATGGACCTTCACTCCGTCCACTCCTATGATGTGTCCCAAATACAACATCTCCGTCACCCCAAACTCACACTTGGAGAGCTTAGCATAAAACTGTTGCTCTTCCAAGATATGCAGCACGGCCTCAATGTGCTGGAGATGCTCCTCCCAAGTCTTGCTATATATCAGTATATCATCGAAAAAGACCAACACAAACTTCCTTAGGTGACTGCGGAAGATATGGTTCATGCAAGACTGGAAAGTGGTTGGGGCATTGGTTAGCCCAAAAGGCATAACCAAGAACTCAAAGTGGTCGTAATGGCACCTGAAAGCGGTTTTGGGTACGTCCTGCTCCCTCACTCAAATTTGGTGGTACTCGGATCTCAAATCAATCTTTGAGAAGAACTGTGCTCCCCTCAACTTGTCCATCAGCTCATCAATCCTTGGTATAGGGTACCGGTTCTTCAGGGTCTTTTTTTTCAAAGCTCTGTAATCAATGCACATTCTCAATGTGTTGTCCTTCTTCTTCACCAACACCACGGAAGAAGCAAAAGGGCTGGTGCTCGGTCGGATGTGTCCAAGAGCTAGCAGCTCCTGGATGGCCCGCTCAATCTCATCTCGATAGGCCTTAGGGTGCCTATAGGGTGTGGTAATAATGGCCTGAATGCCCTGCTCCAACTCGATAGTGTGCTCAAACCCCCGATTCGGTGGTCGGCCTGGTGGTATATCCCCAAACACCGTGTCATACCTGTCAAGGACAGCCTGGATATCAGGATGAACTGTCTGCCCGATAGTCCTTGTCTCTGATGCACATAGCTCGACTGCCCACTCTATGTCTCCCTTCTGGAAGTCTTCCTCCATCCGGTGAGCTGAAACAACCTGGGGTGGGTAAGTGTGCATCTCGCGTATCTTCTCATGCTTCCTGGTTTGCTTATTGTCCCACTCCATCTCCAAGGCCTCCCAATCCATGGTGACCTTCCCTAGAGTGATCAACCACTGTACACCCAAGACCACATTGATATCAGGCATGTTGACCACAAAAAAATGGTCGGTCACTGTGTAGGTACCCATAGTCACTGCCAGCTCTGGAACATATCGAGCACACTACATTGTTTGATCTCCTGGGACCAATACTGAAAATCCATCGAAGCTCTCTATCTGTATGCCCCTTCGCTCGACCATTTGTGCATCGATGAAGTTGTGGGTTGCCCCACTGTCTACCAGAATTGTAACTCGCTGCCCACGTACTGTCCCTCAGACATGCAGCGTCAAATACTTGGGCACTCCTCGCAATGCTGCAAGGGTTCCCCCTGTGGGTGTGAAAGTTGCACCTCCCGCTCCCGGAGGTGAGGGTGGCAAATGATCTTGCGATGTTTGCCTGTCTCTTGCCTCTCCATCCTCATACTCATCCTCTTCCCCGCTGCTCTCGGAGAAGACCTCTATAAAATGTGCTTTGCCAGCAACACATCTGTGTCCCGGTGCCCACGGCTCCTGAAAGGCAAAGCACATCCTCTTCTTCCTCAACTTCCTCCTGGCATCATCATCTAGCTGTCCCCTACCCGGATTCCCCTTAGGAGGCGAAATTCTCACATCCTTCCCTTTCAGTTGGAAAGCCTGCCTCTGGGGGTAAGGTGTTCTCGTCCTGGGTAAGGCATCCTACAGATCCCGAGTCCTGCCAATTGCGTCATGGAGCGTGGATGGTCTTGTGGATCTGACCAATCCTCGAAATGGCTCTGCTAACCCCTCAATGAACATGAATATCATCTGTGCCGCGGATAGGTCGAGCACCATCACAGAAAGCCTCAATAAGTCTGCAATATATGTCTCTGGGCTCCCCATCTGTTTGAGCCTTGTCAGCCCAACGAAATGTTCCTCCGGATCCCTCCGGTCAAATCTCTCTATCAGCCTCCGGGTGAACTCGGCATATGTGGTCACGGCCAAATTCCCGAGTGTCACCATCCCATGGAACCACCAATCCTGGGCCTCACCATCCAAATGCAGCGTAGCCACCTTGATGGCCTCCACCTCTGCCATATGGTTGAGCTGGAAATATGTCCAACTTGTCCACCCAAGACTTTTCTGAATTGTTTGATGAACCATCAAACGTAGGCAAATGGAATCGGCTCGCTGAACGCTGGGTGTCTCCTTCATGATAGTGTTGGTATCCTCTGTGATGGTAGCGGGGTCTGCTGTCCTGCTTGAGCTGGACAAAGTCTCTGAATAGAAGAGCATCCATGAACTCCTGCCCATATGTCTGGTACTCGACAAAATAACCACCTATGTGGTCAGGCTCTGGTTCCTCCGGTGCTCCTGTCCTAGTATCTGCACTCAGAAAAGTGAGCATAGTGGCACGAGTGGGGGCATGTGATGCCTGGTGCGGAGTGGTAGCCTGCTCTTGCAAATGGTGGGATGTGCCCGACCCCTCACCAACTTGGAAACCCCTTGGGGTTTCACGTTGTCTAGCTTCGACAACGGTGAATCTCTTCCCCATCATCTCAATTTGCCTCGACAGATCCTGTACTGATTTGAGGAGGGCTTCCCCAAACTTTTTTGCATCGCTATCATCTGCCATCGGCTCTCCCTGCTCTGCGTCTACCACAGGCTCCTCCTGTTCTGTGTTCACCACTCGAACGCAGTCCCCCTCTCCATAGGTGTTCTCCAACCTGCGCTCAAGATCTCTGTACTTCCTTCTTCTGTGGCTGATGTAAGGTCTTTCTCCCGATGACATAGACAACTATCTCCACATGCTAAGCCAGATCTATGCTCTGATACCACTGTAATATCCCTTTTTAGGGATATTTCTAAAACACAGTAAACTCTAAACTAGAGATGGACTGGAGGGGCATTTACCAGATATTTCACCTCTGAAAGAGGATGAGATCTGGAGGCTACCTAGCCCTCACCAGACTCTGTCTATAGAGTAAAGGAAAAGCACAACAGATGGTACAACGATTGGAGTGTCTCCCAGGGAAAATAACGAGTAATGCAGGTCATACAACAGTACATAAAATACTAGAAACAGTGTTTGCAACAGATACACATAAAATAGGGAGAATGCTGAGCCATTTTATTACGCTGAGAATTATAAGAAAATACAATATGTGCCCAAATGATAGCACTCAAACTGGCGCAAGGAAAATCAAGAGATATTCTTAGAATAACAGAGGAACAACGGTTCTCCAATCTGCGTTCAAGCGGCTAGAAATACTGCCGTATTGCTGCTAATATGCTGCGGCTGAAAGGGATCCACTAAGAGACTATCCTGATTCTGCCTCACGCCCTCAATAGGTATGGGCTGCCTCTTGCACCACCTTCAGACCTGAAACCTCCAAAATGATAACGACCTAGAGCCCTCACGAGATGAACTACGGCCTTCTCACTCGAGATTGCACAGCCACTAATGACGATGCTCCGTAACAAGTTCCAAACCTGATCCTCCTGCAAAACAATGATAGGACTGCCTCACTCGAGCAGGCACTCGAAGTCCCCCAGGGCTGAGGGTGAGATCTCCGCACGGAAACACTCGGCACACTAAACAGTGCTGCAGACAGGTTAAACAGCCGATGTGCTCTAGTCGTAGCTACCAATTTCAAATTCACAAACTCCAATAATGCCCAAAAATGAGGAGGCTCTCCCCCTTTTATAACATTGGCCTTCCTCTCGAACCCTAGGCCCCCTCATCTACAACGCGGCCTCTCTTGGCCCCACGCTACCAACTCAGCCCGCGTGCTTGCCTCCATGCGCTCAAGTGAGTCCACGCTCTACTCACTTTTAATTTTAAATTAGCTATAGGCGGCAAAATTGATCCAAATTAATATTCCGATTAGCTATTGCTAATTGGGAATATTACAAGTGTTCGTAAATAACTATTGGGAGTGTCTGTTGGTGTAAGCCTCAGTTAGGCTTACAAAAGTTCAAAGAGGAATATCAAAACCAATTTAATTCACCCTGGTACTTTTGTTTCTCGTACTCCACTTTTTCATCTCCTCTTCCTTCTATTCTATTTTCCACTTCCCTATTTTCTCTCATTCTTGCCTTCCCGATGGACACTTTTGCATTAGACTCCCCTAGTAAGAAGAAAAGTGAGCTCCCTCTCACAAGTGTGTAGATCAAACAGGTGAACGCTGAGTGACTCATGCCAACTCTGCTTTCAAAATCCAAGTGGTCTCTTTCAAGCCCTTGCCTTCCCAATGAACGAAATAATTCTTTGTTCCCTAGATTTTTCCCACAACCCTATCTTTCAAGATCTTTGTGATCTCATCCCTCTTATGCTTTGGAATCTACTCTTTCCAATTTCCGACATATTGATTCCCTTCTGAAATACCTTCGTGAACACACAAATAAAATGTGTTGGAAGTTGGTGAGATGTCCAAACCCTCAGGGAACTCTAAAACATAATCAATGTCCAAAATATTTTTCAAGATATTGCAAGGACCTATCATCTTCTTTTTCAACTTGTAATAGGTGCTCTTCAGAAAATATTTCCTTCCTAGAATGTGCTAAATCAAGATTCCCTTTTCGAATATTCACACATGCCATTTCACATTGGGCTATTGTTGTTGTTGCTACACCTGCTCATGCATTTCCGTATGCTCAGTGAATGACTCCGCATTTACACTTCTCTTGCTTGCTTTAAGCAAGCAAGCCAAATCAATGAATCCTCTTGATGACCTACCATCAGAATATTGGAAATCCTTGTACACATGTTCACCAAAATTATTCTACACAAATTTAGCATGTGACAATACCTAATCCCTCTATTCTCGTTTCTCTCCAATTAAACGTCTTAATAGATTTCCAAGGCTTCTATTAACTATCTCAGTTTGGTCATTAGTATGCGGATGATATGCAGGCACCGAACTGCAATTTTGTGTCCAGTATCTTCCACAGGTCCTGAAATGACCAATAAAATTGATATCTCTGTTTGAGATGATGCTTCCTGGCAAACCATGTAAACAAAAAATCTCTTTAAAGAACAAAACAACAATGTATGTCACAACATCTGTTTTCTTACTAGGAATTAAATGTGTTATTTTTGACAATCATTGAACAACTACAAAAATAGAATCTTTACCTCATTGGGTTCTCAACAATCCCAACACGAAGTCCACGCTAATACATTCCCATGGTGCTTCCAGCATTGGAAATGGTGTGTAAAGTTTAATATTTTGATTCCTTTTCTTAGTGGGTTTGATGTCTCTGTGATAAATTGCAGGCTCGATGCCATTGTGCAGATAACTTTTATTGTTTGGCTTGAGATTCTAGTTAAAAAACTGCTTTTTTGCATCTCAAATTTTTTCTATCCTTATTTCTTCTTTATCAAGTTTGTCATGGATGATTAGTCACTGTGTGAGGTGATAATTTTTGTGTCAGGTTTCCAATGCCTTTTCTTCTATTCTTTCCATTTTTTCCTCCATTTATTTCACAATCAGTACCTTGAGAATGGTTTCTGAGTCACTGCCTATAACAACCCGAGTTTTCTTCCCATTCTACTAAATTTTCCATCATAATTCTCCTTGTCCCCACACATCAATTAGAGTTGATCACTGAGCCATCTAACCATGACAACATGGGATTGATCTGATATTCTCTTAGTGAGTGAAAGTTTGCAAAAAATGTGAAGGCTTCTTTCAACAATACTAGGTTTTGTTTGGCATCAAAGCTTCCTTGACTACAAATAAAAACATTGTGTGCATCACTTGTGAAGGCTTCTTTCAAAAATCATAGGTTTTGTTAACCATTAAAGCTTCTTATATATATATATATATATATACAAAAAGGTGGGCTACAAGTGCAGTTATCAGAAACTCAAAAATGCCTCGACTCAGGGTAATCACTCAAGAGCATACAAATGCCAACAGCATAGACATAGTAGCAAACTCTAAGTAGCCTCAAAGATTGCAAATTGATGCATATAATACTCAAAAATAATGCATGCAACTGGCAGTGACTTGTAATGATCATCTGGGGCAATTCCCCGACAATTGATCACAAGAGGCTTATCAGTGATCTGGTCTCAGCCATCAATATTAGGTTTGGGATGGATTCTCGGAGATAGCAAGGGATAGAGTTAAGAACTATTTGTTGTTGGCAGGAAAGTGTGAGACATATTGAATTCATTTTTGCTTCTCTGCACTATTTTCTTCTATTGTAGTGGTCACTTCAGTGCAATTGTTGACTAAGAGAGAAATTGGGTAGATGGTTTCCAACTCATCATGCATTCTAGAAGTTGTTGGTGGTGCATCTCAATTTGTATCTTTCAGGCCTGCACTATTGCCTGCAAGGACAAATTGGCTTGTGATTGCACCCTCATACCACATGAAGGCTCATTCACATTAAGAATCACATCATTATTGGTGCTGGAGCACACAATGAATAAACTTAAGGACACATAATTTTTTAAATCAATAAGGGCACAAAGGGAGAAACCCCCAAATTACACAACCAAATTTTATATTACACCACATATTTCATAAATTTACATGATACGCTTCAATGGGCTTCGTATACTGCAGGAAATAACTATTGGGAGTGTCTGCTGGTGTAAGCCTCAGCTAGGCTTACAAAGTTCAAAGAGGAATATCAAAACCAATTTAATTCACCCTGGTACTTTTGTTTCTCGTGCTCCACTTTTTCTTCTCCTCTTCCTTCTATTCTATTTTCCACTTCCCTATTTTCTCTCATTCCTGCCTTCCCGATGGACGCTTTTGCATTAGACTCCCCTAGCAAGAAGAAAAGTGAGCTCCCTCTCACAAGTGTGTAGATCAAATAGGTGAACGCTGAGTGACTCATCCCAACTTTGCTTTCAAAATCCAAGTGGTCTCTTTCAAGCCCTTGCCTTCCCAATGAACGAAATAGTTCTTTGTTCTCTATATTTTCCCCACAACCCTATCTTTCAAGATCTTTGTGATCTCATCCCTCTTATGCTTTGGAATCTACTCTTTCCAATTTCCGACATATTTATTACCATCTGAAATACCTTCGTGAACACACAAATCAAACGTGTTGGAAGTTGGTGAGATGTCCAAACCCTCAGGGAACTCTAAAACATAATCATTGTCCAAAATATTTTTCAAGATATTGCAAGGACCTATCATCTTCTTTTTCAACTTGTAATAGGTGCTTTTCAGAAAATCTTTCCTTCCTCGACTGTGCTAAAACAAGATTCCCTTTTCTAATATTCACACATGCCATTTCACATTGGGCTATTGTCGTTGTTGCTACACCTGCTCATGCATTTCTGTATGCTCAGTGAATGACTTTGCATTTACACTTCTCTTGCTTGCTTTAAGCAAGCAAGCCAAACCAGCGACTCCTCTTGATGACCTACCATCAGAATATTGGAAATCCTTGTAGACATGTTCACCAAAATTATTCTACACAAATTTAGCTTGTGACAATACCTAATCCCTCTATTCTCGTTTCTCTCCAATTAAACGTCTTAATAGATTTCCAAGGCTTCTATTAACGATCTCAGTTTGCTCATTAGTATGCGGATGATATGCAGGCACTGAACTGCAATTTTGTGTCAAGTATCTTCCATAGGTCTTGAAATGACCAATAAACTTGCTATCTCTGTTTGAGATGATGCTTTCTGGCAAACCATGTAAACAAAAAATATCTTTAAAGAAAAAAACAACAATGTATGTCACAACATCTATTTTCTTACCAGGAATTAAATGTGTTATTTTTGACAATCATTGAACAACTACAAATATAGAATCTTTACCTCATTGGGTTCTCAACAATCCCAACAAGAAGTCAACGCTAATACATTCCCATGGTGCTTCCAGAATTGGAAATGGTGTGTACAGTTTAATATTTTGATTCCTTCTCTTAGTGGGTTTGATGTCTCTGTGATAACTTGCAGGCTCGATGACGTTGTGCAGATAACTTTTATTGTTTGGCTTGAGATTCTAGTTAAAAAACTGCTTTTTTGCATCCCAAATTTTTTCTATCCTTATTTATTCTTTATCAAGTTTGTCATGGATGATTAGTCACTGTGTGAGGCGATAATTTCTGTGTCAGGTTTCCAATGCCTTTTCTTCTATTCTTTCCATTTTGTCCTCCATTTATTTCACAATCAGTGCCTTGAGAATGGTTTCTTAGTCACTGCCTGTAACAACCCGAGTTTTCTTCCCATTCTACTAAAGTTTCAATCATCATTCTCCTTGTCCCCACACATCAATTAGAGTTGATCACTGAGCCATCTAACCATGACAACATGGGATTGATCTGAAATTCTCTCAGTGAGTGAAATTTTGCAAAACAATGTGAAGGCTTCTTTCAACAATACTAGGTTTTGTTTGGCATCAAAGCTTCCTTGACTATAAATAAAAACATTGCGTGCATCACTTGTGAAGGCTTATTTCAACAATCATAGGTTTTGTTAACCATTAAAGCTTCTTTGGACTATATATATATATATAAAGGTGGGCTACAAGTGCAGTTATCAAAAACTCAAAAATGCCTCGACTCAGGGTAATCACTCAAGAGCATACAAATGCCAACAACATAGACATAGTAGCAAACTCTAAGTAGCCTCAAAGATTGCAAATTGATGCATATAATACTCAACAATAATGCATGCAACTAGCAGTGACTTGTAATGATCATCTGGGGCAATGCCCCGACAATTGATCACAAGAGGCTTATCAGTGATCTGGTCTCATCCATCAAGCTCGGCTATAAGCCACAGAGATATCTTTGAGCTGCTTTCAGTGTCCTTTATCTTTCAATATCAAATAGGTCGGCTTCAAGGATTGAATTCGTCTTTATTTTATGTATGAGAAGGGTGCTATTTTCACAAACTTGTGTCACGGATTCCCTATACCCTCACAGTCCTTATGAAGAGATATAATGCTGCTACATATTCTAGTGTCACAGATATGGGCCTTATATCATCATAATAAATTCTGTCACGAAGTAACATCCCTCAGGTTTTCGCACAGGATGCCACTAAACTCTGATTCTTGATGATTCAAAAAGTTTTGTATGTCTTTGTATAGTTCAGAGCACAACTATACATGTTCTTCTTGTCATAGAGATGCTCAGACTTGTCACAAATGTAAATTATGTCATTAAGTGTAGCTTCGGACTTGGAATTGATCAGAATCTTGGCTTTTATTCACAGTAATGATTTTGGTCCCTTCTATAGACTATGTACCTTAGTATTTTGTTCCTGTAGCATAGAGTATATCACAGACTTTTGATTCATTTTGCACAAAGGTATAGAGATGCTCAGTCCTTTATGTCACAGATAAGACTTGTTTTGCATGTCTTTAATTTCATCATTTGTACATTTAAATGCCTCAGAGACGATCCACATGGTTTTGGTTTCTTTTAACTTCAGATCACAATACACTTCTATCCTTCGTCTCACAGTGCCACATATTTGCATTAATTACGAAGATGATGGTATTTTTAGATGTCAAAGATGTATAGTCTCCCAAATGAGTTGAGCTACCTTATATAGTGTTAGATAGACCTTGTATCATTTCATGTTGGTGTGATCATTGATGCCTTGAATCTTGAAATATTTGTTGCTATAGTAAGCTTCAGATACCTCATAGAAGTGTCACAGAACCTTATTGTATTGATCGAAGAATAGTATCTCAGATATTCGTTTTTAATATTTTTCCCAAACAAACTTGCTTCAATCATTATGGCAATTTTGGACTTGTTCATACTCTCAGACTAGCCTTTGAACTCAGCAGTAATATATGTCAGCTACAGGATTTTGGTTACTCAAACTATACAAATATCATGAATACACTTGGTCTATTTGATTCAGAAAGGAGCTCACAGTCATGCTCAGATTGCCACTGAAAGTATTGTCACAGTAAGTTGTCTTCTTTTAATAGATTTCATATAAGCCATTTGATTTTTCTTTGAGTACTTTGTAGATTATAAAGATAATGACTTGTATGCTTATCATAGGAGAAGGTGCCTCTGAAATTCACATTAGTACAGGAAACTTACTTCATAAATCAACATAGAGACTCAAATATGTGTACCTATGCCAAATTTTTTCTCGACAACAGAGATATGAATTTCATCCTTGATTTACAGAGATAATTCCATAGAGTCTTTGCATGTATTATAGGTCTATTTTTCTAGCCCTTAAGTATTTCAGTCCTTCCTTTATTGATGAGCTCAGTTCACAGGAATATTGATGTCTTTCTTCAACTTGAATCACAGAGGTATTGTGCCTCTTTCAATTCGTATTTTAAGGGAAGGATGTCACAGAATTTGTATGATACTTTTCTTAAGGTGCCACAGGGATAAGCAAATAAGCCAACAAACTGTTATCTTCAATTTTCCTTTCCTTCAACCTAGCTCTGACACCATGTTGAGAAATCAAGATTCTTTTAGATTAGGGTACATTTATCTTAACTTGATAATTAATTGTGAATTTTGTTGGCTTCTTGTTACTTATGTTATCTTCTTCATCAAGCAATTACCAAAAGTACAAAACATGAAGATCACAAAGAGACAAAGAACACAAGAAATTAGGCTCCAAGCCAGGGCAAAACCCCACAAGGGGGAAAACCCAAGAAAATCCTCTTCTTACAGAATCAGATCAAAGTGAGATATCCAAGACCCAATACCAAGACCGAGATTTCCACAAAGACCGAAGTAAACCCTCCTCCCATCCATTTCCAACAAATCATGGTCAACAGAAGTCAATGTTGGTCAAATCTCAGAAATCTGGTCATATCCTGAAATTTCGGGCCTACAATACCATAAAAATTAACTCAGAAAATTCCCATGCATGAAAAACAGATTATCCTGGCTATACTAATAGAAAAGGAGCTGGGAACAAAGTCGGTGAAACATTCTTCTTGGGAAACTGTCAAACTTATAAGTTTGTCCTGGGGTAAAAATATACCTGGAATAAGTTCTTTGTTTGATTTTTTCCTTTGTAGGTTTTCATTTTTAAGTAGGTTGCTTATACTCTCAAACTATCATTTCTTGGGGTAAAAATTATCTACAATAAAGATGTGTGTTTGTTAATTTCCTAAGCAGGTTTGGTTTATTACAAGGTTTTCTTATGTTATGAAAATATCATTTTGCAGTCCAGACATTCTTGCTAAGTATGAATTAATGGCCATTCCAGCTGTATTGCAAAATGTTTCTTCTGAAGCCTCGGCAGAAAGCTTTAATGAGGATATTTTGGAACCTGAATCTGAAAGGCAATCAAGGACTCCTGGTTAAATCATAAAGCTAAATTTAGGACCTTCATTTAACTACATTAAGATGCCTGCAAGTGATGAAATCATCCGAAGTGATAAATTTCCAAGGGAAAGGAATGACACCCTCCATTACAATGCACGGCCTTGGAGAGTAGAAACATTGATTCCTAAACAATCGGATGAAGCTATAAACATGAAAGGTGATGCAATCAAGAGGAAAAGGGCACGCTCTAAGAGGGCTATTTCGAAGTTTGAATCTCAAATACAACCAAGGATGATTCCTGAACAATCAGATGAAGCTATAAACATGAAAGGTGATGCAATCAAGAGAAAAAGGGCATGTCATAAGAGGGCTACTTCTAAGCTTGAATCTCAAATACAAGCAAGGAAGTCTGCTGAAGTAGAAAACACAAGTTTGGAGATGACATCGAATCACTTAATGGCCATTCTAGGCATTATTTGCAAGCAGGAATTAATGGAAGCCTCTCCAAAAAGTTTTGAACCTGAATTTGGAAGCCAAGCCATGATGGCAAGTAAAATGGCAAAGGCAGATTCAAGGACAATCTTTAGAAGCAGTCCAGACATTCTTAATGTGGGGGAGTTAACGGTCACATTGCCAAACATTTCCACTGTAGCCTCTGCAGAAAACTTTAAGGTGGATATTTTGGAACCTGAATCAGTATTTCAAGCAAGGATGGGAGGCGAAATGGAAAAGGTGTATTTAGGGACTTCATTTACATGCTCTAAGGTGATTTCATATGAAGAAATCAGTAAAAGTGGTGAATTTCCAAGGGAAATGAATGACATATTCCCTCTAAACAGACAAACATGGAGAGTAGAAACAAAAGTTGCTAACAATTAATTGAAACATTAAACTCGAAGGAAATTGCAATTATAAAATGGGAGACAGTACTTAAGAACCCCATTTTGGAGCTTGAGTCTGAAAGACAAGCAAAGAATGCTACAGAAACAGAAAAATATGGTTCCAAGAGGACATTAAATCACATAAGATCTATTCCAGACATTCACTATAGGAGGGTTTTAATGGCCATTCAAGTCGTACAAGTGAGGATGGCAGGTGAAATGGGAAAGGCATACCCAGATATTTCATTTAAGTACTTGAAGATGGTTGCAGATAAAGAAATCAATCGAAGTGGTGAAATTGCAAGGGAACAAGAAGAGACCCTCCATCAAATCTCAGAGACTTGGAGGGTAGAAACAAATATTGCAAAACAATTAGATGAAGCTTTAAGCTTGAAACAATCAGATGAAGGAATTAAGAGAAAATAGAAACGGTTGAAGGAGGCTATCTTGGAGCTTGAAAGTGAAAGGAAAGCAAGAAAGGCAGCTCAAACAGCAAAAGCATGTTTGGAGACAACGCTAAATCACTTGAAGGTGATTTTAAATTGAGAACTAAAGAAAAGTGACGAATTCAAGAGGCAGAGAGATGAGGTTCTTTGTCAACTGGCAGAAGCTTGCAGAGAAAAAGAAAACATTGCCAAGCAATTGGATGAAGTATCTAGGGAAAGGAATGATGCACTCAATCAAAATGAAGAAACTTGGAAAGAAAATAGAAGGGTTGCAATACAATTAGCTGAGGTTTTGAGATTGAATGAAATTGCAGTTAGGCAGAAGGATGCAAGACTTTTGGAGGCTCTGTCAGAACTTGAATTTGAAAAGATCAGGAAATTGCACGTTCGCGTATTGCAAGATCTTTTCTTGCACATATGCAGCCCACTTTAAAATTTCATGAATATATTTGAAGGCTTCATTCAATGTGCTGCAATTTCGTGCCTTCATTTTCCATATAAACAACTGATGGCTGCTAAGAGATGCATAGAGATCCTTGAATTTCATTGCCACATAATAGTAAGCTTGATGGTCTAGTGACTAATTGTTGTGGTGTGCTTCCACTGGACGGAAATCCTTAAACTACTCACATACAGTAAGTGGCACTCTGTTAATTTTCTCCTAAAAAATGTCATATTTATTTAGTAATAGAATGAATGGTGTATCTCTGAAACATGAATGCTCCACAACATTCTCAAAAAGTTATTTACTGAAGGTCATCTTATTTCTCAACCCACTTTTGGTCATATTCACTTATAGCAACACAGAATATTACAGCTTGTACATTCTCAAATATTTCCAGCCACTTATAGCCTTCACTTAATCCTTTATTACTTACTCTAATAAGCTGATACTTCAAAGTTGGAGTTGGACAATAAAAGTTTTCATTATAAGGTTCTGACATTGGACTGCAATCATCAGTTGAAAATTCTATAAATGCTAACCCATTACTTTGAGTCACTCCAGCATACAAAATGTGAGATTCTGATGAATTGTATGCATTACTTGATACCTCAACAGCCCGTTCCTAGAAGTGACCAGCAACATCAGGGAGGACATGCAGCTCATTTCTTCTTGCATACATAGCCTGAATTGCAGGGTCCCTCCACATTTCATCAACTATTGGGGCATACTCACATGTTGCAGCTGGGAAAAAACCATCTAAATGCCCCATTGCCATAATTTCCAGAAGCCAATTGGAAAAATGTTTCAATTTTGGATTGAGAGAGTAAGTACATTGAGCAGCTTCTTTATCATCACTTTCATCTAAGGCAGAAACTTGTTCATGTACACTAGAACCATCCATATCTGCTAAGATTTCCTCCTCAAAATGCTCACGCCCCTCAAGCAATATGCAAAGGTATTTATATAGGTTGCTATGTATCATCAGTTTGATGTTTTGCAGCTCCTCCTGTGAAAAATTCTCACCCTTGTAGAGAAATTTTTCTTGCTTGAAAATTGTACTAGCACCAAAGCCTTCATATTCAAGTAACAAGAGCTTTTGAATCTTCTTCTGCTTCAAGAATTCTTGGATAGAATTGCTGGAATGATTATCTGTATTTTCCCTCGAGCCCTCATAGTTACTCTAAGGGGTAGGTAACGATAGTAAAGAGCATATCAACCTTGTTGAGAAATTAGGGCGTTTAATTCAATTTATCTTTCATGATAATTAATTATGAACTTGTTATGCTTCTTTTACTTAGACCTTATCTTTGTTAGCTTATTATGTCTTTCATCAAGTCAATTATCAAAACACAAGAGACACAAAGTTTAGGCTCTTCAAGCCAGGGCCAAAACCTCTCCCTCTTGTAGAGGAAAACCCAAAACAAATTCTTCTTATAGATCTTCCATTGACAAGTACCATAACCATGAAAAAACCCTTGACATCAGTATGCCTCCAAGACCCTTGTCACTACTCTTCTCAGCTTCTCTAGCTGATCTCTTCTTTCTACACTGCACTGCACCTTTACTAGGGAAGCTCGGTCCCTAGTCTAGCAGCCCTAAACTGTGTGCTTCTTCTTGGCTTCCTTTGATCTTATCCTTAGCTTCCTAAAGTCTTCTTCTCAGCCTACTTCCAACATCCTTTGGACATATTTGAAACTCAAGACCGAGCCTTTCTTCATGATGTTGTAGCCTTCCTCTTTATTGCGATTACCTTCGGCCTCCCTGAGATATGCGAGATAAACTTGCAGACCAAAATAGAGATATGATAATACTTTCTTCCTTCGATAACACACCTCCTTTCTTGACCTAATCACAGATCCTTTCATCGTTGTATTACCTTCTTCACGCATTGTTCTATGCACTAGAAGAGAGACTTATCTTTTGCTTTGATAGCCTTCTGTCTGAAATGTGCGAGGTGGTATAGACCCAGAACAAAGGTAAGTATACCTTTTCTTTTCTTCCCAAACTAGCCTCCTATTCTCACATCAATGTAGACCCAAACTTCGCTCTTCTATCACAAACATGATCCAAAATTTCTTACACCATAATGGCCACATCATCCTTTATATAGTGCCTGGCTTTAGCTTGTAGGCCGACATGAGGTTTGTGTGTAAGCCGACTTCATCAAGGAGAATATTCACCATCTTTAACTAAAGCCAGACACTATCTTTGTCTTCTTCATTACATAAATTCATAATTACAAGTCATTATGAAGACTGAACTTAGTTACACATTCCAACATTCCCTCTTAACTAGGGAGGTATTCATAATGGTACATAGTCACTCTCAATCTAAAGAATCTCGTAAGAAAAATTTGATTGGTAATCCATCTGTTATAGAATCTTATTAACCAACATTGTCACAGTGCAAGGCCTTGATTAACAACTCCATCTCTTCACGAGACCATGAACTACAATGTTGGCGAGACCAATGATTATAAACATCTTCATCATTGTCTCCAAGGTACATACTCCATCCGCGTGTTCACCGAGTATGACCTCATAGGACTATTCTTTTGGGGATAGCTAATCCTTAAAGAATACCCGTCCTTTCATGACTACTCTTACTTTGGATACCCTAATACATCCCCAAAAGAGTATCAGATGCCAGAGGATTATCCAATCCCACATTATGTCTTCCAGGTGAAGACCAAAATGATATGTCTATCTCTCCCTCTTAATTAGGGAGGACATACCCATTCCTATCAAGGAATTTTCTCAAGCTCCCTCTTATCCAAGGACTTGTCAAGGCTCCTTCTTATCCAAGGACTTGTCAAGGCCCCCTCTTAGCCAAGGACTTGTCCAGGCTCCTAGGGACTTGCTTCCAAGTTTCTACTAGGTAATAAACTTATTACCAGCCCCCCTCTTAATCAGGGACCTGTAGCAGCAATGATGAAAACACCGAGCTGCTCATGAAGAACTAGTTTCTTTGATGTCATGAATTTCTTCGTTGTTGAGAAGTCTTCATCTTTGGGATATCTTCATTAGGGCTCAAATCACCCATCACTTTTGATTTTTGTTCGAAAGTGATCCATCAATTTTTCATCTGGTCTACCTTTATATCATGCTTCTTTTCTTCGAACCATACTTCTTCCAAGGATCTTACATCCTGCAATATGCTTATCAACTTGTGGAAGACATATACTTCCCTTTGGCTGCTCTGAATAAGCTCATCAGATATTATTCAATTATAAATATGAATACTTAAATCAAAATTTACCTTAGTGATGATCTTTCACCATGACATCCTTCTTGTAGGCATCAACATACTTCTATTAGAGTCCACATATCTTCCCTGGAGAACTTCTAGTCAAGTCTTCTTGGCTTTCTTGGATGTTGATTGCTTCTTTCCATGGTTGTACTTCCCATGATATTCCTTTTTCTTTCTCCACGGTTTTATTTCATTCCCAGGAACTTCCATTGCACAGTTCCTTGATAATGTACAACCACCTCATATTCCATATGAGGACATATTATGTCGATTTCATCTAGTGTAGATCATGCCCTTTTGGCAACCTGTGCATCAGAAGAGTTTCTGCTTTCTATTTTGATTATACTTCTAAAGATAGAAGTATACTACCTGCAACCACATGGCATGACTTCATAGCATCTAGTGTCAACATATATATACATGTACCTCATTATTTTCCTTTTAAGTCATCCTGCAGCAGGTTTCCTTAGAATGAAAGAGTTTCATTTTCTTGATCTGCTTCATCAATATGTCATCATATTCTAATCCCAAAATTCTGTAAGTTAGAATTCTTGATGAAACCTTTTTCTTTCTTCCTAACTAGTGAATCCAAAGAGGATTCCATTAGAAAATGTCAACCCCTGTTTCCATATTGATTATTGAATGATGACCCTTGATCTAGATGATCGCCTTACATAAATATTGTTTTCTATGAGGTTCTTAGGAGCCTCTTCTTTCATGGCACTCTTGTTGACTGTTGTGGTCTTATTCCTTGGAAGGTTTTATCAACACGATTACCATGCAAGCTATTATACATTGTCTTGAAACTTCCCTATTTTTGCAGAGAAGTTAGCGTCATGCTAGTGATTAATTTGAAATTGTATTTTAGTGGAAACATTCACTGTTTTTTGGTGGAATAGTTCATAATTTATTCTGATCTATTTTTGCAAGTGTACTATTCACGATGATAAATGTGTGGTTTACTTCAGAGGGTTCTTGGCTCTTTCTAGATACGCTTTTCATCATTTTCTTTGAATACTTCTCTAGTGCTTTACCTTCATATTTTATTCCCTGCACAATTGTTCCTGAGGTCCATGTTGTTATGTTTATTGGTTGTTTCTGTGGAAAATTTTTCCTGAGGTTCTGCAAGGTAAATTCAAATGCAAAAAATGCTATTTTACATATTGATATTTGTTCAAGACATTCTTGTGTGATACGTGAATTTCATAAATCTAGATTTATATTTCATTATCTATATCAATATATAAAAACAGACCCATGGATTGTTCATATTTCTCAAACTATGGAGTTGTTCTTTTCTTGTTGCATGTTCTTTTATATTTTTATGGCGTGATTCAAATTTTTAGTTGTGCTTTCCAATTATTCTCCTACTTAGTACATGCTTTGTTAGATTATATCAAAGGTTATTCTTATTGTCTTTTTATTATGTATATTGAACATATTATTTTTAGCAAATTTTGATCTTCCTAGATTTTCTATTCCTTTGGTGTATCTTTGCACCTTTAGGGGAAATTGCTAGTTTAAAGTCTAATTATTTAAAGGGTGCTAGCTCAATGGAAGGGCACCTGCTTTACAAGCAGGAGGTTGGTGGTTCGATTCCATCATGCCCTGATATTCACAAGGAATGAGGACGATCAGTTTTTGGTGACGGATGATAGTTTGACCATCACCAATGAGCTTATGGTGACATTTTTCGACTCTCACCAAAATATGAAATGGTGACGGTCAACGAATGCCACCATATATACACATCAATAGTGACGACCATTAAAGGTCCGTCACCATAAATATTTGTTGTTGATATGAAATGGTGAGGGTCATTGTTTGTCATTATAGTCATTATTCGTGACGGGCTTTGATGTCACCAATGAGTTTATGGTGACGGTCAATGAACGTCGCCATATATATGCACCAATAGTGACGGCCATGAAAAGTCCATCACAAAAAATCTTTGTTGTTCATATGAAATGGTGACGGTCACTATCCGTCATTATAATCAATATTTGTGACGAACCTTGAATGTCACCAAAACACATACTTTTGGCGACGCCACCTTTGGTGACGTTCAGTTTTTTGGTGACGAAGGCTATTGTCTGTCACCATTGCTCATATGAAATGGTGACGGTCACTATCTGTCACTATAAATCATTATTGGTGACGGTCTTTGAATGTCACCACAACACCTATACTTTCGGCGACGCCACCTTTGGTGACGAAGGTTCTTTTGACCCTCACCAATGAGCTTATAGTGACCATTTTTTCCCCTCACCAACGTCCTTTTTTCTTGTAGTGCTCTAGTTTAATAAGAACGCGTGAATGATTTATCTTTATCACTATGCAATATGCTTCTATGGTATGTCTATATAAATTGATGAGGATTAAAAAATATTTTTGTTTTGAATTGGTTGTTCATAGCGTAAGATGAACATATTCTAGTATAAGAGTGTATTTCATTATAAGAGTGTAGAAATATGATTGGACACATTAAATTTTAAATGGATGTTTTTAGAAGAGCTTATGCATATGGTATCAAAGTGAGGAAATTCTCTAAGAGAGCTTGTGCAAATAGTAAAGCTTGATGTCATTTTTGTGACTTTGTGATTCATTAATATAAAAATGACAATTGCATTGTTTGGAAATAAGTAGGTGGAAAGCACAAGGGTTTCACTTAGTGAATCCATGACATAATGTGTGCATTCATGTGAGATTAAATAATATCCTTAATTTCATTGGATATTGAAGAACACTTCCCAACCTTATTTTCTTGAACCTCCTCACTCTCAATACACAATCCCAATTAAGGAGCCCTTATTTTCAATAGATATTTTGGGTGTCCATTTTTTCATTACATTTTTAGTTCCATTTTTTATTTGTACCTTATGTATGATTGTATGAAACAACTCCTATAAGCTCCATATTATTATTACACACTAATGGACTACCTTTTGTTCCTTTAATTTTGAATCCTTCACTGTTTAATTTAATCAACACATTGATTGGAGATTAATGGAGAGTCTAACAACACTAATTTCTTTGGATCGTCTAATGAGGTCAAAAAGGTCCACTTATGCATCGTGTTCTCTTTCCTAAAGGATTAGCCAAGCTAAGAGAATAGTATCAAAGAGGAAGGATTTCAAGTCATCAATAAATAATCAATGTCTACCTCACAGTTCTTATTGGGAGAAGAAAAAACATTTCTAGAAGCTACTTGCACAGATTCCTACGACCCTTTATTTTCTTCTACCAACAAAGATTCATTACATAGTCCTACTAGGGAACATTTTCATGTCTTGTTCAAATCCTTAATTTAGTGGATCCTAAATTGATGGGAAAGTACACACAACAAGTATATATGGGAGATTTGTGAGAAATGTTGACCAATATACTGTTTGAGCAATTGTATAAATTATTTTGCATGTTGGAACTCCCTTTATTACAAAGAGGGTTTTGGGAATTGAACAATGAAGAGGGATAAGAGGATATTAAGAGAATGAATTCATTATTGTGGATATTGAAGGGGCTTGAATAGTACAATCCAAACCAAGCCTATTCATACCCTTCAATACCTAATTCTAAACCCCCCCATATATATGTATATGTATGTATATACCCCCTTAGCCCCTATATACTAGGTAACATATTGCTTTCATTTTTTATAATTTGTAAAAACCTCCCAATATGATGGTACATGGTATAATAATACCTAATAAATAACTCTCCCACGGTTAAAAGGATCAAAGGTTTATTATGATTGTTCTAGGTTATAATTGCAAAAATGATGACTACATAATTTAGAGCTTGGAAAGTGGGTAGGATTAGAGGCTTCCCATAATTGACGTGAATAAAAAATGTACAAATGATGAGAAAATAAGAAACACTGGTCATGTGCAATGAATTGTGAGAGTTGAGATGAAGTGTTAAGGAGTTAAAAACTAGACAAAGTGTAGAATCCAAAGATTGAACCAAAATAAAAGGCAATTTAAAGATGATGGAACTAAACAAGGGAACCTAATTACATAGCTTCTATAAGTATAAATAGTTTCTAGCTATCCAAGATCCTAATCTCCTATTGTACCTTAATTAATGAGGCTACATCAACTACCTAGTGATAATGAGGCTCAGTTACATCTATTGATTACAAACTCTAGCTACCCAATTGAGATTATTTAATAAAGATGGAAACTACTATACATTAACAACTTGTCCCCTTACCCTAACATGGGCCCCTCCTTTAAAAGTCGTGTTTCCCTCAAGGTTGGAGATGTGAAATTGTTGTAGGATCGTGGATATTTCCAATGTGTGTATTTAAGCTACATGTCCTTCCACGAAATCTAGACTTCATCTTAGTCACCTGGTTCGAGTTCCTATGCGAGTTCGACGAGCTTAAAATTTGACAAAAGTTTGACATTCTAAATTTTGATCATAAAATTTGTTATTAGAGTCTAACAACATTCAAATTTAAATTAAAAAAAAAAAACACATAATAAAATTAATTTAATATAAATAAATAATAAATAAAATAAATATGATATAGAAAATATATAAATATGGAAAATCAGTTCATTTTTTAGTCCACGTTGAATTCTATTTAAAATTTCACGTGCAAGAATGAATATGCTCAAATTATGTTAAAGTACGACAAACTTCAAACTTGAAGATTCAAGTTCGTCGAATTTCGTGACTTAGGACTTCACAAATAGTGCAATGGCATAGATGACACTTTATTTTGTTTAAAACTATCTCTAGCTACAATCAAGTGGAACCCTTATCAACTACCTTGAGGAGAATCATTTGAACTCAACAATTTGACCTTACTACTTTCTTCAAACATTACATATGAAATATTGGGTGGATCTCCAATAAATTTGATTAGTGGAAGAGTCCATAAAACTTGGATGTGAACTTTTGGTTGTTTTTATCCTTAAGAATGTTTGCTTATAAGGTTGGAGATGAAGGAAAATTTGAACCCCTTGTTCAAAATGATGCTTAGTTCAATTTTGATCAGCTTGTTGGTTGATTTTATTTTGAGACAAAACCAACTTTTCCTTAAGTGCATAGAGAATGTGAAGATGGGAATGCACAGTTTTGTCCACACATTGAACCTTGGGTGTGCCTAGTAAGTAGAATATTTTTTATGGGATCTTTTGTGCATAGGCCACCTCTCAGGGTGACATTTTTGTAGCACCATGATAGGTGGTATTTTACGCCCACTACAAGGAAAAGACCCTCTAGCGGATGTTTTTGAGGAACCCCTTATAAAAATACCCCAGATATCCATTTCTAGCGGAGGTTACTAGAGGAGGTTGGCGAGCAGAGATTTTTGCGAATGCTTTTAATCCGCTGCACTTATCATCATAAATTTCATTGGTGCACAAAAAACATTGGCACACCGTACACCGTGCGCTCCGTACACACCCGCCCGGTGCGTCTTATTACTGTAGCGCACTGGTGCTCTACAACTCTTCCGCACTGGTGTGTCATAAAACACAGTGCCAAAACAGAAACCCCTAGTGCGGTCTTAAGAAACCGTACCAGTGCGCCTATAAAACCCCGCGCATCGGAGCAGGGTTAAATAAAAAAAAAAATACGGCCAAAAAACCGCATTTTTCACTTTTCTTAGTGCTCCAGAGCTCTCAAGCACTGGTGCAATTTATGCTTGTCTGAGCTGCCCTGACAATGGTGCTCCCATTGCACCCATTGCATGCACTGCTGTTGTGCATTGCCCACTAATCTCCATCTTGAATTTTTCAAAACGGTGGGAAAATTTTCTTTTGCAAATTCTACAGCCAATATGCCTCCTCGACGGCCAAATGTACAGGTATTTTTCTTTTTTTTCCATAATTAAGCCTTTTACAATATTAGAATTTCAAATAATCTTAAAATTAACCACTTAAAAGAAAAAAAAATTATCGCGCGGTGCGCTCAAGCCATTCGGCTCGCACTGGTTCACGGTGCTGCCTGTAAATTTACAGGTTGCACCGCAACCGGTGCTAACGGTATCCACATTGATTCCGTGGCAATACTGAAAGGCGCATCGTGTAATTTTAAATGTTTTAAAAAAGTGCGATGCGATCATTTACCCAGCCGTACAGTTGACCATGTGGAATAGCAACAATTTGGTGTGTTGACATAAATACCCACTCCGGCGTGGGAATTTTTGTCAGCACACCGCATTCCGCATTTCTACGGGTTCAATGGTGCAACCTGGTAAAATACTGCATCATTGACTATGTAATGATTTCGGGAAGTCGGTGAACTGACCGAACTCTACGGCCCGGGGCGTAGAGTTTTGTCAGCGCACTGCACTCCTGACACGCGTAGAGTTTAGTCAGCGCACCGCACTCCTGACACCATACATAGTCAACGGTGCGTTGAATATTTTCAGGTGCACCACCTCAAGTGCATTGAATATTATCTGGTGCACCGCCGCCAGTGCACGATAAAAAAAAGATGCACCGGGACCGGTGCATGCCTGTTTTTTGTGGCGCACCAACTATTTTTTTTTTCCAAAAAAAATTATATATGTATATTCCTAAATACATGTCTCATTTAATAAAAAAAATTGTATTTAATATGTTAATCATTCAGAGACTTGAAATGAGAGAAGAGGGGGAACAACAACAACAACATGCAGACCAGTATAACATGGTTCACCTGTGGGAGGCACGAGAGAGGGAGAGAGATGCATACCCTTGCCCTATTACAGTAGCTACCCAGGTCCTCCTAAGGTAGATAGGCCTCCTCAAGTTCTATGAGGAGGATACTTCCCTAAAGGGCCATGGTGTGTTTTTGAGACATCTTATCCCCAGGTGGAATGCCCACCGACAGGCTTTCCGGGTTGGTCCTAACTAGTGGTACATGCCCACTAAGGAAGACATATATTTCATTACAGGGCTATCGAGGAGAGGGGTGTATTCTCCCTTGTTCCCAGAGGTTCCAGTTGGCTATGCAGCAAGGAGTCAGTTGGTGTACTCCCAGAGATACATTAGCGCATATATACTATCTCCTTCAGATTTTCAAGTCTCCAGAGGTCAGTTACATATTGGTGCATTTGGTATTCAGGAGGTGAGGTGCCTTTCACTTCTGATTTCGACCATTTCACACAACACCAATGACGAGCAACACATTAGTTGATCGCTTCTATATTATGTTGATTCTTTAGTACAGGAGCAATGACTTGTCAGGTGGTCTGCCATTTTTTTGCGGCAGTTTTGTACAACCTTAGATAGATGTCGTGCTCATGCACAAGGGAGGGTCAACATCCCTTTTTCTTTAGAGATTTTTTGTTTATTTTTTGAGAGGTTTCCATCAACGAGGCCTAATTTTGTTCAGCAGCCTCGTAGGTCGATGTTCGAGGCACAGATGCACATGTGGGGACAAATGATGCCCAAGAGGGGTGAGACTGTGTTTTCCGTGAGGATATCGCATGATGCACTGGAGTTGCTAACCAGTGTTGACGTGCATCCCTTCATTATGGTCCCCTGTCCTTATGCTAGTTTAGATTGGCAAGGGTGTGCCAACATCCTCTTCACAGATGATGAGCCATCGGATAATAGAGGTAATATTACTGTTTTATTTAAATCTATTCTAACATGTTCTTTAAATTGTTCTTATTAAATTGTGTAATGAAATTGTCTAATTATTGTTGTGTACTTGTATATATTTTGCAGACATTGGGTCTTTTGATGGCGAGGACATGCCAACACCACCACATGATCCAGGTGTGGATCCTGATGACGATCAGGGTATGCCAGATGCCGAGGATCATCAGGAGGCCAGTGCAGAGAGACCTACTCCTGCTGGTGCGCCGGTACCGCCTTTTGCTAGGTGTGGTCGGCTTGATAGCAGATACATGATGGAGTTGGGCGACCAACTCACTACATTGATTGTTGAGGCGGGCATCAGGCCCTCTAATATGAGAGACATAAGGGTCGATGGTATGCTGTTACATATGTGGAGAGGCATGCTGCGTGACATGTACAACGTGATGCGGCATGTTGTAGGAGCTACGACCTTAGTTACGTGACTGAGGAGGACCGTTGCACATTATAGGTGTGGTCAAGACGCAGCACGTGATCGACAGTCCGTGAGCAACGACTCATCATCTGATGATCATTCACATCGCGTTGTGCCAGATGAGCAGCCTCCACTAGCATCTAGTAGCAGTCATCATGGAGAGCAGCCTGGACCATCGACCACATCCAGTCAACAGCCTGCATCATCCAACAGTACTCATGATCATGAGCAGGCTAGACCATCGACTGTTGAGGCTGCACCATTGACTGAGTAGACCTCGACTAGTACTGCTATTGATGTTGTACCACGAGCTAATCCATGACATTTATATTACAGTTGTATATTTTTGAACTTATTCAGTTATATATGGTTCTCATGAATGTGATGTTTATTAATTAATTTAATATTAAATGATCATGATATTGTAAAATTTTAATATTTGTAATTCTAATTGTATGTAAAATATTTGTAAAATTTTAATTGTATTAATGTGAAATGATTCTATTAAAAATTTTAAATTTGTAAAATTTTAAATAATTGTAAAATAATAAATCTAGAATAATATGAATTATTGTAACATAATAAAGTTTAGAAAATAATGCAAATAAATTCAAGTCCTTTAGAATTATCATTATTTTATTATGATCTTACATACAAAAAAAAGGAAATTTATACAGTATGCCATTGTTTTTGAGATCAACATAATTGCAAATTATCAAGTGAAATATTGATTTTAACATTAACACAATGCAAATTACCAATTAATTCAAAATACATATTATAATGTTTCGGAAAAACCATCTTAAAAAGTATAAATATTGTTGAAATAACACATGTACCATATCACTCTCGGTTCTCATTATCACCCTCATTATCTTCCAGCTCGCATGGCATGATAACACTATTTTTCTAAAAAATATGTTTTGACCTAGGGTCGTGTCTCAATCCGAACCACCAATCCCTATCCAACACATATGGGTAAAAAAATACCTAGTTGTAGTGTTTTGGGAAAACATAGGGCTCCTTAGCTTCATCCCACATCTTTCTAGAGCTGATACATATCAGCCTACTATCGCGATCTTCCTTTACATTATTCCGATCAAAGGTGTCCCACCACTTGCACCTAAAATTAACACATTGGAAAGAATAGAAATCCACTTCAATGATCTCTTGTATCTTTCTGGCGTAACCTAATGTCCCTCGTACTAGGTTTTGATCATGGTGGCTAGATCGACTATATTGTTTGAACTCGAATTCCACTCCACAGTCTTGTGTGATGTTTCCAACATCGGCATTTTCTGTGCGAAAATGGTGTCCATATGCCCACATAGATGGGAACAAATGCACCTATTATAAAAAAGTTAAAAAAATCATAGTGTCACGTGTCTTATAATAACCCAACAGTTAAAATATGAAATATAGATGTCTTATAAGTTTCAAATTTACATATAAATTAAATATATTATTACCGAGTTGCTGCACCCAATCCCTACATTTAGCACATCCTCTTTAGCACATGAGTAACGACCGGTTGCACCGTATTTCTCTCTGACTTGGTCAACAACCCAACTGTTGGGGCATATTTTCTTTTAAATGATCGAGATAAGGCACACTTATACCATTCAACCATTTGAATTCTTTCCTGTCACTATCCCATTTCATCCTCTTTAGTTCCTACAATGTGACCCACGGTTTTGTCGCTAAAGAACGAATTTATTGATTGCTTCAATTTCTGCATTCGTTGATGAAATCAAACTGACATTCTATAGTACTTAGAGATAAAAATATACATTATATCGAAGTTCAACATGAATATTAACTTGTGTAAATTTGAAAAATTATAAGTCGCTTACTCTTTATCAAGCGCTTTTTTCCACTTGTTTGGAGCAACTCCCTTCTCTTTTGTCTTCATCCCTTTCATTTTCCCAAATCACCGCCCCTGGTCTATTGTCGATCTGCTTGATGTACTCACTGGCATAATAGAAAGACTCATACGATATGTACCCCTCTGCCATAGACCCCTTGGGTTTTTCCCTTTGTCGAACAAAAGCTTTCAATTTCTTCATGTACCTCTCTAAGAAGAACATCCAACGACAAGAAACCACCCCAACTATTCAACCTCATCTACTAAGTGGATTAGAAGATGAACCTGTAATTCCATGAAACTCGTCGACAGTTCCTTCTCAAACATACAAACAATCTCAACTATCTCTTGACGCCCACATGTAATGCTAGCCACATGAATTTACTTTGACGTGATCCAACGTACAAATGCAGATAATTTAGATATGGCACGTCCTAGGTCATGAGGGAATTCATGTTTCACATACCCACGCACGAACAAAGGATAATGACAATGCAAAGTTATAAACATGTGCAATAATATACCAAATTAGTTATGTTTTATGATCCTCGCATGGGATAAAATTTATTAATATAAAAAATAATAAAATCATGCTTTTTCCATTATACGTACTCGTATAAGTTTCAAATGGTCATGTGATTTCAACCCTGAAAAATGGTCATCCACGGTGAAGCAGTGTCGTAGTGAAGACCCGTATGAAGTTGGCACCCTCACCCCCATTATAACTTCCTTTAACAAATAAATATCATATTTTTTTAAAATCCATGGGACATCACCTTCTTTGAAAAACCATGAATTAGAGGCACTAGCGCCTGCCTCTGATCCCGTACTTTCTAATCATCTTGTCCAATGTTTATTTTTAGTTTTTGAAGTAATAAGATCTTTCCTAACAACCAATGTGTCACTTTGTTTCGATGATATGTGCCTCCATAAAGAAGATGAATTTTTTTTAAATATATGCATGGGATCTAATAAGTGGGTAATCTTAAGATGCTCCCAATATGGGAGGTTATAGAAGATAGATTTCCTTTTCATCCCAATGGGAAATTTCTCAACATAGGTGTCGAAGAATTCTGGATCATCGAACATAGGCTCCCCATTTGAATCAAATATTTCTATGAACTCCTTCTCCTTCGCTCTCTCATATGCTCTAAGCCATTCAGATGGTGTCGTTATTTGAGGCCTTTGGGTTCTCTCTCGTTTACCATTGAAAGTGGATGCTAATCCTCTGTAAGGGTGTTCTTCTGGGAGGAATACCCTGGAGAAATCATACACTAGCTTTCATAGGTCCTCCGACCATCTAGCTTTCAAAGAAGGTCCACAACATTTACATCCAAAATACCCTTTTGTTACAAGACCTGCGAGATTATTGTATACAATTAATATGCATGACACGTTAAAGAATATCATGGAGATCAGAACAATTACAACGAATTAAATAACTAATATGTGAAATAATATTGAGACATATATAAACAAATCAATAAATTAAACATGTAATTTACCAGAGAAAACTCCTAAGCTTGGATAATCATGTGTCGTGTAAGCACACATGCCATACAATGTAAAACTCCTCTCTGTTGCGATGGGTCTTGATACATCGTATACATTTATCCCGTACCATAATTCCTTCAATTCATCTACTAGTGGTTGTAAGTAGACATCCATATTCTTCACTTGTCTTCTACCAAAGACTATGAGAGCCAACATAAGATGTTAATTCTTCACGGAAAACCATGGGGGGATATTGTTATTGATCACTACTACAGTTCAAACAAAATAGTTGGTGTTCTAGAGGGAATATGGGTTGACGCCATCCATGGCTATTCTGAGTCATAGACTTTGTACTTCAACCTTGAATTTTTCGGGCCATGCATCCTCTATATGCTTCATGGCTATTGAATCAGTTGGGATTCACATAACTCCCAACTCACTTCTCTGTGAGGCATTGTTAATTTTGGACAACTAGGTCCAAACTCCATGATGTGATGCTCAGATGGCGATGCCAATATTTTTATTGGGTTCCTCTTTTGGAGAGGTGCAAGATCGATCTAAATAGCATCTTGATTGGATGAGCAGAACATATATTTCGAATTTATACCACATGTGCAAGGTCGGCCTACTTTATCCCACATGCATAAGAGATGTGTCACACACCCCCAAAGATTCCAATGAATTCATTATACACACAATGTGTGGAGGCATTTTATTCTCTCTTGATGGCGATGGAGCTGCGTTCTTGGTGTTGCATATTTGTGGAGTATGCTTGTCTGGATTGTCTTGGTGTTGTGTGACAAATGTGGGTAGCTGACCTTATGAAGACTTTGTTGGTTGAAGGGTCCTGTTGATCGTCATAACACCACCATTCTTTATCTCTATTTTTGGCTTATCTTGCATCGATCTATTGGTATTTTCTATCTGCATCTTACCTTCATTGTGCCCTAGAAGGTCAAAGTATATTTGCATCTAAGCATATAACATCTTCAGAATTTAACATGGTTTCAGAGCTAATGAGAAGACAAAGCCCATAAGGGAAGATGAGGACTGTTTTCAATGGTAGGCCATAGGCCATACCACCACAGCAAGTGATAGCGTGGGCATTTTTGTGCCCTAAGCTTCAACATGGAAGAGCCAACAAGGGCGGGGTGGCTTTTCTAAGTGTTGTAGGTAATAGCGTGAGAAAAAAAAGGAGAACAATTGTAAGAGCCTTGGAGGAGACTACAAGAGTATGCTTACATCCCTTGGCAAGAGAACAACAGTAGCATGTTGTAGATGTTCTCTTGATGGTGTCTAGTTGATGAAGTTTTTTAGTAGCACAAGAGAAGAACTCGCACTAGGGCAAAGAGGAGGAGAATACTTATGTTTTGGCCACCACTCAAGAGGCACCTTAGTGAAGAAAAAAAATAAAAGGGTAGGTCTGTAGCATTTTCGTAACTGTTTTGAGGGCTAGAAAACCATGAAGGAGGGCCACATTGTGTAAGGGAGATCTGGTATGTTTTGTCATACTTTTGTGTGTGGGTAATTCTACGTAGGAGGGTTTCATTCTATACAGATTTGTGAAGGAGAGTCACAGCCCTAATTGAGGTCTGTTAGGAAGAAAAGAGGGCTAGAAATAGCCCAAATATTCAGCATATATGAGCATCCCTACAAGTGATGAAACCCATAAATATTAGAATGATTTCTGAGCAAGATTTTAAGGCTAGAATGGAATCGTAACTAGCCCTAACCAGGCTAAAATAAAAAATAGAGGATCAGACCAAACATCGAGAAAATAAGGTATGTTTGAATAAGGTTTCTGTGCTATTTATGTGTGAGAAATATCTGTAACGGGTTGCAGAAAGGAGGCTGCTATAGCAGAAATATAGGATGCTAGTTTGGAAGACATGACGACTTGGAGAAGCCCTTCTCTCTAGGATGCAGTTACCTAGTCTCATGTGCCGCCAAAACATGGGTATCTTCCATGGTTTTGAAGTTTTTATATGTTGATGTTGGTACAATTTTTTTGTATGGTGTGTTGAGGAGAGGCCTCAAGCCATAGATCAGTGATTGGGTACCTTTAGTGGACAACAAGTGAACAAAAATATGGGAGAAAAATACACACGTTGGGAGCAGTGGGTTAGGGTTGTTGGTGTGCCCTAACCAGTATTTTAGAAGAACAGAAATCGACGTCAAGGAGGCAGCAACAGGTTGTTGTAGACGACTCTTGGTTGATGGATGGATGTTTGATGATGTTTTGGGCATACTCTCGGGTGGAACTTCTCTACTGTAAGTCGTAGATTGCTACAGGAAGGTAGCATGAAACTGTAGGAGACAGCCAGATTTTTTTTTGAGTGGCTGAATTATAGATAAAAATCAGACTAGCTAAGGATATTCAGTGAATTTCTCTCTGTCTCAGAATAGCCTAAAGAGACCTGATTAATTGTAATCTACTTCAGACTCTATAGATATGACTAGTGGAAGATGACTCTTTATAGTTTATTCTCTTCTTAATATAAACTTGATAACTAGGCATTTTGGGGCTATTTGACAAAGCAGTTGAAGGTAGGTGCCTTCCTGGAAGTGGTATGTGCAAAGTCTTGTGATCTGCCATCAAATCGATTCATCTATTTTATATCTGAAAACTCGACTCCATACTTGAGGGCTATCCCTGCCAAGACATCCATCTTTGAGACTGAGCTGTTTTGCACAAATTTTAATTTAGAAACAAAGATCAAGTTGGAGGAATTTCATGGCAGAAGCTGTGGGAAAGGTTGCATGCATTTCCAAGCTGCAATCTGCTCAAATTTTCGGGGTCACTGCTATAGCATTCAATAAGACATTCGGGACAGTGGCAGAGAAATAAGCATCACATCATCATTTATGGAGAAGTTTTTGTTTGAAGGTTCAAGTTGCATTAAGCGAAGTCTCTCATAGATAGTTTCTGAGTGTATTTCCTCACCGTGGATCATCTCTGGGTGTGCTTAAGTCTGTCTTTCTGCCATCATAGGACGAGTTTACTCATACCTTGTTATCATAATATTGTCTTGTGCATGTGGTTGATTTTATTCATCAAAAGGGGACGATGTCTGGAGCATATTTGAGGAAGTTGTTTTCGAGATATTATAAGCCCTAGGTAGGGCTCCTTCTAAGCATAAAAAACTCTATCCTGGATTCTGATATATTCTCTGTGACAGGGTCACATAGCTCTATAAAATTGCACTTTAACTCTGTGGTATTGTCTGATCCAAGAGAAAGGCAGATTCTTTGAAGTTGTTTTGGGAAAGTCTGTCCTTGAATGTTGAATAGGACAAAGTGATCACTGTGTTGAAACCCTTGTTCGAATCCCGTGATTAGTGATGTTGAAGCAGCTCTATTGTTTGAAGGCAGACTTGCTGAGATGATATTTACAATGCTTTGAAAAACTACTATAAGAAGGCATAAAAAACAAGAGGTATGTAAAATTGATTCTTACATGGAAATGTTGTTAAAATATGTCTATCTTTGAATGATGTTTAAGGAAATCTAAGGATAATATCAATGGCTGGTCGATGAGCCTTAGAACAGTGACATGTGGCAAAGTATATATGACCTCACTGTTTATGGCAGATTCTATATGAACTTGATCTGTGGTATCTTCAGAGGCATATATATAAGCATGAAGTTTGATATCTTCAGTACTGTATGGAAGTATGACATTGATGAATATGATAATGATGTATATGATAATATCATGGAAATATTGAAGTCCATGACATGACAGCTATATGACAGTGTATGGTTATGATTCTTGTATGTCTTTGACAGTGGGAGAATAAGATTCAAGCCCATGAGTGCAAAACTCCTTTCCAAGTTGGTGTCTAGGATGCCCTCATTTAAAATAGATGTCTTCTCTCACAAGAGAAGCTGGCATTAAGAGGGAGAATACAAATGTATATTCTCCCGAGCTAATATCATTGTTGAAAGAAATAAGACCCTCATGACTCAAAGACATATGGCTTTAAGGGGGAAATTCCGAAAGAAAACCAAGAAGCCATATAAATACCAGAGGTATCTAATTTCCATGAGTACAATATGAACTGGGATCATTTGGGAAAGTTGTAAAGCATCAAGTCTAGACAGATGCGATACATAAAGAGTATGAGTCCATTATGGAGGGTGATGTCTGGTATATGGTCCCTAGAACACAGGACAAAGCTTTTATCACCTCGATATAAGATCAAACATGGATATGATAGAAAATGTGTTTCCTGAGACTTCTCTCTAGGAAGGCATTGATTATGTTTGCACCTGTAATCTAGTATTACCCTTGCTGCTTTGCAAGGACGAAATCTTCATCAAATGGATGTGAAGACCGTCGTCCTGCATGGTGCGATAAAGGAAGAGGTGTATGAAGAGCAACCTTTGGGATTAAAAGTCGAGGATCAAGACATCCATGTTTGCAGGTTGGCTAGCCCCTAGGGCTTGGTACGAGAGGATATATAGCTACTTGATGAAGCTAGGCTTCACTCGTAGTAATGATGATTCAAACCTTTACTTCAAGGTTGATAGAGCAAAGCCTCTCATTTTGGTTCTCTATGTGGATGATCTCTTCTTGACAGACACTGACCCTCTCATTCATCAGTGTAAGAGGGAGCTCACTTCTGAGTTCGAGATGAAGGACCTAGGACTGATGCATTACTTCCTAGGCCTGGAGGTCTGGCAGAGACCTGGCAATATTTTCCTTTCTCAAGGAAAATATATTGTGAAGCTAATGGGCTCATGCTATAAAATCCTACTGAGTATCATTAACTCGTAGGGGCCCTGATGTTCTTAGGGAACATTCGTTCGGATGTATGTTGTGCAGTGAACAATTTGAGTCAACACATGGTTGATCCTCATAACATTCACTGGGTTGGTGCCATAAAACTCTTGAGATATCTCTGAAGCACGATTGACCATGGGCTGAGATACACTGCCGGGAGTATGAAACTCCATGGATATACCAATGTCGATTGGGTTGGCAGTGTGGTGGATCGCAAGAGCACATCTGTATGTTGCTTCACACTTGGGTTTGCTTCGTGCAAGAAGAAGAAGTCGGTAGCTTTGAGCACCGCTAAGGCTGAATACATTGCAGCATGTATGGCCTGTTGTGAAGCCACTTGGGTGTGAAAGCTCTTCAGTGAGTTGTTCGAGAATGTGCTAGATGCCACCATTATCCTTTGTGATAACTAGAGGGGGATTCATTTGTCATAGAATCCCAGGTTCTATGATTGATCCAAGCATGTTGATGGATGGTACCACTTTATCCTAGATATGGTACAGCGAGGCGCCGTAAGGCTCGATCATATAGGAACTGATGAGAAGGTCGCATATATTCTCACAATTCCCTTGGGGAAGTTCATGTTCCTAACCTTACGTGAGAATCTTGGAATTGTGGAACGACCCTATTTGGAGGGTCATGTTGGATGACGAGTTCTGGGAGCTCCAGGGGGGTTTTTGGGGATAGCTTCTTGGTGCTATAAGCAACCACTAGGCTAGGCTTGCCGAACCTAGTCGGTGTGCTTCTACCCCACCGTGATGATATTGAGTTGGTTTACCTCTCTATGATCTGTGCCTCGTATGCATCCTACCCATGGAGTTTCAGACTCATGGGAAGTACCTCTCATTTGGCCAATGAGGTGGGAAATGTGAATAGAGACCATAGCAAGACTGATGGACGCATCATAGATTTCCATACTCTCTATGTCTAGGATGGCATGTGTCCAACCACTTGATCTGGGATCAAGTTTATCGAGCTTTCAGACCTCCAATTGACTTCGGGTCAGTGAAACTAACTTCAAGTTAGTATATGACTCTCTTGAGTCCAAGTGAGGTTCTGGACCTCCAACTGACTTCGGGTCAATGAAACTAATTTCAGGTTAGTATATGAATCTCTCGATTCCAAATGAGATTTTGGACCTCCAATTGACTTCGGGCCAGTGAAACCAACTTCGTGCTGGTGTGTGACTCCTTTGAGTCCTATAGAGGTTTCAGAATTCTGATCTAACTTTGGGTTATCCATAAGTGATGTCTTTGTGACTCACCTTTTGTTTTGAAATAAATAATCCAACGAAGCAAGTTACGGTGGGATGACGCACAATGTTTGGATGGCACTGGTAGATGGAGTTCTCCCTAGTTGAGAGGGAGTGTTAATTTTGGACAACTAGGTCCAAACTCCATGATGTGATGCTCAGATGATGATGCCTATATTTTTATTGGGTTCCTCTTTCGGAGAGGTGCAAGGTCGGCCTGTTTTATCCCACACGCATAAGAGATGTGTCACACCCCCCCAAAGATGCCTATATATTGGAGAGACTTGGAGTTCATTATACACACAATGTGTGGAGGCATTTTCTTCTCTCTTGATGGCGATGGAGTTGCGTTCTTGGTGTTGCATCTTTGTGGAGTATCTTGTCTGGGTTGTCTTGGGGTTGTGTGACATATGTGGGTAGCTGACCTTATGAAGACGTTGCTGGTTAAAGCATCCTGTTGATCATCGTAAGGCCACCATTCTTTATCTCTGTTTTTGGCTTGTCTTCCATCGATCTATTGGTATGTTCTATCTGCATATTACTTTCATTCTGCCCTAGAAGGTCAAAATTATTTTCATCTAAGCATAGAACATCTTCAGAATTTAACAAGCATGCCATACCTGCAACATATCTAATTCTTTGCAAAAAAAGATCCTTTGAATCCTTGGGATTATAGGCATGTGCCTCAATATCTTAAAATGAGGACCAATATGTGATTTACCCTTCTTTTTTTATTTATCATACCTGTCATGCCCACATTTCAGACATATCTCTCTGTCTGCATATTCTCCTCTATATAGAATACAATCAGTTGGACATGCATGATATGATATGTACTCAACACCCAACATTTTCAACAATTTCTTTCCCTCTTCGCAACTACCGGGCAAGATATTCTCACTCGGAAGAACCTTATCTTTGAATAACCTATAGTTGGTGATCATGGAAAAATATATTAATAAATGTACATTAATGCCGATATAATTATTAACATTCATAAAATTTACAATTTGTAATGTTCATTGTGTTGTACTGATTATATTTCTAAAATTTATATAAGGGAGGACTTTATGGTAACTTACCTCAAAATTTCAAAGAAAAATGCATTCGACAAGCCAAACTTTTCTTTCAAGTTGTACAGTAACATAGTTGTCCCCAACTAGGTATACTTTGATTGACCACCGGGTCCAAAGAGAGGGGTGGTGGAAGCAAATTTAAGGCTTTTGAAAAAGGTGTCAGCGATATGAGCATCATCCCCTAGCTGATCATCATTTTGGAATTCATCTAACAACATTGTCTCCATGGTAGTCTTGTCCCTTAAGTAATCATCCATACCAACCTCTATTTGATTGCCTCCATTGCCATCTTGTGAAGAAATACCATTGTTGTAGTTATTCCTAATTGGTGAATCTGGACGTAGAAGGAATTGAATCGGTTGTTGATTCAACCATTCTTGGTATCGTTCCTCTCCAATTTTTTCTCTTAATTCAGTCTTCTCTCGTTTTGACATTGTTGTGGGGTGAAACGGAAGATGGTAGGTAGGTCGCTCATCATCACTAGAATCCTAATAATTTAATAAAAAAAAAATTGAGCATGATTAGTACAAAATATATGATATCAATTAGTAACCACATTGAAAATATTGCATGATTAATTGGTTTGACATTGAAATAATTACATTAATCAATATACCAAAAAATTATAATTATTACTATTGTCAATCCTAGAGACAGCCTTGAGTTGTGAAAGACCAGTGCCTAGGACATCTTATATATAACAAGGAGAAAAATGATATGGTAGGGATAATTAGTAAGGCAAAGCTCTCATGTTGTTTCTCGTAACAGGAAAATTAACTTGAACGGGACCAAAACTTTCAGAAGCTTGATACAGAGAAAGCAAGACTGCAGAGGCAAGATGCGAAACTCTAACACAAATTGTATCAGACAATTTAAAGGCAGCTCACTACAAAGAGGGTTGGATTCTAAATACTTCACAGAGATGAATGATCATAAAGTGTCCACTGTATACGTAGAATAAAGAGGATACTAACTGTTATGGAGACAATATCCAGAAACATATACCAACATGTAGTGGGCTTATGCAATTAAGAATCCACACATGATAACAGCATTTGTAAATAACGTCTCATAGCAGCTAATATAGTAGAAATACGGGTGAATTGAAAACGAGACAGTATATCACACATGAGCCATATTTAAAGTGCCGAAAATCTTATGACATAAGTATCAGCAAGGATAAGTTTATATCAGAAACAGTGGGCTACTCGCATTCCAGAATGTGATACAAGATAAATGGATACAAATGAAATGAACGGCTAAGCTACAACACATAGGAGAGAATTACACACTGTAAAGCACCAAGACCAGAATCCATCATTAAAGATAAAAATCCTTCTCATTGAGACCCAACGGGCTCTTCACATTTATATTGAAGCTTTCACAAAAATGCATACAAGAAATTCTTCTACAGTCAATTCTTCAGAAAATTTGGAACCTGTTTTTCTCTTCTGATTTTGCTTATATAGACACATCCATACATGAGCGAGAAGATATTTTCTGAAAAATATCTTCTTCGCATGCCAAAAATTTGTTAAAGGTCCTTATCAAAATGATCAAAACTTATGACGAGGAATGCAGACCTCTCATCATTTGCAGTTAGGCACTAGGCCATTTTGAAACAAAATTTTAAACAAACGTCTGGGCGGAAAGTAAAAGACTGAGGTGAAATATAAATTCCACCCGAAACTTAAAAAAAACTAACTAAAGTAAAAGTAAAAAGGCCGCTTAGGCCGAATCATGAATTAACAGTGTTTCATGGACGAGAAGGGGTCGAGGCTGTTGCTGACACAGGTGGCGGAACATTTGCGGACGAGTTGGCGATCTGGCTGGTGAACTGAGTGCATCTTTGTTGGTTGTCTGCTGATGGTTCGGGCATCGCTGCGAATCCTTCCACCTTGATATAGGCCTCTGTGAGGATGTTGAAACTTGCCTCGGTGGGGAGCTTGTGCTTTATAAGATGAAGGAGGATGAACTCTCGGCGGAGGGATGAAACAATCGTCTCAGCCTTTAACCGAGCGGTTTTATCTGACAGGATGTCCGTTCGGTCTCTTTCTTTCTGGAGGCATGTCTTATATTCTGTTAACGGCCGTAGCACAGATGGAGTGGTTGGGTCCCAACAAGATGGAATTCCAGCTGTTGTAATTTCGTCCCACACTGCATCGAACCGATCCACGCTTGCTACCACCTGTTGCAGGGCTCTCGAAGCTATAACTCGGGCCGCCTCTTTGTCGATGATTTTCTGACATTCAAAGGCCTCCATGAACCGACATGGTATGCCATGCTTTTCCACCTCATCAGACTCCAACTCTTTCAAGAAAGAAGTGTAGCTTCTGGCGTGCTGGGTTCTACCGGACAAGTTGAGTTCTGCCTCCTGTAATTTCTTGTTGAGATAGAGTACCGCAGATTTGGTTTCCCCCATCATTTTTAGAAAACCCCACTGTTCTGTCACTGTCGAGATTACTTCTAACCAGATTATACTTCTCGCCTCACTGAGGGTGATATTTCCCTTCAGGCAGCTGTTGAGGTCGGTGATAGTTTTCTGCTGGTCGGCTCTTGTCTTCTTTTCCAGCTCGATCTCCTTCTGTAGTGTCTCTATTTTCTTGGTATTCTCAGCCAAGGAGCTTTCCAAATCAGTGATCATCTGCCTCGCGGTGGATACCTTCTTTTCCAATATATCATTTGCAGCTTTCGCTGCGTTCAGCTGCTCTGACAGCAAACTTGCCTCTGGTGGGGTTGTAGTAGGCGCACAGCTGTGCGTGTCCCAGGTGTTCTGTAGCTCCGTCAACCTACTCTAAAGAGTGGCGATTGTTTCAGCCATTTTATCTTTGTCCTCCTTCTCCTTCGCCAGTGTGTCAGCCAATTCCGCTTTTTCTTTTTCTACTTGCACCAATTCGACCATCTGAACATGGTGGGAGGCCCGTATGATGGCCTTAATTTTCAATGACGCGACCTCCTTCTGTAATTGGTCTATCAAATAATGCCGCGGGTTTGATTCTCCAGTCTATTTTCCTTTGATTGATTCCTGGAGGCCACGTATTTGATTTTCCTGGGCGCGGGAGTTTGCCTGTTCATTCTTGAGGGTTTCCCTCACCTGTTCGTGCTTTTTCTCCAATTTCCTCAGTGCAATGGTGACCTGCATTACCTCGTCCTTCAGCATATCACCCACGACCTGAAACAGGTTACATTTGTCGGGTGTTGGTACTTTGGCCATATCAATCGCATGTTCTAGTACCCTGTAACTAGTGGTACCGGTATTAGGATCCAAGATGGCCTCGGCCATAGAAAATACTAGGTGCTCCGTGTCTGCATTCATGGAAGACGAGACCCTAGTGTGATATTTATCGACATATCCTCCCAAATCGGCTTTGTACTTATCCCTGATCGTTCTGTTTCTCTGAGCCCTTTCAACTGCGACTGGTGAGGTATAATCTCCGATGGCCTGTGAGACTTCAGAGAAGTCGAAGGAGGTGACACTGTCTCTCAATAATTTGATCCCGGCTTTACTCTTGTCCAGTTGGCCATATGGTGCAAATGGTTCCAGCAGTTATTCTTCCCCTATGACTTTTGCCTCGCTGGAGGCTGTTTTCTACTTTTTGCGAAGGGGAGAACCTGATCCTGAGGGACCCACTTCTTCTTCGCCTTGGCCTTTATTGACGTCTTCTCCTTCCCCTGTAGAAGATGAATTTGTCTCCATCTGCGAATTCAAAGGCCAAGTTTCAAGGTTAGCCCTCCACTCTATAAACGGCCTTGATTCATGTGCATAAGGAGTGGACTTGTTCCTCTTTATTCTGTTTGAGATAATTTCCTGAGGATCATAGGGCCAAGCCTTTCCCTGTCTTAGGTCCATGTCTTGCAACAACTTCTCAACAATGGGAAGGGCGTGTCTTGAATTCACAACAAAAGGGCCAATTGTGATAGGGAGTCTCAGGATGAAACCCTTCTTTGCAGGGACAAAGTGTAGTTGGTCAGCCTTGAGGGTCTGCCGAATATACTCCAGAGCATAAACTCGTCGAACAGAAAACACAGGCAGCTGGTAAGGGGAAACCTCGGCTCCGTAGACCCGAATTTCAGTGTAATTTTCAAATAGATACCAATCCCCAGTGCTCTGGGATTTACCAGCTTGTAGCTAGCGCTTCATTTCAGGAAAAACCCTAGGTGAGGGTGAATCATGGATGATAGTATAGGCAATGGATATGAACTCATTTAGAAACCTGGAATAACCCTCCCCTTTTGGCAATTGGCGTACAGAACAGTTCCAGTCAAAAACTGGTCGGGGTTGGGAGTTCTCCTCATATACCCTATTTAAACCCAAACCCTCAAACTTATCAACGTGCTGATACAGGAAAAGGTAGAAGACCATCGAACAAAATTGGAAGTGACCAGTTTCTGAAAGCTCTTGGAACTGGGTCTGAATGTTAGCAGCAAGAAAACCAGGGATATCTAGAACTACCCCCTTTTGAGACATTAACCACAAGAAATAAGCACATACCCTGGAAATCTCCCCCAAACCACCTACACCTAAAAGACCAACGATGAGGACAAGGATGGGCTGCACTTCTTCTGTAAATAGATTCAACGGGAAAGGTTCTGCGGCGAGAAAAGACGTAGCCTGATTGCTGGTTATAGAAGAAATGAAGGCGTTTTGATGCTCCCATGGCAATTTGGTGAACTGGGAGGTTAAGGCCACTTCATTGATACTGGTATAGGTGGCGTTGGTGGGAAAGTGGAGGGCTTGCCTGATAATGTCGGGGGAAAGAGAAAAAATCTTATTCCCCTGAGTAGAGGTAAACGTGCCTCGATGCTCGTCGTAAGCATCTCTGAGCCAGCAAATAAAATCGACCACAGGGTAGACTAGGGGAGTAATCTGATGGTATAAACCTGATACAACTACCTGATATCGATCTCTATTGTCGATATGACGCCTAAAAATCTTGGGTTTTATACTGCTGATGTGAAAAGGGTATTTGGGGTCACAGATTCCAGCTTGTAGGTCAATAAAAGGCTCGAACCCGGGAGGGTTTCTAGTTTCTCGGACCTGAGGAGTCTCTGGTTCAGTTTTCTTGGGCGTGCCCCTTCCCATGACTGACATACAAAACTTTTAAAAATGAAAGAAAAGCAGAGGGAATATGAGGGACAGAATACCTGTGTAGCAGGGAAATCTGCTCGGGAAAACGACGCGGGGGTGTTGATAGTGACTGGGTAGACTGTGTCACTGGCTCCCACTTAGTTTATACCATAGCTAGAAAACCTGCGAATTTTACTGCAGTAAAATACGGGAAGACTGTTATCTGTGACTGAGCGTTCTGAGGTAAAAAGCGGATAAGTGGAATAAACGGGGGGGAAGTGTCATAAGGACACTGACAGTGGAGCACGCGGTGCATAGGGATTGGGGTGTCAGCTGGAAGCAGGTGAACACCACGTGCCGGGTTTAATACTGGTACGGGCCTCAATACCAGTTAGCCTAGAAACTTACCTTACCTCTCTGCTGCATAAACCATACGATCCTTGAAACACATTATTCACAAAACGGGCTAAATACACAGCATGCCAGTCTCTAGAGCCCGCTTCATGTTTTGCCACGTCACTGTAATTTCGCACTTTGCCCTGCCACATCGCTCTTCATCTCGGGCCCACCCCGCGGCACGTCACTGTAATTCCGCAGGGTTATGGGTCTCTTCCCTCTTGTCTTTCTTGACCCCGCGGAAATTCCCACATGGAGAATTCCCTCATGTGTACTTTATGGACGCGGCCAGTTTTTTAACAATTTTGTCGTTGCATTTTTTGCACCATGTCTTCGCGCTTTTTGCACTACCTTTACTTTTTTGCTTTATATTTTGACCTTTTTCATACAAATGTTTCCTTTTAAGCGTGATATTAGCCTCATCGTCCTTTCCCTTTAATCGGGCTATTGAATGTTCCACCATCAGCCAATCATTCAATACATGTCTATCCAAAGGTTAGTTCGGAAGAATGAGTAATGTTAATTTATGATCAACAATTACCATCATTAATGTCCCAGGATTGTGGCTAGAAGATTCAATATTGTTACAATTGGCAAGGTGAAGCGACTATCCATTTTCATCTACCAAATGCGCCTTGCGGACGCTGCTCCTGATAAGAGCTTCTGATGTTTTGGAGATCACGTTTAAATATTATGTGCATCTAAACTCGATTCTGAATCTACATGAAACTGCAAATTTGTATACATTATAAATTTAATAAAATTGTGCATGATTGACATGGATAAAAAACATAAATTCAATTAGATAATGAAAATATAAATAAAATCTAAAGTAAATATTATGTCTCGAGATGGATAGGGAGAACTCCGCAATGGACTTTGAGAAATATTATGGAACGAGCTGGATTTTGAAGAATTGTCCATTCGATATAATTATAATATTTTCTCCCTACATTTGAGCAAAATCAACAATAAATTTTGGTGCACACACCTAAAGGTAATTTCGATGAATTAAAAATGGACTTCTTGTTATCGGTGCTAATATACAGATCATCTCACTGGTGTGTTTTCGTTAATGCGCACCGGTGTTGTGATATAAACGGACGCACCTGTGCGGTGATATTAAGTGATGCACCGGCGACGAATAACCGCAAACAAAAAAATCGCAACTCTATTTTCTTTAAGTGAAAAACAAAGCGGTAAATTGAAAAATGGGCGGGAAAATATTTTCGAAAATCTAATTTCATAAAACAATTCTTTAAATACTAAACACTTTTCCTTATTTTACTATTTTTGCAAAAAAAATTAGCTAGAGATTTGCAGAAGACATACCTAGAGCAACAGAGTACGAGAGCACTGTGGAGCAGCGAAATATGTTCGAATAGAAGTATTCAGACAATCAGAATTCCAAACATCTGGTGATTCAAACCCTGTAGCATAGAATTTCAAATGATCTTGTGATTAAAGTTTATTATTTTTTTTAGTTTATCTACAGTTTTTTTTACGCAGTAAGAAATTTTTTTTAATTTATTTTTCATTTTCAGAAACAAAATAAAAATAAAAATTCCATTTTTACCCTAAACCCTACATTCTTTTTGTTTCTGCCCTTTCTTCTCCCCATTTCTGTGATTTCAGAATTAGGGCTTTTCATTTTAGATTTATTGGGTTTTTTTATTGCTATATATAGGCCTAAGACATCCAACCCATGGGACGATTTGCATAGTTGGATCCCAATCCATGTCGGCCCTTGCGTGAATTTTTGAAAAATATTTTTTTTTTATCGGTGCGCCTTGCGTAACCTAGTGCACCAGGGCACTTTATTATCCAAGCGCACCATTAAATTACTATGATAAAAAAATTCAAAAAAAAAAAAAATTTAATCAGTGCGCCATATGAAAAATAGGGCACTGGTGCGCTATTTCATTATGGCACACCGAGAACGTGTTGTTTCGCAAAAAAATGTTTTATTGTGTTAATCAGGGCACCATGTAAAATACAATGCACCGTACCGGGTCTCCTAGTTGACAGAGTGCACCGTATGGTGGTCCCTTTTTTGCATGAGGCGTTTATGCTACAAAAACTAACACTAAACGATTTTTATTATTTTCTCTGTGTTAATCGGTGCAGTGGTGAACATGTAATGCACTAGTGCTTCTTGTTGACATAGAGCACTACACGGTCTATTATATTGTTTGTGAGGTGCGTTTATAAGACACTCATGCACCGACGTCGGTGCCTACACCATTAATGGAGCACTAGTTTCTTGGGATTTTTTTTTTTACTTGAGAAGTTGACAATTTATTTATAAAATATATTAATGAATGATATGGTACATGTTTCATATTGATAAAGAATTGGCTGACAAGAGATCAAGTAACAAAAATACTGATAACACATCAATAAAAGAAAAAAAGGCAAGTTCTTTGTAAATTATTTACAAAAAAAAATTATTTTTGAACTATATGTAAGTTTAACTAATAGACAACAAGACAACCCAAGGAATAAGACAATTTTTTCCTGCTAATCATGGGAGTGATGAGAAACCCTAATCATGGCAGTTGGATTAGGGTCTGGTGGCTCTGAAGGAGTTGCAGGGCCCATCAAGAAGACTCTGCATTGCGCGACAACAAGCCCTGAGTGTCAGAATCGTACAAACACACAAACTCCTCTCAGACGGCCACGTTGCAGGTTGGATTTGACGGTTCGAGTCAAGGCAAAGCGGGGTTAGGATGGTTTTCATCCCAAACTCAAATCCTAACCTCCTTATTTGTCGGTGGTATGAGCACGGGAGGTTGTCGCTGCTAGGGTTTTGGTGGTGTAGAGTAGGTGGTTTAGGCACTAATATGTTGGACAACCATGGGATTTGAACGAGATTCCATAGACTGCGAACCAACGCCGGAAGACTTTCTCACTGTATGGGGTCAGGAGGTATTGGCGAAGAATCTGGACCAGTTCTTTCCAGCCTTGGGTGAATTGGGTAAGAACGATAAGGCTCCTGTTGGGGCTTGGACTCTATCAAACAGTGTGGCTCTACTCGAGGAGAGTCTTCAAAGTACTTACAACTGTGTGCGGAAGGAAGGGATCGGTTACGGCTCATCTCAGCTATTTTCAAATCCAGCACAGATCGGGGGTGTCTCAATCCAGAGCCATTCGCATTCACAAGCTGCTTCTAATCTAGGTAATATGACAATCCCCTTTCATTATGGTGGGCTAGAAGACATAGTAGCTATCTGTGGGTTTTTTGGTTCTTCTAGTTTCAAAGGTTGTCTGGGCGAAAGCCATAGAGAGGTTGATTGGGGCAGGGGTCTTCCCCGTGAAGCCACTTCAGTGCTTCGACAGCCTGCTTCATGGTAGGGCATTGCCTCTCTGGAAAAAAATTTCCTATCATAAGGTAGCGAAGCGGCAAGCTCAGGGATGGTTGATGCCAAGGGTTTGATTAGAAACCTTAGGGGGACGCACCAGTCGGGGCTGAGACAACAGGGTGGTTCTCACAAAATTTCTGAAGGGAACCTAGGAGGGGCTAAAACTCCTGGGGTAGAATTTAGTCACAAGGAAGGTCTTGGGTCTCTTGTGCCTCTTGAAGGCTCTAAGGAACCTGGAGAATCGGCCAGAGGGAGCACAAAAAATATAGAGGAAGGGAAACCTAGGTCGCCAAATCTAGAGATCCCAGATTCGACTGAAGGGTCGTTGGAAGGCGTGGAAGGTGGAAGAGGTAGGGTTGCAGGAACGAAAAGGAAAAAATCTAAGCCGATCATAAGGTTGGAAGAGTTCCCTTGTTGTGTGTTTGGTGTGGATATACACATCGATGAAATAATGGAGGCTAGGGAAACAATCCTCGTGGGCAGAGTTTGGGGCAGGAAATACTCTGCAAACTACATCTCTAATTGGACAACCTCGGAATGCTATGAAGCTCCAGGTCAACCCACAGAGATTCAAACCCTTGCCAAGTTGGTTCATGATAAAATTCTAAAGGGGAAAACACAGAGCATGGGTGTTGGAAAAGAATTGGAATTTTTGGAAGAGACTGGTCCTATTTAGGAAATGGACCCCCCTTTTTAATGCATAGAGAGAGAAAATTGAAGACTCGCCAGTTTGGGTCAAATTACTAGGCCGTCCCATTCCTTTCTGGACAGAATCTACCTTCCAGTCTATCGGGAACACTTTGGGTCACTTTTTGGAAGCGGACATGTCGTTTCAACAGACAAGGGACTTGAGTGCAGCTAGGATCCTTGTAAATTTGAACCCTAGAGCCAGATTAGTGGAGGAAATGCGGCTAAAATACAAATATTACGAATACTCCTAGATTCTGTACTACGAACACTTGCCGTTCCGTTGCCACCGTTGCCACAACTATGGCTATCTAGCCAAGGACTGCCCGCTGGGGCACCGAAGACGTCGGCATCAAAAAAGGAGGAATCAAGGACCAATGGCTTCTTCAGGGATGGAAGAACCTAGGTTTTCTGATGGTGAATTAATGGAAGGGATGGAGGGCCCTAGTGCGCCTGAAAGCACAAACCTTGTTGTGCCCTCACAGGACTCTCATATTGCTACTGATGTTCCATCTCCCGTCCGAGTCTCGACACCTGAAGCTTTTCCTACACCTGAAGTAGACTCGGCTGAAGTTCCTCAAGAGGGTATGCCTCTATTCTCTGCCCCCTCTCTTATTTCCTCTTTATGCTCTGCTGCTTTTCCTTTTTCATTGTCTGGTCCCTCTAGGCCTCTACAAATGGAATGTATGCTCATGCAAAATGTCATAGAGTCCCTAGATAGCATAATTACATCAATCTCTCCCTATTTTGTTGACCCTTTGTCTGAGATTGCCCTCGATTAGACCTCTCCTTTACCTCCTATCCTTGAGAAAACCCCTTATAATCTTCGATCCTTGATGAAAAAACCATGGTCAGGAGTGCACATAGGGGGTTTAGAGTTCAACCCCATCTCGATTGGTCCTAGAAAAATGAGAGGCCGGAAGTCAAATATCTCCAAGGCGCAAGTTAAGGCCAAATTAGACATTGCTAATGGGAAGCAGCTTTCCCTCTCCGGGGTGCTTAGAGCAGCGCAGTCCCCGTCTCAGGGTCCTTGATGATCATTCTTTCTCTCAACTGTAGGGGTTTTTCTAGTCAACCTAAAAAACTAGCTTTGAAGGAACTGATGAAATCCTATTCACCAAATTTCCTTATGCTACAGGAAATTTTGGGTTCTGGGTCTGAGGTGGTAGTTTCTCTTTCAAGGATATTCCCTGGGTGGGGCTTCCAGGCTTTGGATGCCCATGGAAGATCAGGGGGATTGGCGATGAGGATAAATTCTGGGTGTTTGAAGGAAATCTCCTCTTGGGGGTTTGAAAATGCTCTGGCTATGGAAGTTTATTCGACCGAGCTCTTCCATTAAATCCTTTTGCTAAATGTTTATGGCCCATGCCAGGAGAGGATACAATACTGGAACACTCTATTTGAAAAGGCTTGTCTTCATAATTCTCATCTCATCTTGGGAGAAGACCTAAATTTCTCCCTAGGTCAGTTCGAATCACGGGGTCCATCGGCCACCGGATTAGGGAAGGGAAGGAACACATATTTATACTGCCTATCGTACCACCAGATCGGGGTCTGATCCACTCACAGATTTCTTAACCAACCATTTATCATGCACACATCTGGTGGAGGCAAGCCTAATAAAGCCTCGGCTGATGTAGAGGAACAGACGAGTGGGGGAGGACAGGGTAGCAAATAAATTGGACCGTTTCCTTCTCCATGAAGAGTTGGTGGTGAGATGTTCGGTATTTCGACATTGGATTGGTGAAGGAGGGTTCTCTGATCACTTGCCCATACTTCTTGAAATCAGAGGACCCAACAAGAAGCCTGGTGCACCTTTCAAGTTTAACTCTTCGTGGCTTAAAGAAGACTATTTTTCCTCTTTGTTCCACGCCACCTGGAGGAAGGATGGGCCAAGGAAACCTAGAACTCATAGCAGGAATTTTATGGAGAACCTCAAAGAAATGAAGAGGGCAACTCTGGAATGGGCAAAGGCTAAGGCTCTCAAAGAGGAGGAAGACCTTCGAAGGATCAATGAGGAAATAGATTTTCTCGAAAGCCTAGAGGGGGCTAGCTATGCCTCTGTGGAAGCAAGGGACCACATAAAGTGCCTGGAAGAATCTAAGAAGAAAATCCTTCTGGTCCGAGAGGAGAGCTGGCGCCTTAAGAGTAGGGTTGTCTAGCTTCAAGCAGGAGATGAAAACACTAAATTTTTCCAGAATTGTGTAAAAGGGAGAAAAAACATCAATACAATCTAGAGTATGGGGACGGATGAAGGAGAGGAGTCTCACTTCTTTGAGGCCCTCTCTCACCTTGGTGTAAATCACTTCAAATATTTATTCAGGGCCCCAAGGGAGGCATCCATTGCTGGAGTCATTAGGGTGGCACAATGTTTCCCCAGATATATAGATGAAGAAGGAAATGACAGTATCATGGAACCTGTCATGAATGAATAAGTGGAGGAAATTCTTAAGGAAATGTAGAAGGATAAGAGCCTAGGCTCGAATGGATGGACGACAGAATTCTTCCAACATTTCTTCAAGTTCCTGGGGGATGAATTACTGGAGGTGGTGCAGGAATCAAGAACTTAGGGACTAATCTATCCTCCTTTCAACTCCACCTTTCTGGATCTTATTCCAAAAAAGGATTGCCTGGATTCTTTCGATGACTTCAGGCCTATCTCTCTATGTACTTGCACCTATAAAATCATTGCAAAAGTGATTGCAAATCGTCTCAAGCCTATTTTCTCCCGAAACATCTCTTTGGAGCAGTTCGGGTTCCTGGATGGAAGACAGATACATGAGGCTGTGGGGGTTGCTCAAGAAACTCTTCACAGTTTAAAATTGAGCAAGAAAAAAGGTGTTATCATTAAAATTGATCTCTCTAAGGCTTATGACTGAATCAGTTGGATGTATATCTAGCTCCTCCTTACTCATTTGGGCTTTCAGATTGATTTCATTAATTGGGTTATGGGATGCATCACCTCTTCCAGTATAGCAGTTTTGGTCAATGGGGCAACATCAAATTTATTCAATGTTCAAAGAGGTCTCTGTCAAGGATGCCCCCTCTCCCCCTTGCTCTTTCTCCTGGCCGTGGAAGGCCTCAACTTGATTATTCACGAGGCAAAGCGCAGGGGGACTCTTAAAGGGATCAAAGTTGAAATAAATCAAATTGTCACCCACCTTCTCTTTGTTGATGATATTATCCTTTTTAGCAATGGCAGCCTGGAAGATATTAGACACCTCCAAGTCATTCTGGATCTCTTTCTAAAGGCTACAGGGCTCAGCATAAACCGTTAGAAATCTACAATCACTACTGTCGGATTATCAGTAGTAGAATCAGACAGATTATCAGAGGTTCTATAGTTTGAATCAAAAACCCTACAGGATCCCTTTAAATATTTGGGCTTCTTCCTAAAGCCGGACTCTTACCGCATACAGGATTGGCACTGGCTAATCGCCAAGATAGAGTAACGAATGAAACATTGGAGCTTCAAATGGCTTTCCAGAGTTGGGAGGTTGGTGCTGGTCAAATTGGTTGCCTTGGCCATCCCAATTTATTGGGCCACCCTCTCATGGGTCCCCAGAAGCACTCTATCATCAATTAACAAAATATGGAACCGTTTCCTCTGGGCGGGCTCAAAGGAGTAAAAGGTGATGCCATGGGTAGCTTTGGACAAGATTTCTCGCCCAACATCTTGGGGAGGCTGGGGCATTAAGGAGCTTCCTTCTTTTACGATCTCTCTCATAGCAAAGCTAGGTTGGTGTCTCATAACCCGGGATAATCTCTGGACGTCAGTCATCAAGCGAAAATAGATTGATCCTATGCCAATCCTGGAATGGATGTGTATGCCGAATAAGAACTCTAAAAATGCATCCATAGTTTGGAAAGACATGGTTATGTCTATAAAAATCATAGAACAGGGGCTGGCGTGGCATGTCAGGGATGGCTCACAGGTTCAGATTGGCTGTGACCCTTGGGTGGGATTCTCGGGGAGATTTTCTCTCACTCATGAACTCATTGACCATCTAGAACGCCATGACTTCAGAACCTTAAACCATGTTGCAAATCATGGATAGTCTACGATCTCGAGGCAAGAGTGGTTGTCTGGGGAAGCCCTTCAACTGGAGGAAAGGTGGCTTGAGGAATGGCGGGGATTTATAAATTATATTCAAAACTCTAACGTCAGACTTCAATATAGATAGGATGAATTGAAATGGGTCCACGCTCCATCGGGAAGGTTCTCCCCAAAGTTTGGGTATAAATGGCTAATGGCTCAAAAAGGCTGGGGCGAACCAGAATGGTGGTACAAGTCCCTATGGCTTCTGAAGGGACCAACAAAAAGCAAGATTTTCTTTTGGTGTATTCTGCATAATAAGATCCCCACCACGGATTTTCTTCAGCACAGGGGGAGATCGGGCCAGGTTGGTGCTCGTTATATAAATCCAGTTTGGAGTCTTCGCACCATCTCTTTCTTACCTGCCCATTCAATATGCAGCTTTGGACAGAGATGTTGAGGCTCCTTAAACTGTCACAACTGTGGGAAGGTAATGATGTGAGGGCTGCCTGTGAGCGATGGTGGAAAGTTTCTCTAGATGATAGAGTCAGAAACCTCCCTCTTCTTGTTTCCTGGGGGACTTGGATTGCAAGGAACCAAATCATCTTTCAAGACACCTCTTTCCCTATCATCCATCTTGTTGCTGAGAGTGCATCCATATTTGAATTCATTCCCCTCCCGACTACCCCTCCCCACCCCCGAGTTATTGTTTAGGAGCACATTAGAGGGGATATTCCATGGGCCTACTTTGATTGGGCTTCTGACCCACAAAACAGGTGTGGGGCTTGACTAGTCATCCATGATCCTTCAGGAAAAATCCTAAAAGCGTTTATAGGGCTTGGCCAAGGGATAAATAATTTTTCTGAACTCAAAGCTCTTCATCTTCTGCTATGATGGCTTTCATTTCTTGAGATAAGAGATGTCCAAATATTTGGGGACTCTATGAACATCATCAAATGGTTTAACGGAAATCATAGATGCCAAAATTTCATATTATCTACTTTTCTTGATGAAGTTTTCATTGTAAAATCTTATTTTAACCAGATATCTGCTTGCCACATATACAGGGAACAAAATCATGTAGCAGACATCTTATCTAAGGAGGGTTCTCAACAAGATATGGGGCAATGGGTTGCTGTAGCGGTCGAAGGATGGCAGATCCAAGGGATCGATCTACCTCCTTTCGCTCGCTAAGATCCAACTTCTCTTTTTCACACATATGCTAGTTAGTTTTATAATTTTTTCCATTTTAAGTTATTTTCCATACTGATACTTATGGTTTAAAAATATATTTTTTGGTCTCTGTTTCATATTGTTTTCCTCACTGAGGAGATCCAACAGACTGTTTCTGTTTTAAACTTTCATGCTGTTATAAAACTGGAAAAATGGGAATGGTGCCTACCACCCATTTTTTAGTCATGACGAAAGTCATGATGATGATTACGACAGACATAGTCTGTTCTCACCTCTGTTTCAGGCCTTTTTACAACAAAGTGGAAGCCTGGGGGGTCGAAAGGAGACGATACAAAAATGTACTTTTTTGTTTTTTGGACAAAGCTATGAGGATTGACATAACATTATCCTCCCCAACGGAAACTACATTGTTCCTCTAATCATAAGTAAGGAAAATGTAGTTCTTCGAATGATTTTGCATATGCTATGTAACCTTCTATATAATCAATAGATGGGTTCAATTTTTTCTTTGGAAAAAACAAAGTTTAACTAATATGTATTGTTTACTATGTATCATGCAAAGCCACAAAATGACGAAGCTCGATAATATTATTTCTGATCCAGGACCAGGAGAGCGTAAAAGCTTGATGGAAAAATTGCAAAAGGATGAATCAGGTGAATGAAAAAATACTATCGATCTAATATGAGTTTCTTTTTTAATTTTTCATTAATAATATACTTAAAATTATTAGATAACATGTGTCAAACAATATATTAATTCACATATGTTTAATGTTATACAGGTACTAACAACTCAGAAAAGGAATGTTGTTCTAAGAAAAGAAAAAAAATTGAACATGCAAATGAAAATGAATTGCTCCTTAGCTCATCTGGAGTGGTGCTGGAGGTTAACGAAAGGGGGGGAAACTTTTACAAAAGTTTGAGGGATCTAATGGAACAAATGTATAGACGTTATTTCCACTTACAATACAAAAATCAATCCAATGATTCCAATAACCAAATTTTATCTAAACTACAGGAAGAGTTTCCAGATAATTGGTCAATGAGACATGTCATACTTTTAATAGAAAAAACATACAACAACAAAAAAGAAAGAATGAAAAATTAATATTCCTTTAAATGTTTGTCTAGAATTATTTATAAATATCATTTATAAATATCACTTTTGTTATATTTACTTTTCATATATCAATATAAAAATTAAATAGTTTATTGTCATGTTACATTTTTAGGAAAATTATGAAAATTTCAAAAGATGAACGAGCTGATATCAGAAATATGCTAGTAGGAATGTCCAAAATGGTGTACAAGGATATGGTCAAAGAAATAGACAAAATTGCATCGTAGGAGGAGCCATATCAACAACAATGTGCTTCAAATGTATTTAGTAATCATTGAATTTTTTTATCATTAGGTACAATAATTAAACAATTTAGCATTAAGTATTAATTTTCAAGTATTTTCTTGCAGGAAAAAAAAAAGAAAATGGAACCCATTCAACGCATAAAAACAGACGACAAGGAAGAAAAGGGTTGATATCTAAGTTTGTGAGTAACTGTACTTCCTTATAACAACTTAAATAGATTTCATTTTTGTAATTTTAAAGTTGTTTTACAAAAATCATCATTGGATGTCTTCAAACAGGTGCTAACATACAAAGAAGAACCATCAGACAAATTGATTGACATTGGGTTAAATATGGGTTGTGAGTATATGTTGGCATATCAGAAATTAATTGTGGAATTTGTAAGCATCTATCGATCTTGTTTTACTTAGCTCTGTCTATAATTAATAGAACAAAAAAATATTTTATATTAAATATATGATTTGTTATGGGGTATAAAACTTGCAGGAAACCAAGTATGGAACTATGCCAACAGATGAAATCTTGAAAGATGGCATACTACATGGTTTTGAAAGAATGTGTATAGTTCATGAGTCAATTGTTGCTATGGTACGCCATTTATTTTCGATTTACATTGATGTATATTATTTAATATTGCAATTTTCATTATTCTCACCAATGTGTATACACTCATTACAGTTTATTTTTATGTTTGTAGATGGAAGGTGAAGAAGATCAAGAAAACAATCAACACCGTGAACAAAACATTCCTGAAAACAACCCAAGTCATGAAAGTAGCTCTAGCAATGACAACAGTTCAAGCGAAGAATGATGATCACTATGTTTGGATATCAAAGCAAGGCGTTGTATTTTATGAAATATTTTTCTATGAAATCAGACATTTTGTTTAATGTAATTGACATAGTGTCTCAATTGAAAGACAAAGGGATACCAATAACTGTCCCATTTTGTATGACAAAGATTGTCTTATATATATATATATATATATATATATATATATATATATATATATATATATATATGTTTTAATTTATTGTATTGCGTTCTCCATTGTCGCTGTGAAATGTAACACCACTGATTAAATTTATGGATGATTAAATATTATAATGAAGAGATGTGAAATTTGATGATATGATATGAAAAATTAATCCAAGCATCACATTCTAATCCACTAATAAAATTTAATTCATATGAATATTGTTATAAGATATGTGTCATCTTTTGATGAATAATGAATTTTAAAAAATCACAATAATTATGATATGATATAGCAAATTAATCCAAACATCGCATTCAAATGCATTAATAAAAAATTAATTAATATGAATATTGTTATAAGATGTGTTGACTTTTGATAAATAACGAATTTTAAAAAATCACAATAATTGCTCTGTCACGGGTCGATGTTTCTAAAAAATACAAAATGAACACTAGTGCGTGTCAGTTACTGTACACCGGTGTGTTTGTATGATACAGCACACCGATGCTTTTCTACAACCTATATGCGTCGCACAAATACCAATACCATTTTTTAATATCGGTGTTTTTGTGAGATATTGCGCACCGGTGCATTTCTGTGAGTCTACGCACCGGGGCATTTGTACGACCTATGGGCATTGCACAAATACCAATATGAATTACAACAAATGGTGCGTTTTTCGGATACTGCGCACTGGTGCATTTCTATAACTCGACGTAGCGGTGTGTTTAGAGAACCTATGGGCACCGCACAAATCCCAAGACCAATTAGAATGGCCGCATTCATTGTATCACCAACACTGCGCCTCAGTGCGGTTTTATACCTTGACGGCCCGGTGCATCCACCTTCGACCGCCCCAGGCCACCTTCTAGATGTCACGCATCGGTGCGTTGACACCTTCGTAGTGCACCGATGAAAAATCATCCGTAGTAACCTTCAAACGCCCAATTTTTTTAGTTGTGTTGAAATTCCGTTAAAAGCTTCGCTAAAACCTCTGTAACCATAAACGGATGTTGTAGCAAATGTTTTTTTGACAATTTTGGCCAATTTTATAACACTAAAAACCTCCTTTATAACCTTCTCTAGAGGGTCTTTTCCTTGTAATGACCTATTCTACAAATGGTAGCAATTGAACCCATTATGCCTTCTTTTCTAAGAAATATGACACAAACAAGTTTCTAGACACTTATTGAAATCTCTAGTCTAACCATATGCTTAGGGATGATATGTCATGCTCATGTTCAATTGAGTACCGTGTAGTTTAAACAACTTCTACTAGAAATTTTGGGTGAATGTGGGATCATGATTCATGGCTTGAATTGCACATGCCATGGAGTTAAAAAAAAATTCCTTGAAGACTTGTACTACTATATAGAAAGGGGTGTTATAAGGCACAAAAGTGAACATGCTTGGAAAGGTGGTCAACAACCACCATAACGACTAATTTGTTTCCAACTTTAGGTAAACCCATAATAAAATCGAAAGAGATGTGAATCCAAACTATTATAGGGATTGGTAAAGGTTGTAATTCTCTTAGGGTCTTCACTATTTCACCCTTATTACTTTGGCACATGTCACATTCTACCAAAAATTTAGTGAAAACATATTTCGTCATGTATTCACATAATAAAGAATATTTATCCATTCACATGTTTTTTGAAACCTTAAGTGACCCACTATGGGAGAAGAATTTAATTTAGTTAAGACTCTTTCTTTAAGTGAAAAAAAAATTGGACAAAAGAGATGCACCCTTTATACTAGAATACATAATTTCTCCTAGTGTACCCCTAATGTGTATGTGGGTCATCTTGGAGCTAATGGAGAAGTTGAATGGTTTTGGCATCTACCAACTATTCTTGACATACCTTCTCTATCCAATTGGGAACTAGTAAGGATAAAGATAATAGGAAACCTTCCTCCTCACACTTATGAGATATAGAATTAGCCATTGAATTCTCCTTTCCCTTCTCGTAGATGATCTCATAATAATAGCATAACATTTTGGTGACCCACTTTTGTTTCTCTCATGAGGACAAACTTTATTCTAAGAAGTATTTTAATTGGAATTGATTCCCAATTAGGTAATAATGTTGCATATTAACTATGTGAATAATATTGATCATTTTATTTCCATGGGTTGATTTTCTCAAGCTTTTATCACACAATTTTTTATTAGTGAAGACCAACGGGTGTCTCTCTTACATTAACATTTCCCCAATACCTTTTCATGATGCATCACATTCCAAGATGAAAGTATTGTTAAAATTTGGCATGGTTAGGAAAAGGGTAGTGCACATATCTTCTTTTAAACCATGAAAATATCTTTCAATAGCACTATTCCATCTGAAGGTACTTTTCTTCATTAAGATGCTGAGATAAATTACAATTTTAATAACTGGTAAGGCTAAGGAATCCAAAAAAAAATTTGAGAGTCTTTTTGTGAGGCCAATCCATAGCCTTGATTTTCTTACGACCAACACATCTCCTAGTTAACAATTTTCCACAAATATCTCACTTATGAGGCACCAAAAGCACATTTATATTGTTGAAAGGGTAGTGGGTGACTTGCAAAGGATATATAAGACCTAATCCACTTGTGTCACATGTGCCTGCCAAATTTTATTGTAGTTTAAGATATCATCAAATAATAAAATGACAAAATGGTGCAAAAGGAGTTGAAAGATATCGTTCATAAGGCTTTAAAAAGTGGAAGGTGCATTTCCAAGACTAAGATGCATCACCGAGAAGTAATATTGGCCTTCGTGTGCGTAGAAATAAGTTTTAGGAATCTATGCCTCCTTAATTCTAATTTGGTGATAAACCAATGGAGACCAATTTTAGTGGATAAGTATGCTCCATGTAGCTCATATAAGTGGGTTTCATTAACAAAAATGGTAAATTTATCTTTGATTGCCAATTTTATAAAAATATAAAAGTAGGGAAATTGCACCAAGAAACTTATTTTTTAAGAACTAGGACAACTAGAGTGTATTAAGGGACAATAGTAGGAAATATCACACATTCCAACAATTGATAAATGTATTTTATATCTCATTTTTCTATGAAAATGGATGTAATATGGTCACACATTTAGCAGATGGCTACTTAGAATCATTGGGATGATATGAACATGCTCATCGCATCAGGGTGGTAGTCCTTAGAGAAGTTTAAGTGTCTATTGGTGTTTGTCCATATTAGCTTCCATGTCTTCTTTTAAACCATCTATGTCACCTTTTAGTTCACTTTTGGTTGTTCTATGTGAGAGCAAAATTTGTTGCACTTGGTGTCGTAATTTTGATATACCATGTTGCAATTCTTCCTCTTCATGTGTCATAGTAGAGTTTTTTGAGGGCTTAATTAGTGTAGAAATAATTTTTGGAGGCATTTTAGAACTCAATACTGATATCTATGCTTCAATATGCCCTTGGAATCACTTCAAACTAATTTTTCAAACAAAAGTTATTCAAATGTTTCTAAAACAATACACACCTTTTTCTTGCTTCTAGGAGCTCGATCTTGAAATGGTAGTAACTCTGTAGTTTTGTATATACAAGATATAAACTTCAATATTGTAGTATCCCTATGAGTGTTCTTTCCAATGCCATAGGTCAGACCTGATTTGGATTCTTCAAGGAAAAGTTATGCCCAATCTCCCACAATGACTTAATTATGGACTGGTTCAGTAGAGAAAATTTTTACATCATGCCACATGTCATTGTTTCCTCCGTTGGCTCTAAAATCAATACAAAAGAAACTACAATCTCTGTAATTTCAACCACTTTTTACAGAATTCAAATCTGATGCCTGAAACGAAAGTTATGACGATTTTCCCTCGGTCACCTGTTTGAGATGAAATTTTGGAGCCCGCAAAAACCCTAACTTCCACAAATCATATCTCCAAAAATATTGCGAACAAGGTCTGACATTCAAGCATGAGATTTATCAAGATTTCAGCTCAAATTAGATTTTTTTCATCTTTTGAAGCTTCGTAGAAACAAATTTATAGTGAAAATTACATGATGACTTGTTTGCAGCAGCGAAACCCTAGAATACAAAGCTCTAATACCAAATGTATGAACCCAACTCACAGAATAGAAGAAAATATAGATCATCGACTTAGAAATCAACCTCTTTGAGGGGTAAACCTCCTTTACGTTACATAAATGAAAAATTCTTGGATGATTCAAATGACAAAACCTCCTTTCTATATATAGGAGTCCAAGGGCTCATAATATAATCCTAGACAACATAACAAGAATAATGTAAGGGAACAACAAGAACAATAGTGGGATTCTATGGGAAACAATAATAACAATATGGGGACTACATGGGCACAAAAATAATAATAAGGGGGCTACACTAAAAATAATAAGGGGCTACACTAGTATTATGGGGACCTAACACTTCCTCAGAATCTGAAGTACAGGGACTATCATGTTCCCAGCTTAGTTTACCTTCCACGGTGGGATTAATCCAATCTTCCTCCTTAGTTGTTATCTGATAAATGTTTTCGACATCTGTGTCACAATACTCATCCCGGACAGGTTCTGTATAACCCACGCCTTCTGATGGGTATAAAGGAATAATGACCCTCATATTGTCTTTATCGATCACCATTTATATCTTCTTCAAATTTATTATCGCCAAAGTATCGAAAGCCCAATCCAATCCAAGAAGTATCGGGTATGGGTTGCTATAATATACAATTTCAATCACCTCAAAGTATGCAACAACATGCACTCCTTCAATATCTACTACAACACTAGGTAATCTTCCCATAGGGAGGATATTCTATTAGTTAGCCATCCTCAACTGGATTGGTGACCATTGCAACTTTGGTCTTCCCATTAACCCCCAAGTTTGCTTAGGTAATACTTTGGCATCAAATCCTTAGTCTAGGATTACTTGATCCATATCATATTCCCTAATCTATGCAGTTAGTTTCATCTCCTTCCACGTTCTCTTCTTATGTCGATGTAAACTATTCACTGCATGCATATCACTTCATGGTACTTCTTTATCAGTGCAGGAATCTATTAACTCCTAGATTCCTTCGACAACCCTCTAATTCCTCAACAACTTCATGCAAGTATGTAAGAAAAAAATCAAGATTCTTTGATATAATTATTGCATTGGAGTAGATACTTTAGTGCAATCCTTCTTTGGCACTAGCTTCGGTTGCACACTAGATGTTGAAGCTCTGACATCCATGAAGCTTCTCTTCGCCTCCATGAACATTTCTTTTTTCTTTTGAACACTGAAATAATAGGTTTTTTCTGCGGTCTTTCTTACCCATGTATCTTCCATTTTCTTCTTACATTCTTCTTTATCATCTCCCTTCGCAGCTCCACTCCTTGCTACGATGTTGATGTGTGGTTCATCCTTCCTTAGTTCAGAGGTCATCATTTGCAGATTTTGTGCTGGTTGCTGGTTCCTTTTCTCCTGGATATTTTTCATAAGGACAGGACATTCTTCTATCAAATGATCAAAATATTTTCAATACTTACAGATTGTAGTAGGATTCTGACATTCTCTTGTGAATTGTCCTGTATGTATGTAGTTGTGATAGATAGTTTGGCCACATCCTCGACCAACTCCTCTTCCTCTTTCTCATCCTCGTCCTTGGAAACCTCATCAACCAATATGCTTTCCTTGATCCTCGTATGCATATCTTTCAAGTTGCATCCTAAAAGAATCAACGTCATGTTCCATCATCAAGTCATAACTTCAACATTTTTTCTCATCATGCCCTACTGATTTACAAAAGTTGAAAAACTAATGCCTTGGGGTCTGCACATATTTCTGTGATAAATAACACTGTTCTGGACAGTGTTGGTCTGTAGTTCTGCATATCTCACACCATAGGCTTGATCCTGGATTTAATGGATTACGTGCTCCATTGGCCAAGTAATCTCTGAACACAGGGAATTGTTCCTTATAATAGCCTTCTACTTTGCACTTTATACACCACACTTCTTTTCTAACTTCTTTTCCTGTCTTGAGATCTTGCAGTTCTAAGGTCAAATTATCTAGTTGACTCAAAATATATTGTACTCCTGCATGAGTATCTCCTACTGACGAAGCTTCCAACTTCATTGCAATTTCTAGACCTTCGATTTGAGTTGCTATTTTCTGTTGTGTCAAGGGAAACTTGATACGTGGCAGCATCGCAGCTATAAACCATTCCTTATGTTACAATGGGGTTATGTTAAATATTACTTGTCCCATTAACACCTTGAATCTTTGATCCAACTCCAAAACATATTCATTAGTCATCTGTTTGATCTCATTCAGCTCAGTAATGCATTGCAACTCAGACTTTGACTTCTTGAATTCTAATGCCAGTGCTTTCTTAATATCATTCAAAGAAGAAACCTGATTAATCGAAGAATACTTCATGTACCATGCCAGTTCTCTTTCTCGCAGTATCGTGATGAGTTGTTCCTTCTTTACATCATCGTCAGTAGCCTATCTTTATTTTCACACTGCATCAACTAAAAAAAAAACTGCTCAGGATCCTCTGATCGAAGTCCTTTAAAAATAGGTATCTTAATGTCATCATCCATGTTTCTCCTTCGGGGGTTAGGGTGAGGGGAATGGGGGGTAAGGGGAGTAGAGGGATGGGGAATCCCAAAGATGCCCTGATTATTCTTAGCTTCTAACCTCAACGAACCTTCAGGTTTGGGTTGGGAATATCGTGGGTTGTGGGGTTACTTATTTCTTCTTGACTCATGGATTCACCTAACAAGCGACTATAGTCAGTCTCAAAAATGTTATTTGGTTCATGATCTACTATGTATCGCTTTCCACTTCATGTAGACCTAATTCCTGATTCATACTTATTCCCTCTTCGTCCAAACATTAATCTGACTGCATTCATAGCACACCCTTTGCACATAAAATTATTTTAATCCAAAAATTCAAAGAATATATATACTTACCTCGTGGTCCCTTGAAGAATATTCGCTCAACTTCGCTATAATATACAATTTTTTCTATGGGGAATTTAGTGATAAATACTCCCAGGATATTGTCAAATAAAAAATCGACACCCCTTGAGATTTTATTGTTGGTATCCTTGAGTCGTTGTACCAATTCAAGTCTCCATGCAGTAGGCTCGTCGTTTTTAAAACAAGTCTTATTCTCAGTCAATCTTGATATCCATTCATATATTTCATTAGAAAATTATGTGAATAAAATCTCGTGTTGTTTTGTGAAAAAATACCTCTGCAACTAGGCTTCAGTCGTCAACTATGGATTTCTATTTTCCTGAGATGTGAATTCTCATTCTTTCTGATTTACCCAATCTTATATTTCCCTCTTTGATGGATGCCACATCCACATGTCCCTCAAAAATATCCCGGTCCCAACAACGAAACCATTTGTTGGCTCTAATGGGCTAGGCCTAGATTCAACTTGTACTTCGCACCAACAAAACCCTCAAACACTGACCCTTCGGCAACAACCTACCAGAAGACTTGTAATATTCCCAATTTTTCCACAAGATAATTGGAATATTAGAGTTCTTAATTTTCATAGTTAATTAAGTAAAGAAGAGGGTGGAGGGACCCATAAACCCCATTAGATGAATAAAGTCCACTTCTATTGTGTGAGTGTGGGTTAGTAGGTAGTGGATCAACATTATGGAGTAGTGGAGCAACTCCTTAATGAAGGAAGAGTGGAGATCGTGCAGCATTAATGATAAGATCATGGAGATCATGGAGAGACAACGCAGTCTTCATGGAGACTAGTGGCCAGATGTGCAACGCAGTTATGAGGTGGGTCAAGGCTAGGGAAGGCTCACAACCATATAAGGAAGGTGAGGGCAGCAAAGCAAATCAGTTTTGAATTTGATATTGTATTTTCGTTTGACATTCTTTGCACGCTTTAGCTGTTTATCTAAGTTTTTTGTGTTGTTTAGCACACGGGTGTTCCCGAGCGGGAATCCCACCCTCATCCTCGATGGAATTCGAGTGCCTTCTTAGGAGAGGTATATTGAGCATCATTTCGACTATCTGGCATTTGGCCAAGCTTCAGCCATTATTCCCAACGCAGTCTCCTTCACGATTGTGTTGTGTTGCAGGGTTGTAGTAGTGGAGGGTTGAGAAACCCAACTTCTGAGCGTGTTTTCCAGTGGAGGGAGAAGCCCTTCATCCAGGAGGCTAGTAAGGAAGTTCTTACAGCTTCATTCCACCATCCGGCATCAGGCCAAGCAGCAGCATTCACCCATAGTGCAGTCCCCTCCAGAAACTACGTTATTTTGCAATGCAGTTACAGTGGGAGGTCAAGTACCCAAGTTCTTGACCCTATTTTCCAGTGAGGGGACCAACCCCTCATCTATTGAGTTGATTGGGTGATGTTGTAGCTGATGGATCATTATTTCAACCCCATATCAGCAATTTTCTTCAGTGAGTGCGTAACTCAGCCAATAGGGGTGCAGTGTGTAACCCAAAAAGGGCCGAAAATCTAAAGTTAAAATCTGGACAAACCATTTCTGGGTTTTCGAGTAGAATCCATGGTTAAAATCTAGGATCATTCTGAGCACTCCAGTAGCCTCTCGCACATAGATCTTCTTCATAATAGTAGCAATTTCCAACAGTAGCAACAGTAGCAACACACATTTCCAATGATTGTTTCTTTGGTGTATTTCAGCCATCTTGTGGCTTGAGTGCATTCCTTTTGGAGCATTGTGTATTTTCATTTGATGTTGGTGTATAATGATATGGGTCAGTTTTTTTCTACTAATGTTTTAATTTCTTGATGTTATATTCCAACATTTCCAACATTTTACAGTTTTGTGCTTACATTCTAGTTATTGCCTAGATTGAAATGTTATAAATGTTCTATATTCCTGTATTTTCCATTTTGGAATATTACAGTGGTATCATAGCATGATCTTTGGCTCAGCTTGTGGGAATTTCATGACATCAAAAAAAGAAGAAGAAGTCTACAATGATGGAGGATTTCAGTTCTGCCACACTTCTCTTTAGATCCATGAAAGATCTCTCCAAGGAGGTCAAACAAATTAAGAGAGAAAGGAAAAAGGAGGATCCAAGAGTAGATTTGATGAGGAAGGTCCCAACACTTCCTATCAGCAGAAGAAGAAATCGGACAAGCAACGAGCTTCACATTATTCCACTAGATCCACTTTCTTTGATAAGAAAGAGGACTGGTATGAATGTGAGGACGACTTGAGGCATGAGACCCTAAGTAAATATATTTCTAAGTACAAAGCACAACCCAGAGCTTTGGAGGATATCTCTCTCCAACAATTCTTGCAGCTCAAAGAAGAAAGAAGATCCAGAAGTGGCAATAGAAGAAAGAGGCATAGATTTTTCGTGCCTACATTTGATGGATCTTCCACAAGCACATTGAGGGATTGGAAGGAATATTTTGCTACATTCTTTCTAAAATATCCTATATCAGAAAGGGAGGCTGTGGAGTTTGCAGCGCTACACCTAGAAGGTGAAGCTCGTGATTGGTGGTTCAATCCTTTGTCACACATGAAAGTATCTGCTTATGCATATTTTATTCTAAGACTGAAGAAGAATTTTGGTAGAAAGAAACCGAAGACATCTCACATAGATACATCTCCCATCATTTAGGATATAGTACATGAAGATCCAAAAGAATATGTCCTCATAATCACTCAGGAGGAGGAGCCTCTACCACCACCATCAGCTGCAACAATACTTGCATCAGGAGGAAGAGCATTTACATCTTTGCAAGATGGTCTTAAGATCTTGACATTTGGAGCCCCATAAATGATCCATGAGATGCATGAGGAGGAGGTAGATACTAGTGCTGGTACAATAGAAAAGCATCCATCATCAGTACCAGTAGTTGGAGAGACCATTGCACCGGTGGAAGGAACTCTTGTAGGTGTGCAAGAAGTTCCTGATGTTCATCTTATCCAAGGTTTGCACATACTTTCATTTCATGTTTTTTCAGTACCTCATATTGAGATTGGTGAGACCATGCCATCAGGGCAAGTGCATAACCAAGGATTAGAGCACCTTGTTGATTTGGAGCAGCAAATTATCACTACACAGAGGACCCTTGATTTGATCAAGGAGAAGATGTATTTCTATCCCAGTTTGTCATGGTTGAGCTACACCCAACACTTTGTGTTGAAGTGTGGAGTGGCTGAAAATGGGATGAGCACAATCCTATTCCGTACAGTGCCAAACTTTGATTTTAGCATTGTACGTGATCATGAGACAACACATGTATCACCTTGCAGATCTACAACGATGTCAATTAGCAACAGTGATGACGAGATGACCCCATTATTCTTGGAGCATTCTGAAGGTAGATTTACTCATGAAGTACTCGAGGGGCATATGATAGAGGATAGACATCTTATGATGGTGAGCATTCCCCATTATCAAGATGAAGTTTCTTTGATGAGCATCTCACAACTCAAAGAAAAGGTTCTACCTACAGCATGCATGGAGCCTTATGGGTTCCCATGGGTTAATGATGAGAGGATCTCACTGAGAGACCTCAATGGAGATGCACTTAAACATTTCATGGAGTGAAAAGCTATTCAGTTGAAGGATGTTGGTATTCTACATTGGGAGGATACCAAGTTTGATCTTGGCATGATTCATCATCCACATTGGGATGAATGGATCCATATGAGGAATAGAAGGTTCCCTACCTCCTTGCAAATCTATGATACCAGGCAGAAAGAAGAATGGTTGCATTGGTTACTTTTGGGTGAGTATCAATACTACCCAAAACCTCACATTTCCAGGATCCATGCCATACATATCACTGATGACATGCAGCAGTAGGAGGCATGGCTGTGCTGGTTGTTGATGAGAAATTTTGGACATCTCATGATATATCTTATGTCCATATATTTTCTTTTGTTTGGGATATGTCTCATGTCTTTACATGTATTTCTGTTTGGGATATATCTCATGTTCATGTATGTATTTTGGCTTGGGAGGAAGCATAACTCTCACATGATGTGGCAAAGAGGAGATTATTTGTATTGTCCTGATGAGACATTTTACATGTCCATTAGTATGTTTTTGCTCCATGAATTGCATCATGATGATGTAATAAGGAAACAAGAATCCTTGATTTGGTTACTCTTAGGAGAGTATGGGTTGATTTTACCCCATACATTACATGATGATGATAGAGGATGGAAATAATAGGCCTTACAACGTTGGCTTCTATTGGGAGATTATGGTGATTGTACATGGTACGATGATGATGTGATGGGGAAAAACGATGCATTACTACGGTGGCTTCTCTTAAGAGAGTATGGCCACTACATTTGGTACAATGATGATGTAGTATGGCAACAAGAGGCATTGCTGCAGTGGTTTCTTTTGTGGGAGTATGGCTTTCTTACTTTTTTTCATGATGATATAGAATGACATCAGAAGGCTTTATTGCGGTGGCTGTTATTGGGAGAATATGGTTTGACAATGTTCATGTTCATCCATATCTCTCTACTTCTTCTTTTTAACTATGTTGATGTTATGTTTGCTTCCTACATGGCCAACAGGGCTAATGATGAGAGCAATGATAGATGCAATCTACTCTATGTATCATGGGTTGGAGAGATAGTTCATGAGATGGGACTTTCCACTTTGGGAAGTGTTACACCATTTTTTGGTCATCTAACCTATTATCATTAGATGGACCCAAGTACACCATGGTAAGACCGCCTTACCCTAAGTAAAAAACTCAAGCCACTATGGTATAAACAAGAAACCCCATAAGGAAATATTAAATAAATATATATTTGTTTGATTTTCCTCAAGAAATAATTAGTTAAACCATAATTTAATTATTATTCCCCAGTCATGTTTAACCCAAAATCAAAGAAATTAATTAGATAAACCTTTATTTATCTTATTATTTTCTAGGAATAATTATTTAAACCTTATTTAGATAATATTCCTTGTTAAATATGACCAAATCACCCACCATTAATCAAATAAATCATTATTTATTTGATTATCTCCCACCCACTTCCTTCAAAAGATAAATAAATCATTTATTTATTTATTTTTCACTAATCAAGGGATTTGACCCAAGTCAAACACCCTTTCCCTCCAACAAATAATAATAAAATATTCCATAGAGGTGGATCTAGATTTGGTTAACATTATTTTAATCATGCAACAAGATCTAGAATGACCCAATATTTTGTTATAAATAGGAGGGTTCTCCCCATCATTCTTCACCTTTTGTTGCCTATTAGATCACTCTGGATCTATACACTTGGTCACCATTTTCTGTGATTTGCTGTGTGAGCTCCCTTTGAGTTCCATTCTTTGTGTGGGTCTTCTACACCAACAAGAGAGAAAAATATTAGATCTGAAGTGTTGAGGACTTCCAAGAACCTATCCCACTGAGGAGAATTGGATACACCTTCTTTTTTTCCTCCCAGGTGCCCCATTAATATAAAAATTCTTTCAAAAATTGTTCTTGTCTTGTCTATTGGTATATGGAGCAAACCCTTACTTTTTCTGCTTAATGTCTTTCCATGCATAGATCTGGTTTTTTGCAGCTCTTTTATGTCTAACTAACCGCAGATCTGAAGATATTGGTAGCCACTTTTGTTGTTAGGGCTATTATTTATGCGTAGCTAAAGTGGTCCTTTTTCGTACACTTCGACAAAGGATTCGTACTAACAGGGCTTTCTTACTTTTTTTCATGATGATATAGAATGACATCAGAAGGCTTTATTGCGGTGGCTGTTATTGGGAGAATATGGTTTGACAATGTTCATGTTCATCCATATCTCTCTACTTCTTCTTTTTAACTATGTTGATGTTATGTTTGCTTCCTACATGGCCAACAGGGCTAATGATGAGAGCAATGATAGATGCAATCTACTCTATGTATCATGGGTTGGAGAGATAGTTCATGAGATGGGACTTTCCACTTTGGGAAGAGACCACTTCATTTTATGTATCACATGTGTAGAGGAGATCTCTAGTCATCATATGATTTCCATTTGGATAATCATTGATGAGGATGGGTATCTAACTTTTCAGTTGGAGGCCATTCTAGACATTTTAGAGAGGCAGCTTTGTAGCTGGACATGCATAACACATTGTGATATATGGAAAGGCCTTCCATATGAGGATGCCATTTAGAGGGAGGATGTTTGCTATAGCATCCACTTTTGCAGTTGCTTGAGGACAAGCAACATTTTTTCGGGGAGGACTGTAATATTCCCAATTTTTCCACAACATAGTTGGAATATTTGATTTATTAATTTTCATAATTAATTAAGTAAATAAGAGGGTGGAGGGACCCATAAACCACATTATATGAATAAAGTACACTTCTATTACGTGAATGTGGGCTAGTAGGTAGTGGATCAGCATTATGGACTAGTGGAGTAGCTCCTTAATGAAGAAAGAGCGGAGATCATGCAACATCAATGATAAGATCATGGAGACCATGGAGAGACAACGTAGTCTTCATGGAGACTAGTGGCCACATATGCAATGCAGTTATGAGGTGGGCCAAGGCTACGGAAGGCTTACAACCATATAAGGAAGGAAAGGCCGGTAAAGAAAATCAGTTTTCAATTTGATATTGTATTGTTGTTTGAAATTCTTTGCACGCTTCAACTGTTTAGCTAAGTCTGTTGTCCTGTTTAGCACACGGGTGTTCCCGAGTGGGAATACCACCCTCATCCTCTGGGGACTTCAAGTGCCCACTCAGTAGAGGAACCTTGAGCATCATTTCCACTATCCAGATTTTGGCCAATATTCAACCATTATTCCCAGCGTAGTCTCCTTCAGGATTGTGTTGTGTTGTAGGGTTGCAGTAGTGGAGGGTTGAGAAACCAAACTTCTGATCTTGTTTTCGAGTAGAGGGAGAAAAAATTCATATGGGAGGATAGTAAGGAAGTTCTTAGAGCTTAATTCCACCATAGGGCATCATTCCAAGAAAAAACATCCACCCACAGAGTAGTCTCCTCCAGAAACTATGTTATTTTGCAGTGCAGTTGCAGTGGGAGGTCAAGTACCCAAGTTCTTGAACCTATTTTCTAGTGAGGGGGCCATCCCCTTATCTATTAAGTTGATTGGGTGTTGTTGCAGCTGATAGATAATTATTTGAGCCCCATATCAATAGTTTTCTTTAGGGACTACATAACTCAACCTGTAGGGATGCAGTGTGCAACCCAAAAAGTGTCGAAAATCCAAATTTGAAATATGGCCAAACCATTTCTGGGTTTTTATGAGTGTTTCAAGTAGAATATGTGGTTAAAATCTCGGATATTTTTGAGCACTCCAATAGCCTCTCACACATAGACCTCCTTCATAATAACAAAAGTTTCCAACAACAGCAGTAGTAGTAGCACACATGTCCAATGATTGGTTCTTTGGTGTATTTCAGCCATCTTGTGGCTTGAGTGCATTCCTTTTGGAGCACTATGCATTTTGAATTTCTATTGATGTATAATGGTATGGCTCAGCTCTTTTCTACTAATGTTTTAATGTCTTAATTTTATATTCCATCATTTCTAGCATTTTATAGTTTTGTGCTTACATTCTGGTTATTGCCTAGATTGAAATGTTATAAATGTTCTATATTCCTGTCTTTTCCATTTTGGAATATTACAACCAAGACCAACCTTTGTACAGATCTTCAATTTTTTACCTAAAATTGTGCAGCTCTTTAGAACTTTAGAAATACCCAAATCATGATATTCAGAGATAAAAACATGCATCAATACTTAGATCTAGTAAATTCAGGAGCAGGTCATACAATGAAAATTCATTTCAAGTCTCATGATCCTGACCCATCATTGTATTCATCGATGCATAATTATTTCAGACTTATATGTCAACTATGGCCCTTATAATGCAAATATACTTCATATTGAAATATTCATCAAAAACCCTTTCACTTTGATCTTCTTCTCCATATATAACTTGAACCTTAGCCAATTCCATGAGCCAAAACCACACTAGTGCTGGTGGTAATCTTGGACGATATCAAATAACCATTATTGTGCTCAATATTGTAGGCTAATAGCATGGTAAAGAACCTTGCTATTATTCAATTATTGCACCAGCATGTACGCCAATTTTCTTCTTTCTATCGGTGTGTATACGGAACTTTTCCTTGACGAACTCGCATATATTTCTTCAAATATTCACCTTTACCAAAATTCTAATTCCGACCTGCAAACCTCTATCCCATCATTCTGTAATTTTTTTCCATCATTCTATTTCCTCTGAATTGATCTGTGAACTCATACATTTACTATATACTTGTTCTCCTACAAGTGGGTTTCCATCAAGGACAACACTTGCATCATACTACCAAAAATCTCCCCCTTTGGACATTATGGCAACCATGTTGGCTTTTTATCACCACAACCTGTAAATACCTATTAGACACATCAACATAAGAATTATTCAAACACTTCAAACACCAATATACTCTCCCCCTTTGACATCAAGGGAAAAGGGCGGACCAATGATGAATAGAAGAGCTCTGTAGATTTGATCTATGCTATGACCATGCTCCCTCTCAACACATGCAGAATCTTCAGAAATATTTTCAATGAAGTACATGACTATATAACTCATCTAAGTAAGAATTTTCCTATAACCAAGGACTCATACATACATCACTTAACCAATCAAGTGGGGTTACATATTTAACTCAAACACCCAAACAAGTGGGTTTACGTATTTGACACAACCATACAACCAAGTGGGATTACATATTTGACATGAAATTAAAAGTCCATATATTACTGAATGTGACGATATTTAAATAATAGGTCTCAACATGACCTTTACATCAAATTATAGATGTGAATTTTATAACCAAGACCAAAAGAACTTAATAGTAAGAGATCATTGAACATAATTCAGCAACCATAATGCCAGCAATGCATTATACTCTATAAGGCTAATTCTCTCCCTGAACATGTGCTACCTATTTATTGTCAACAACCCATTCATCAAAGCATCTTCATAGATAAATATCAACGAGAAAATCATAAATCAATACCATATCCACAGAGTGTAGCCATCAACACCAGACCAATCAAATCATAACTGTAAGTAGCATGTCATAGTTTGTTCTTGAGTCTATCCCACTTTTTTTCCATTAGAGAAAAACACACGTGATTTTCTGTAAAGAAACTCGCATATATACATGACTGTACTTTATGAAAACCGTGCATAAAAAGAAACCTTCTCCATTTTCACATGTGGACCGAGCAGACTAGATTAACAACAAAGTGAGGAAAAGACAACTCCCACTTTCTGTTTGAGATATTCAAATGCTTCTCTGGGGAGAGGTTTAGTAAATATATCGACAACTTGTTCTTTGGAGGGAACGTACTCCAATTTAACCTTTTTCTCAAGAACTTATTCTCATAGAAAGTGATACTTAATAGGAATATTCTTGGTTTTGGAGTGCATAATAGGATATTTAGAAATACTAATAACACTTGTATCGTCACATATGATGGAGATGGTTGGAGAAAATTTAATTTGAATATATTGTAATGTGTACATCATCCAGAGAAGTTTTTTGCAACAATATGTGACAACCACATATTTTTCTTCCGCTCTAGATAAGGAAATGGAACTTTGTTTCTTGCTGAAAAAATATACCAATCAAGGCTCCATATAAAATGCACCTCCACTAGTGCTTTTCTGGTCATTAACATTTCCAGCCCAGTCTGCATCTGTGTAACCATGAAGAGTAAGATCTGCATATTTAGGATACCATAGACAAAGTATTGGGCTCCTTGGAGATATATGAATATTCTCTTTACTACCTGAAGATGTGATTCCTTTGGATTGGCTTGGAAATGTCCAACAATCCCAACTGTATGCATGATATCTAGTCCAGTAACTGTTAGATAAAGCAGTCTTCCAATCATAAACCTATACTCTAGTTGATTTACTCTGGGAGAATCATCATGATAACTGAGGCTACATCCTGTCATCATTGGAGTATATACAAGTTTGTAGTCTTCCATCCTATACTTCTTTAGAATCTTCTTGATATATTTTTCTTGTGTGAGAAAGATTCCATATTTTTCTTGTTGCACTTGCAAACCAAGAAAATATGTTAGTTCTCCAAGTAAAGACATTATAAATTATTTCTGCATAACAAAATAAATTTTTTGACTCATATATTCTTAATTACTCCCAGGTATGATGTCATCAACATAAACAACAATAATTAGCATTTTATAATACTCAATTTTTGTGTACAAGTTGTTGTCTGTGGATCCTTTTGTGAATCCTTGTTGTTGAAGATACTTTTAAAGATGATAATACCATGCCCATAGAGCTTGTTTTAGCCCATATAAATCCTTTTTGAGTTTGCATACAAGATTTTCATCATTCCGCAAAATAAATCCTTCTAGTTTTTCAATATATACTTCTTCTTCTAGATCTCCATTAAGAAAATCAGATTTTACATCCATTGGATAAAATTTGAGATGTGGAAAACTTGAAAATGCAAGAAAATTTCTTATGGCTTCAATTCTAGCTACTAGTGAAAATATTTCTTCAAAGTCTATACCTTATTGTTGAGAATAAACTTTACAAACACATCTATCATTGTTTCTAATCACTTCTCCATGTTCATTCAACTTATTTTTGGATATCCATTTTGTCCCAATAACATTTTTATCATGAGGCCTTAGAACCAATTCCCAAGTATTATTATTTTCAATTTGATCAATTTCTTCATCTATGGCCTTAACCTATCATTCATATTTACTAACTTGATTTACATTTTGTGGTTCAATGGTGGATAATAAAGCTAGATAGCTAGGAGATCCTACAAGGTTTCTTCTTATTTGTACCTCAAATTCATTTTCTCCTAGAATTTGAGTTTCTACATGATTATTTTGAACATACCTAGATGGAGCCTTTTCTTTATCTTATGTGTCTTCTTGTGCTTCTGTTTCAATTGTTTCTTCTTATATATCATTGGGATTTTATGTGGGAAAGCATTCATCATCATCATCCTCTAATGTTGTTGTTTCCTTTTTGGGAATTGTGCATGCTTCATCAATCATAACATCAATGCATTCAAAAATTTTCTAAAGTCCCTTATTGTAGCATTTGTATCCCTTACTTCTAGATAAGTAATCAATAAGTACTCCTTCATCTGCTCTAGCTTCAAACTTACCGAGTTTTTCATCATTATTTTTTATGAAATATTTCCTTCCAAAAACTCTAAAATTATTTACAGTAGGAGGCTTACCATAATGGAGTTCATGAGGAGTTTTATCACTATTCACATGAACATGAGCCTTGTTGAGAATATTTACTACGGTATGTGCAACGTCACCCCAGAAGGCGTCAAGAGTTCTAGAATCATCAAGCATAGAATGATCCACTTGTTGAACTATTCTATTCATTCTTTCTTCCACGCAATTCTGTTCAGGAGTTCTGGCTACAGAAAATTGTCTTTTTATGCCATGTTGTTCACATAAATAAAATAATTCGTTTTTTACGTATTCTCCTCCTCTGTAAAATCTAAGACAACTAATTTTCAACTAATCATTTTAAGGCCTTAAATTTATCAAATTATTCATCTTTGTGTTTCAATAAACTGATCCAACATATTTTAGAAAATTCATCAATGAATAAGATATAGTATTGTTCTCCATGAGGTGAATTTTTCCTTACTTGTCCACACAAATTAGTATGTATAAGTTCAAGAGACTTACTTGCTGATCCTTCTTTGAAATTGAATTGAATTGAATTGAATTGGGTAGATTACAAAAAAATTTGATCGTGCTTGATTTGCTTATTTGAGAAAATCTTATATGTCCCAACCTTCTGTGCCATAACCAATTTTCTTCTATGTTTCCTATGTAACAATGTTCTTGGCCATGTTTCAGTATATACAGATTGCTCGAGGTTCTTTTTCCTTTTATTATGGTCTTTCATGTGTCAATTTCATGAACCACAAATTATTTTGATTGGGAGACCACTTCATTTCCTTGGTCACACTTTTGGCTAACACTGAAGAAGTTATTTTTTTATCCATCAACATACATAACATTACAATCTTTAACCTTTTCTTTTAGAAAAAAATATCCTTTACCCTTAATGACAACAAGGGAGTCACTTCCAAAAGTGACATTCTTTTCTTTCTCTAATGCATTGTATGAAATGAGTTTATCGTTATCACCTGTCATGTGTTTTGAACATCCGTTATCAGTGTACCATTGATTTTATTGTCCTTCTGTAAATAATGCTTTGCCACAACTTCTAGATTGTAAGTACTTCTTTTCCATATCTTAGAGTTTGTTTATATTTTCTCATTTTGTGATGTTGATTGTAATTTTATCCTGCATTCAGATTCCTCATGTCCAAAGTTATTGCAAAATAAGTATTCAATTTCATCTTTAAGAGGAGCGATTTTTTTATAGGTATTCTTCTTGATTCCTGTCTCATTCCTTCGTTTTCTTTCTTCTCTAGTAATGATGGTTTTGTATGCAACACATTAAGCAGCCTTGTGACAAAAATTATGACATGAGAAACATTGTCCATCAAAGAAGAAATTTATGTGATCATAGAAACTTCTAGTGTTTTTACCTTTTGACTGATGCTTCTGTTATTTTTAATCCTTGAATTAGAGTGAACATGATTTACCCATGAAGTGTCTTTATTCTTTTGCTGAAGATTGGAAATTTGCTGACTGGATTTTATTGCATTTAGATAGCTTTTGGTTGTGGCTGAGGATTTTTATGTCTGTGATGTTTCATTGATGTATCCAAGACCTATCTTCATAAGAGGAGAGAATTGAACCTTGATAATTTCATCTAAGGTTTCAGATCGTTTAGCAACTCTAATATTTAGAGTTTTCATTTTCTCAAGTTCCTTTCTTAGACTTACTATTTCACATGTTAACTTCTCATTATGCTTCTCCATTTCTATGAGTTGATTCTTTAGAGTGTCTACGGCCACTTTGTTTTATTCCAAGCATATTTTAAGTTGAGTAATTTCTCCAAAGGAATACTTTTCCTGTAAAGCATCCAAAAATTTGTCATTAGACTCACTAGTACTTCTTTCAAATGCCATGAGAGGTTTAAGATCTTGACCAGACTCTCCTTCTTCACTATTTAACAAGCCATCACTATCTTCATGAGTATAATAAATTTTCTTATTGTCAAACCATTTATTATTTCCTTTTGCAATATCCCTCCCCTTGTCATGGTTTTCTTTATAAGGAAATTTAGTAGAATAATGACCAACTCTACCGCAAGAAAAACATTTGAAAGGAATATTACCTCTAAACCTTCTAGTACCAAGTTGAAGTTTCTTTAAAAAAATTACCTCATCTTCTTATGATACATACCCTGATTCCTTTCCTCCTCTTCTTTCCTTTTTGCGGATCCTTTCCAAATGCGACTTCTATGACTTTAAAGGAAATCCCTTTCTCATTTCAAAAACAAGTCGGGATCCTGTGAACTTGAACAATAGCAAGAGCCTACATATCTTACTTCTCTTCAATGGCTGTCACTTTTAACTCGAGTTTAGGAGTTAGATATCTTAATATTTTCTCTACTAAAGTTGTGTTTTTTGGTCTTCATCCATATTTCTCATATGGTTTACAATCTCATCTAGACGTAGAAAGAAACTTGCAATACCTTCATCATTATGCACTCTGATATTTTCATTATATTGAATTTTGAGAGTTTAGAGTTTAACATTGTTTACCTTGTTATCGACTTCATAGCTTAGGATGATTTTGTCCCATATTTCCTTTGATGTATTTAACTGCATAAATTTGAAATTTTTTGATTCGGTCAGGCTTCCCAATAATGAATTGACAGCTTTCACATTGGTTTCATATGTCTTCTTTATTGATGCATCTGTGGGAACTGCGGCTAGATATTGTTAACCTCCTTAAACAATTTACCAAACATATGCTCCAAGAGACTAAAGATAGGATCTTGTTCTTATATTCTAGAATATTAAATTATTTCCATCGAAGAGTGGTGGGCTGGTAGATGTTGTTCCATCTTGATTTCTCATCTTGGTAGATCTTCCTTCAAGCAATCAAGCTTCTTTTGAAGGACCTACTCACATACCATTTGTTGGGAAAAATACTGAGAGGGGGGTGGGGGGGGGGGGGGGGTGGAATAAATCAGTATTTTAAAACTCACAATAATAATTTTATTTTCTAAAATATGTACGTGACTTTACTGAACCCAACTCGCATATGTATGTGAACCTTATAAAAAAAAAGTGTGCTTAGTAAACTTGTAAAACAACTAATTCTTTATATGTTTAACTTAATCAGAATGTAAGAGATTCATCAGGTATTTGATAAGGAGTAAGCATGTGCATTAAGAACATAATAAAGAATCACACATAAGAAACACACATGAAGACCAGGATTTAAGGTGGAAACCCAAAATGGGAGAAAACCATTATAACTATCATCTCAGTCTTCAGTATTACTAATACAAAAAACTTTTTACATTATGTATTGATGCAAATGCATGCCAGTATGAAGGCACCCACCTGCTGAAGGCTACAACATTCACTTATTATCTAGCTCCTACTAGATGGGAGATCCAACCCTGATATCATTTACCAACAACCACTGAAAGGGAGCTCAACCCCATTGATCCAATCACCAGCTACTACTGGAAGGAAGATTCAACTTCCTTACTGAAGGCTCCAACCCTCATCACCATCCCACTAGATCCACCTACTTTAATACATCACATCTTGTAGGTGAACTGAAGCCAACACTTACATAAATAAAAAAAAATAATGAGATAATTGTAACTAGAACACATAACTGAGCTCAGAGTACTACATCAATACAATTAATAAACTTCAACCTTGATCATTCATATGCCAAAATATATACGCGACTTCACTTAAGGCAACCCGCGTGTATATGCGTTTTTCTTTTGAGCAACCTGTTTATAGATATTAATATACCAAAAAACATGTTATTATGATTCAACCACAGAGTTGACCATAGTTATTCTGAAAATATACTCTTAGATTACAGAACCATCATATAATTAGCAACATCAATAATTTTTTCAACTAATCAATCATGTAACAAAATTTAACTTCATCATTCAAACAGATCTACCTCAAACATTATCATTAAACCAAAATCAACATGAATACATCATTGACATACAAAAAAGATACAACAACATTGATAAGGTTGATCAGTATTTTATAAAAATAAACCCTTTCTTTATGTACGTGAATTTGATGAAACAGACCCACATGTATACTTGACTTCACCGAGACCAACCCCTGTACATATCTGTAATTTTTTACCTGAAATTAAGCAGCTCTTCAAAACTTCAGATAGACCAAGATCATAATATTCATAGATAAATACATGCGTCAATACTTAGATCTATTCAATCCATGAGAAAATCATACAATTCAAACTCATTTCAGGTCTCATGATATTGATCCATCATTTTATTCATCGGTGCATAGTTATTTCAGATCTATATGTCAACTTAATGGCGCTTACATTGAAAATATACTTCAGATTGAAATATTCATCAAAAACCCTTTCACATGCACATTATAACACTTTTACCTTCTTCTCCTTATATAGCTTGAACCTTAACCATTACCATGAGCCAAAACTGCACTAGTGCCGGTGGTAATCTTGGACGGGATCAAATAACTACTATTATGCTCGATACTATGGGATAATATCATGGTAAAAACCCTTGGTATAATTAAATTAGTGCACCAACATGTACATGACTATGCTTCTTTGTATTTGTGTATATATGCGTCTTGTCCTTGACGAGCCCACGTATATTTCTTCAAATATTCACCTTTACAAAACTTCTGATTCTGACCTGAAAACCTTTGTCCCATCATTTTATCATTATGTTAAATCATTTTGTCACCTCTGAAGTGATATGTGAACTCATCCAGTTACCATATACTTGTTCTGCTTCAAGTGGGTTGCCATCAAGGACAGTGACATGCATCATACTGCCAACATAAATCTCCACAGACAGTATGGTTATTTTTTGGTTGAAGAAAACGTGCATGAGTGTATGTGGTTGTTATTGTAAATAATGTAATGATCTGTGTTATAAAAATCTAGTACACGGTATGACTCTCATGATGGGTTTTTCTTTCGAGCAGGTTATTCATTGTAAATAATGCAACGAGTTGTGTTATAAAGCTCCATATGTATTTTTTTTTTAATCATTTTTCTAGTTTTTAGGTTTCATTGAACATTGAGGATGGTGTTACCCTAGGGGGGAGGGTTCTGTAAAAAACCTGGTAAAAATCCATGTAAAAATATATATAATACCACGGTGGATGGGACATGTATTCCAAGCTGAATGGTGGGAAAAAACATCCTAGTGGGTGTTCATTCAGTTTATTATGGCTAAGGAAATTGGAAAAGGAAAAGGCAAAGGCAATGGCAAAGGCATGAGGCATTAATTGGGATTTTTATTTATGATAAGAATGGAAAATAGGAGAAAAGGAAGGTGAAAGGTCACAAATAGCATGTGAGGAGGAAAATGAAGGAAAATAATGGAAAATTAATAAAATAGAGGCCTTATTAATAAAAATGCTTCTGAGGGTCAGTGGGGAAGGATTTTGTCAGTTCTATGGCAGAGCTCTCTTCTAGTTAAAGATGAGTGAATTAATTAGTTAATTAATTCACAAGTAGTGTCTTACTTGCAACTGAAGAAATACAACAGTTAACTACTTCAATTTCAGATCCAGTGGAGACCCAGTGGAGAGATATGTGAAAGGGCGTGTTTCACTATCAGTTTTGACTATAGTGGTGCATTCAATGCATTGACACAAACATTGGAGTTTCCAATGAGGATTTTGTAGTCAAGTAAAGGCAATATTGAATTCATTCAAGGATCTTCTTCAGCGGGGATTGCGCAGTGGAGGCAGGCTATTAGGAGGCAACAAATTGGTGCATAGATATGCAAATTTATGCATGACAATGTGAGACAATTGTATATTGTACTGATATCTCTATGAGATGAGATTTGTATGAGATTTTTTCATGATTTCATGATATACATAATATACGATAGTTGGGGTTTTTAGCTTTAAGCATTCCCAGTAAAATATCTTTTTATGTGCGCTTGATTTTTCTTCATGTGTTTGTCAATTGGAAATTTAATTTTCGCAAAGAATTGAGTAGAAGGATTATGTATTTAACAGTGGATTTAATTGTAATATTAGGGGAGTCCGGTAATATAAATTCATATTGTATTAAATTTCGACATGGTATCGGAGCAGTGCTAATCACTGTATATTGCAATATTGAAGTTGTGTTGAATTTTGTGCGGGTAGAACAATTAGAATTTTCTACAAGAATTTCTTGGTGCGATTGTTGAGTAAACATTTAAATGGCTTTCAATGGGTTGAGGTTGGAGTATGCACTCGAGGGAAACTCTAAATACATATCCTGGAAGGACAGGATGGAAACGATGCTTGAATATAATGGCTTGAAGGATTTCATCGATAGCGATGTTCCTAAGCCCACTTCGACGAATGCTAAATTACTTGACGTCTGGAAAAAGAACAAAGCAAAGATGAGAAGAATTTTGTTGGAAGGTGTGAAAGACCATATTTTTTCAAGCCTTCATGGGAAATCCAGTCCAATTGCAATGTGGAAGGCTTTGACAGATCGTTTTCAAAGTAGTAGTGACCATAGGAAGTTGGCGCTGAAAGATAAGCTTAGAAAAATCAAAATGGAGAAGGGCGACAGTATTCCAAAGCATCTCACGAAGTTTTTCCAATGTAGGGATGAGATCGGGAGTGTGGGAATTATAGTTGCTGATCATGACATGGTGAGCCAGGCTGTCCTTGGACTTCCAAAGAGTTGGCATAGTTTTCAAGACTCTCTTAATTGGCAGGATAAACTGTCAGATTGGGAGCAACTTTGGTCGGATCTAGTGCGGGAGGAGATAAGGCAGAGTACCAGGAATGGCTCTTCATCAAAACATGTTGATGAATAGGATTGTGCTTTGGATGCCAAAGTGAGTAAAGGGTCGACGAAGAAATCCCATCCAAAATCTGAGGCTAAAGGCAAGAAGTTGGGTTTCTCCAAGGTGAAGTTTTTTCACTGTCACGAACATGGGAATCTCGCCACTAACTGCCCACAGAAAAAGAAGAAAAATAAGGTTGCTGGAGTTGCATCTGGTGAGGACCTTGCCTTACAATTTGAACTTTATTTCTCTTTGATCACATGCTTGGTTTCAAGCGCAATGGGATCGGTGTGGTAGCTTGATAGTGGTGCTTCCTTCCACATGACGGGAGATAAGGAGATTTCCAACGACTTGGAGGAGAAAGATCTCCCAATGCATATAGAGATGGATGACGATGGATGATACAATGTGACCAGCATTGGTACCATTACCTTTGAGAGGGATTCAGGTAAACCATTTCTATTGAAAGATGTTATGCGTGTTCCAGGTCTAAAGAATAACTTGGTCTCAGTTGCAATGTTGGAGGACAGAGCTTATAACGTTTTCAACGATGGAAAAGATTTCCTATGACATAAAACAAAGGGTCAAACCAAGAGGATAGGGATTTGAGTCAAGAATCTCTAAAATATTGAGGTAGATGGCTGCGCTGCAATGGTGGGCAAAGAAGAAGAAGTGGTGAGCCGGGATGAGGGTGAATTATGGCACAAGAGATTGGGCCATCTTCACCATGGCACCCTGAAGATTTTGCAATAGATTTCTACTAGAATTCCCAAGGGTACACTTGCACAGATAGATCAGTGCAAGGGATGTACTATGGGTAAGTTTGTGAAGACCACCTTTCATGAAAAGGAGAATCGTGCTTCGGTGATCCTGGAGAGAATTCACACAGACATGTGTGGACCATTCTCGGTTGCTTCAACAATAAAACATAGGAATTATGTTATTTTTGTTGATTAATATTCTTTTCGATGTTGGATCTTCTTCATGCAAAAGAAAAATCAAACATTGTCAAAGTTTTGTGAGTTTAAATCATTGGTGGAGAAAGAGTCGGGGAAGCAAGTGAAGGCTCTGGAGCGATAATGGTGGTGAATATATCTCAAACGAATTAAAAGACTTCTGTAGCAAAGAAGGAATTCAGACAGAACTCATAGTGCCTCATAACCCACAGAAGAATGGGGTCACGGAGAGGAAGAATAGAACGATCATCCGTGTTGTACGAGCTATGCTACATGATCAAGGCCTACCAATGCACTTGTGGGTGGAAGCAAGCAACACTGCGGTTTATGTGAAAAACAGTTGTCTTGATAGAGTACTTGGCATGAGTACACTTGAAGAAGCTTTTAATAGTAAGAAACTAGATGTTTCTCACTTTAATTTTTTTGGATCATCTGTTTATGTTCATGTGACCAAGAACGCCAAGAAGAAGCTGGAGAAAAATTCTGAAGTTAGGATATTTGTGGGCTACATAGAAACACCCCATAATTATCATATGTATTTTCAAAATAGTCAAATGACTATGGTGTGACGGGATATAAAATTCAATGAGGAGAAATCCATGAAGTTGTTTCTTAAGAGGGAGCTACACTTGCATGCAAAGGAGGAACTGCTTGTTCCCAAAGATGAGCCTCTAGATGTGGATCAGCCACAGGAGGAGGATCATGGAGTGGAGGATTCCACTCACGTACTGCCAAACATCAGAACTAGCAGAAGGAGTACCATAGAAGCTGAGAGGTTGAAGCTTGGTGTGGCACAGAATGTAGGAGCCCCTACTTCACAACGTAGACAGAGACAATATCCTCTCCCATTCACTGAATACATGGCTCTCATGAGAAAATGTATTGTGACAAAGCCATCTTATTTTCAAGAAGAAGTGCAGAAGCCCACATGGGTACATGGGTAGATGCCATGGTGGATGAGTATGACTCCATTGTCAGAAACGGTACTTGGGAAATTTTTCCAAGGCCGGTTGATAAATCAGCGGTAGGTTCAAGATGGATCTACAAGGTAAAGCAAGCTGCTGATGGGAGTGTTGAGAAGTATAAGGCAAGATTTGTTACTCAGGGCTTCTCAGAGATCGAGGGGATTGATTATGAAGAAACCTTTGCACCTTTCACATGGTATTTTTTCAATAAGGACCATCCTTGCTCTCTCAGTGCAGATGGGTTGGCACATTCATCAGATGGATGTGAAGACTGCGTTCCTTAATGGGATCACCGAGGAAGAAGTGTACATTGAACAACCTGAAATATTTGAGATCTTTAGTAGCGATTCACATGTGTGGAGACTCAAAAGAGCGTTGTATGGGCTGAAGCAAGCACCCCGTGCTTAGTACACTTGGATCGACAACTATTTCACTAGACTTGGCTTCACTAAGAGTAAGGCAGATGCAAACCTATACCAAATTGTGGTGGAGGGTAAGATTTGAATCATTTTTCTTTATGTTGATGATTTAATACTGACTAGTGATGAGCAGTTGATACACTCATGCAAGGAATATCTTGCAAAGGAGTTCGAGATGAAGGATATGGATCTCCTTCATTATTTCCTTGGATTGGAAATATGACCGCGAGGAGATGAACTGTTTGTGTCTCAAGGAAAGTATGCTCGGGAGATAATCAGTAAGTTTCACATGGAGTACTGCGAACCCATGGATACTCCTATTCCAATAAACTGAAGGAAAGAGGATGCTACAACGATAGAGGTAGTGGATGCTACTGTCTATTGACAGTTGGTGGGTTCGCTCATGTATTTAGTTAATACACGATCAGACATATTATATGCGGTGAACCATCTTAGTAAAGCAATGGTTAAGCCTACAAAGCTCTTTTGGAAGGCAGGCAAGCATGTCCTAAGATATCTCAGGGGCACATTTGAGTATGGCTTATGGTACAAACAGATGGATGAGGTGAAGTTTCATGGCTTCACGGATGGAGATTGGGCAGACAGCCCAACGGAAAAAAAGATAACATTAGGAAGGGGTTTCAGTATCGGATCTATAGCTTTTTCTTGGTATAGAAGGAAACAAATATCTGTGGCACTCAGTTCAGCGGAAGCGGAATAAATGGAACCAAGTCAAGCTGCATGTGAGGATATCTGGATGAGGAAGATCCTGATCAGTTTGTTTGGTTACCATTTAGATCCTACAATGATTCATTGTGATAATTAAATATGCATTAAACTCTCAATCAATCCTTTGTTTCATGATATATCTAAGCATATAGATATTGAGTATCATCATATCAGAGATTGTGGGCAGTGGAAGATCATGTTGCTTCAGTACATTCCTACCGAAGATCAGGATGCAGATATTCTAACTAAGGTGCTCACCAGGAGAAAATTCGAATACCATAGAGACATGATCAGGGTGAAGGATAGTCCCTTTCTTGTTGAGAGGGAGTGTTGAGATTCAAAAAGATGATGATCCTAGTGAAAATTAAGCACCTTTACTAGGTGGGGCCTGCAAGATAGTTTTAGGTGTATGTCTATTTTTTAGAATGGTGAGAATATTCTAAAATTAGTAGGATGTTGATTCTAGATGGTTGAGAAAATTCTATCTTTAAATGAGTTTCTATTTTTAGAATATGGGCGAAGTCTATTTATAGATCAAAAATAAAAAAATAGAATGCATGTTGATTATTATTAGCCCTTAATGATAATTAGACAATAAATAATAACTTATTCTCTTAGAGCACTCGATTTCAGTTAAATGATGTGGAAATCCAGTTAGTTGAAATAATTATGAATTCCAAGGTTGGTTGGTGACTCATGCATAATGGAATTCGTTATAACTGATTGTGGCAGAGTTGTAATAGAGTTGGAAGAATAGTTATGGGAGTTGTTATTTAGTTTAACTCAGTTATGTGAGTTAAAATCAGTTGTGCTAGTTGTAACTAAAGATACACCAGTGAAATATGAGTGAATTAATTATTTAATTAATCCACAAGTAGTGTCTTACTTGCAATTGAAAAAATACAGCAGTTAACTACTTGCATGTCAGATCCAGTGGAGACCGAGTGGAAAGATAGGTGAAAGGGTGTGTTTGACTATCAATTGTGACTATAGTGGTGCATTCAATGCATCTACACACACATTGGAGTTGCCAATGAGGATTGCGCATTCAAGGCAAGGCAAGATCGAATTCATTTAGGGATCTTCTTCAACAGGGATTGCGGAGTGGAGCCACACTCTCAGGAGGCAGCAAATTGGTGCATAGATATGCAATTTTTTGCATGATAGTGTGAGACAATTGTATTTTGTACTGAGAGCCCTATGAGCTGAGCTTTGTATGATATTGTTTCATGATTCCATTTTATACATAATATATGATAGTTTTGGTTTTTAGCTTTAATCTTTCCCGGTAAAACATCTTGTTATGTGCGCTTGATTTTTCTTCATGTTTTTTGCAATTGGCGATTTAATTTCCGCAAAGAATTGAGTAGAAGGATTCTGTATTTAATAGTGAATTTAATTGTAATATCAGGGGAGTATGGTAATATACATGAATATTGTATTAAATGTCTACATGTATTGTGGGTTTATTTCCATTGTTTGTTTTCTAGTTGGTTCTCACGATTCCTTTAGCTGTTGGGTTGAGTTATTAGTTCCTGGAAGCCTTGGTTGGAAAAACACTCTGGAATCCCAACGAAAAAATATGGGTTGAGTTACTAATCTTGGAAGCCTTGGTTGGACAAATTCTTTGGAAGCCCTAGGTGGGTTGAGTTAGTAGTCCTCGTGACATGGTTAGACAAACACTCTGGAGCCCAGGAACAACTATGGTTGACTTACTAGTCCTTGAAGCCTTGGTTGGAAAAAACACTCTCAAGCCTTGGAGCAGCTTTGATGGAGACCAATCTATGACGGTTAGTGGTGTCTGGCCATGAGGTGGAATCACTAGTTTAGGGTTGAGACGGTTTGGTATCTGGAGCCCTGGTTTGGTGTTGATTGATGTTTTCGATAAAGTCATACATTCATTCTTGGAATATGGCACATGAGTGACTGGATAAAGTGAGATTTGGCTCAACCATGTGTATGGTCAGGTGCAACGTTTAAGTCCCATTCTAGGTTGGTTTTTATACTCATTAATGAAAGTTTCATTCCCTTGGTATTTGATGTGTATATTAACTGGTATATATATGGATTTTATTGTTGATATATCCATGGTAACTATGTTGGTGTTATGATGGTTATAACCATGTATTGTGATAGTGATGAGGTATAACTCTCTTCATGTTTTTATTTGTAAATTAATGCACATTGTATCTATGGTAAATTTGATTTTATGATAGATTATGACATAGGGGAGCAATGATTCTAATCCATTCTCAGATAAGAAATAGATCACTTTTTTTATTTATGTTGTTTACACCTGTAGCTGCCATGTTTTTGACATGTTTAACGAAATTCTTGTTATGGCTGGGTGGGGTTAGATTAGTTCCTGATGACGTTATTGCTTCCATATGTTTGTTTCAATGTTATTTACCTTCTTTTGGAGTTATAGGAAATTTTTCGCAGTGAACTGGGCTCAGGGGCTAAAAATGTGGCATAAATCCTGGAGCTACAGGTGAAAAATTGATTGTTTGGGACTTAGCCACTACCTTTTCAAGGCTAGCCTATGGCTCTAGGGTCTATACCCGCTCCCTTTCCCTTAAAATCCCATGAATAAGACTTAGAGGGGCAAATAATCAATCCCACCTCAGGCAACATGGCCTTGGAAGGTTGGGTTACCTCCTAGGGATGTCGATGATGCAATGGAAGGTGTGTTTTTTTTTTTTTGTTTCATCGGATCCACTTCGGTAAGGTCATCTAGGAGGTTGAATCTCATATTACTAGCCTCTTGTCAGATATTTACCCTGGCTAGCCATTTACTTGGGTAGATGTGGGAAGAGGGCGTTACAGTACACCTATTAGGATCTATGTACTATCAACCCTTCGGGTAGAGCTATTTAATCATTTTGAATCAAGTTAGGCCATAGAAAAACAAGATTTCAAATCACATTCGTAAAAGGGAAGAAATTGTGTCAATATTCTATGAGGATAAATGTTTTAGAATGAAGTGTTCAACCACAATTTATATTGATATTCAAGATAAAAAAAAATTACAAATGGTATTATTTGAAACATTATATTTGCCTTCTCAACCATACCAAAAACCTCTTACATCAAAAGCCCAAAAGCTACTACCATCGTTACCAAAAAGCAATTACACTAGAGTGAAGAGATAAGCTCAAGAAGTGACCACACAAACAAAAAAAACAAGATTCTGAAAGTTAGGTATATATAGTACGCAATTTATCACCATGAGGAGAAAGACAAAAACTAAGATGATATAATAGACATGCAGAAGTATCAATAAAATGTGAGAGAAATTATGGAGAGCAGAAAGTCAGATATAGAGTCATTTGTATATAATAATCACTGGTTGTTCTAGAGAGGAATTTGCACTAACCATGTTGATTTTGGTAGCATTGATAACCACTTCTCCATTTTGAGGTGAAATGGAGTATACATCTGATTATTTGGTGATGTAGCACTCTATTTTATTCATGCACACCACAATGTCTTCCATGTCATATCAAATATCCCTCATTATCATTTTCAATTCTTCCTGACCAATAAAGATATTGTAATTATCCAATTTTTTATCCCATAACACCATGTGTAGAAGAATATCCATTTTTCTATGTTCAAATAATGAGTGTACAAAGTATAACCATCACTTCCTCCATTTTCTTGGGTTTGGAACCCATGTGGCTTTTCCTATACAAACTTCAAAATCAGGATGATACATTTTGTTAGCAAACTATCTTGCTTCCAAGGTTCGAATCTCCTTTCGAACCTCCAAAGGCACAACATTGAATAAATTAGGCAACGATTCCCAACCAAAAAGACGACATTGTCTAGAAGAGAAAGCCTCTGACGAGCCTCCCCTACGATTTATTAAACGTTTCCATGATGCCATACAAAACAAAAATCTACAAAAAAACTTTACACAAGAGTTTTGGGACAACCTTATGAAGGAATTTGGATGAATGACTAGATATGGCCTAACCACAAGTACCCATATTACCACTGACAGAGAGACTGGTAACTATGAAAATACTGGAGTAGTCATGATATTGAAATCATCCAGTAACCTACAATAATATATTTTTGAAGCTAAATGGACATGACACCAATTGAGTTGCACAATTAATGAAAAATTTACCCCCCTGAGATGTCTAATATAACCCATGGAAGGTTCAAATGAAAACATCACTATAACCATATGGAAAATGTACCACTATATAAATATCTGACAAACAAGAATAGACTGTTAAATGATATGCTAGAGGGTTCAATAGATTGTAAATCAATATAAGTGAGTACCACAACCATCTCAAAAGACGACCTTGATGATGAGTTGTACAGAAAAAACAAAAGAAAATCTTGTTTCCTTCTCTTGGTCCAAGAACCCTTCGTATAAAAATTGTGGTAAGAAGACTATAAAGGAGACAAAAGTAGCTAGGATGAATCACTACAGTAACCAAATATAACAACGAGACTTGGTACAGACTGGTTTTCCAAGAATTCGAGACCATGATAACCACTGTACCTTTAATTAACCAAGACTCACAACATAAAAAAACCTTGAGATAAAAGACCAGACGTATATTAGATACGACTGAACCAATGGTAAAAGTATAAAAAATACAAGAACTGTGATTTCAAATGACCAAAACCTCGGAGATTAGGGCAAAAAAACTCTTGAAAACTTGTTCTGGTAGAGAGAATAGAAATATCTTGAAAAACAAAGTTACAATGGAAGAAACAAGTATCTAGAGTATACCCTAAGAAAGTTTTAGCTGGGATGCGCTACCATGAACAACCTGGAGCTACTCGCCACACTTATGGCTCATACAGGCTCATATATAACATTTCATATGAAACTCAACATTTCTCCATCTGAGAACAAGGTCGGTACTAGAAACCCACCAAGTGCCAAGTGTAAGACCTCCCTTTTTGTTCCTCTTGCCCAAGAACTCACATAATATGACTATCATAAATGATACTCGATCACTTGTCAGACCAAATCCACCCTACATCCAATCCAGCACATACATGCTCCTTCATTCTTGCTCCAAAAGCACAAAACAAAATGTACTATGGTGTAAAATATCCCAGCTGCATTGGTACCCACCCTTGTGTATTTAATGTCATAAAACAACCACCATGCGATCACCTCCCTTAAACCCTACTGCTTATCCACACATCGTAAATAGTATGCCAAGTGGAGGTGTAGGAGCACTCCATAATTTTCACCTCTAGTTTAGCCACTCATAATTTATGCATTCCACTCATTAACCTATGTGGCATTAACCTATAGTCAAAATTTAGTGGAAGTTCCTTGATATTTTTTTCCACCTCTTGAAGGTGCTAACTATTAATATATTTGTCAGGAGGATGACCCAAAAATAGTTTTTCACCATGTTAATCATGATTTGGAAATCCTCATGGACATGTAATAAACATATTCCTTTCCTTGTTTCTATTTGGAGGCCTTTTTCCAATGCCCAAAATTTCGTCAAATTGTTTGTGGCTTCTCCACATGAGAACACATAAACATGAAATAGTTTTCATTTTTAAAAAATAAATGAAAAAAAACATTGAGGAGTTGGTGGTAGAAAACACTTTATGTTCTAGCTTTTATTCGATGTAATGTTACTTGAAGGTCCATAATATATCTTGAGATGTATTTTTTACAAAATAAGAAACTCGTCTTCATCCTTCTACCCTTATATAGATTATGGCAGGTGTGTGTATAGGGTTTTTCTCACATTTGAACAATATTTTTCTTTTATCATATAGGAAGGTATACTTTTTCCATCGAACACCATCATATTTCTCTACTCCCATATATTACATAAGGAGAGATAGAAAATTGGACACAACACGAAAAACACCCAAAAATTCTTAAAATTCTCTCAATCCTATTTTATCAACCAAGTATTGATATCCAATGAATTTCGTAAGACACGGTTAAATATGGCATGAAAAAAATATCATATTTCATGGAAATAAGCATAAGCTATAAATAAATGATTTGAATTCTCTTCTTCCTTTACACATAATGAACATCTTGATGGACCTTATATGCCTTTTATTTGTAATTGATCACAAGTTAATGCACATCCGCATGTTATCAACAAGATAAAAGTGGAAACTTTGGGCCATCCATATTTATTCCAAAAAATACCCCAAATTTGATTATCCTCCTGAGTATGTAATCCTAGAAGTAATGAATACACTTCAGGTGAAGAAAAGGTTCATAATTTTCATTTTCCCCAATGCAAAATATCATTTTTGATAGATTTTTGTATTCATATACCTTGAAGAAATTGTTGAAATTCCACCCAAGGAAAGGAGTTATTCAATTTATCGTAGTCTGTTTGTGTTTTCCACTAAAACCACCCTGGAAATGAATGTAAATGACTCCAATAATCATCTACTTTAAGCAACCCTTTATATTTTTTCCATTATTTTATTTCATTAAGATTCATTTGTTCAACAAGGGGTGAATTATGTTGACATAATTTCACCCAAAATAAGGCATTTTCACCATTTCTTATCTCACAAAAGGAAAATTGTTTAACCTTATCCTTGTCCTCATAGGCCCAGTTCCATATTTCTGAACCTTTGATCATTTCTTGTGCATTTAACCTATTAAACTTTGAAGTAAGAGACAAATATCTCCTATTCCAAACATTCTTTCAAACATGGTTTCCTCCCTGAACCCATGACCACCACAACTTCATTGAATAAGCTTTGCTAATCAAAGATGGATCTCTGAGTACCAGACCTCCATATGTTTTCGGTAAACTAAACCTATCCCATCCCATTAGTGCCTGCTTATTTTTTTTTGATCGAGCCTTTCCATAAAAAAATGACCAAAGAATTTTGAAAGACTAGAAAACGTTGTTTGGGATTGGCATTAATGAAAGTTGATAGTTTCGAAGTGCTTGAAGAACTGATTTCATCCGCACCAGATGACTAGGCAAGTTTAAGCACCAAAAAATACAATTGTTCACCCTACAACGTGTTTTTTGCAATGTCTTTTCCCATGTGGATGCCCTATGATAGTTCCACACTATCGGTACTCCTAAATACTTAGTTGGGAGAACACCTCTACTGTTCTAGAGGCTGGCATAAAAGTGTGTGGAATCCTCTCCATCCTTGCAGCTTATCTCCTAGTGGATAGAAAAAATAGTATTATTTCATCTATGAACTAGAGATCTGTTATTGAAAATTACTTCCTATGCAACCAAAGGCCATATTTATAATCTGAGTCCTCGACATTTTGAAACATTCTCCCAAGACCTTCCATAGCTATAATGAAAATAAATGGAGATAATGGATCACCTTGTCAGATTACTCTGATAGGGTGGATGGTCTGTGAGGGAGATCCATTGAAAAATATGGAAAATAAGAATATGAAAATAATATATCCCACCCACTCCATCCAGGCTCAGAAAATACAAACATTTGCAGATATTTTAATAAGAAATACCAACTAATTTTTTCATAGAACATAGACAAGTCAAATTTTATAAACATACATAGGGGCTTGCTATGTTTAAGTGAATGGATTATTTCTTGGACTACTATGATTCCATGCACAATCAGTCTACCTTCTATATACCCCGCTTGAGAAGAAAGAACAAGGTAAAAAGCAAATTCTTCATTCTATTTACTATCATTGTAGATATAATCTTATAAATTACATTACATAATTCTATGGATCCATATCCCTGTGGAATCTCTGATTTCCTTTACTTTGGAGTTAACGATATAAATGTTGCATTCAAGGTTGGAGTTATATTTCTGGTTTGTCATGACTCTTCCACTACCTCATGCACTTATTTGGCTAGAAAACTCTAGCAAGCCTGATAGAAATCTGTTGAAAAAACATATCGTCTTGATGCCTTGTTTTTGGGCATATGAAAAACTATTGCTTGAATCTCTAACAAGGAAATTGGTCTCAATAATTTTTTGATTTGTTCCCTTCTTATCATTTTGAGTATATGGTTGAGGAATAAAGTAGTACAGATCGTACTAGAGGATTCTAGAAGCACCTCAGTCCATAATTTAGTAAATTAGTTAACCTACTCCCCTAATATTTCATAATATGAAAAAATCCTCCCACCATCCTTGTTAGTAACGAGGAATATTTTGTTACGAAGTCGATGTTGGATTGTAGCATTATGAAAGAGCTTGTTACTGTGACCCCCTTCCTTCATCCACTGAATATGGGACTTTTTATTCCATAAAATATCCTAATGCTTCCTTCTATCTTGAAACTTTACTAATGTGTCAACTGTGAAAATTCCCAGATCTAACAATCTAAGGAATCCCACTGCAACCAGCTGAATTTACTTCTAGTATTTTGTAAATTACATTACAAAATTAATTCAGATTTACTCATGAATTATTGAAGTAAGTTACTGAATCATGATACACATAATACTTATGATTCTAAAACAAGGAAACTGAGAAATGAAAAAATCACACACAGTACACCTTTATTGGACTAAATCCTCGAAAAACCCTAATGCGGAAAACTGGTGCAGCAGATCTGAGGGTTTGTATTATTAATCAAAAGAAATTTATGAACAAATAATTGAATACCTCAAGGGTTATTAATTTATAGATAGAGAAATACTGGAAGAAATAATGTGAGTTTTACTTTTCTCAATCACTGGAAAATTTCGCTGATCTGGTCCCTAGATGAGGTGCCCCTGGCAGGCTCTGCGTTGCCACTACGCCGTCCCTACGCAGTCCTCATGAAACCCTCTATGGGTACTGCGCCACCCCAGATATGGATCAAACTAACTCCCAAAATCTCATATCTCAGCCTCTCAGTCTCACACACCAGCTCCCAGCTTCTGGAAGTAATCCGATAGTAAAATATTGGAAAAACTCTAACCCATTATGCGGCCTCTTCATAACCCTGAATGGCTTTGCACTGCCTTTCTCTTAGCTTGTCTAGCTTTGTGCTGGCTATGTTTGAAATCTCTCTACCTCTCTCTAATGATGATTCTCGAGTTGAGAAAATTGTTTCTCCAGAAGCTACTTATTCCCCCCACTGCACTGGAATCACTTAGATATGATCTTCATCCGAGCACTACTCTGTCAGAAGAATTCGATCTCTAGATTCACTCGGTGTGTCTTTCAAAATGACCTTCAAACCTTCCTTTATAGTCTTTTCATTGAGAAATCAATAGCTGAGATTAGATCTCTAATCAATGGCTAATATTTTAACTTGACTTGATCTTCAACTTTTCTAGATTATTCTCACTCTGTTTTATTAATACCCTTTAATTATTTAATTTACCTAAGTTTAGACTTAGGGTCCCCATTAAAATAATTAATTTTAACAATAAAACATATTCTGATTGGAATTTTCACAAACGGTTTATGGGTTCTTGGGAATGCTAGTGCCTAAACCCCTACAAAAATTTGGATATGGAGAGCACTTCCAATTCTACCAAAAATCAACACTCCCTCTTAGCAAGGAAGGTGATATGAAAACATGCCTACTACATACTTCTCTAACCCTCAAGAATCCTCTGCATTGATGATGTCTAACAAGATGTCCACTGACTATTGCATTGCTGTTGCAACTGTACTATTGCCCATGACACTACCACTACCACTGCTACGTCCGTACTACAACTCCCTCTCAAGTGCTACATCTGCTATGCTGATAACACTACCACTGCTAACACTACATCTGCATTGCAACTCAGCTACTGAGAGAAGCAACTGAAAAACCACACAAAAATGAAGAAGCGATCAGTGGATGCATCTCAGTGATGAAGACACTGAATACTAATAGGTACTATGGTGTCCTTCTGATGCACTACTGTTGAGCTGCATATTTGTCCAAATTTTTATGGTTTTTATCAAATAAATACATGATTGTACCTAGTGTTTTAATCATTGTTTATCCATTATGTTGTTAATTAGAGGAATTTAGAATTAAATTATAAATTCTTGTTATTAACTAAATTGAATAAGTTTTTTTTGTAAACAATACCTTCTGAAGCTACTAAAATTTGTGGAGATGAATGCCATTAGAGTGTGTAAAATATTGAAAAAGTTTGACAAACATTTTGGTTACAGTTTTACAGACTAATATATAACAACCCAGTCAAATCACCCTTATTCATAGCTTCATCAAGTCTTCAAGCATGTGGGGATAGGAGCTATTGTTGGTGCGTTGTCTCACAATCTTACAGTGTTTCAAAATCATGGGGGTAGCTAATTATCTATTTATGATCAACCTATTTCAGCATTAGCACTTCAGGATCCAGTTATTGATGAAATAAAAGATGTAGTAAAGCATCTTACAAACTCAACAAATTTTCTATGATTTCTTTGGCAACAAGCACTTATTATGGAAGAGGAATTAACAAGGCCGAAGAGTGTATTCAGGATCAGAGATATCATTTTTTTTCTCTTGTATTTAACTTAGTGAATACTTTCCCTTATATGGTCAACACGTACATAATTATGCCAACAGTAGACAAATATTCAATGAGCCTAGGAGCTCCAGCAACACTTTGTGGAGTAATAATTGGGGTCTGCAAAGAGTTGTCAATAGACGCTACATCAATGACTGTGTACCATTGAAAAAATGGTTAAAGGCCTCTACTACATTTGTAAGTGCCAGTGCTCTAGGAATGGATACTGGACCTGATTTTAATGGAATCCTCCATATTAATAAGTCATTTTTTGGAATCACTCTTAATTAAAATACACTTCCTGGCTAGGTCATGGCAGCAGTATGGTATTTATATATTTTGTGGCTTTGAATATTATTTAAATAGCCTTCCCACGAGGATGAAGAAGATCACATTGGCGAGGCTAGCAGTGGATGACAAGAAGAAGAAGATGCAGTTAAGGATGGCTTGACCCAACCTCTTGTTTTAAGCTCACGGACTTTAGAAAAATTTATAGATGAGGAGGCTGATTTAGAAATTTATGACAGTGTAAAGTCTTCAAAAGACAGTCGAAAACCTGCAAGTTCAATTTTTGAGGCATATAAACTAGTCACGCAACCTGTAAAGGTGCAACTTTTGATATATTTTATGCTCAAGTATGCAATGGAGATACTTCTTTCTGAGTCGAGTGTTTTCACAACATACTACTTCAATTGGACTACCATCTCAGTTGCAATATTCCTTGGATTTCTTGGATTAACACTTTTTCTAGTCAATGTTGTTGTTGGCAACTATATCAACAACATGTTTGAGGACAAGAAAATTTTATTTGCTACTGAGGTGTTCACATGCATTGGTATTTTTCTAAGCTTCAATATGATATTCCCCTACTCATTTACATAGTATGTGAGTGGAGCATTTATGACATTTGTATCTGCAGAAGTTCTTGAAGGTGTGAACCTTTCCTTGTTATGAAAGGTCATGTCCTCAAGGTTAGCTCGAGGGACCTACAACGGTGGCTTTTTGTCCACAGAAGCTGGAACATTGGCTCAAGTGTTGGCAGATGGTACAATAACATTAGCAGGTTACCTGGGGCAGGGTTTAGTCTGAATGTAACACTGTTGGATACATTGATCATTGGATTTATTTCAATAATCGCAATTGGCTACACTTACAATTCACTCTACTAGTAATTTGTACTCTGATTCTTTCTAAAATCAAGTTGGATGAGGCTTTGGAGGTTTGTACAACTAAAATTTTTGGCCTATTTTTAGTTATGTAACTATATATGATATGCCAAAAAATTCGAATTTTGCTAGCAAGAGAGAGAACTATAGTCGTTTTGCAGGCTTTTCCATTTTGTTGAGAAAGCTGATGCTTGCACATAAATGTGGATTTCTGAATGTGTTGCTAAGAAACGAAAAGAAAGATGTGCGTTGTATCTGTAAACAAGGCATGAGGACTAAATTCTTTTAGATGCTGGATCGACCCAAATCAAAATTGAACTGGAAATTCTGATTTTGCCCAAATCGTATTAGCTAAAAAGCTTAAATTTATGTTTTGTAACTATCGATTTTTAATTAGAAGCAGTGTTGTTGCTATATATATAAAGCAAAGGGCTACACACAAGGGGAAGAATAAATTTCTCAGATGTAAGGTCAAATTTCTCAAGGTCGATTTTCTCAGATGTAGATTTGGGTGGAATTTGTCAGATGCATGTTTGAATTGCTCAAATTTAGAACCAACATCCAATTTGTAGAGGAGAAGAGATTGTAATGGGAGCAACAGCTTGTGTTATATTCTCCATTTTGAATTCTGAGTTTTAATATATAATTTTCTCCTGCATTTTTATACATACATATTATGGTTTGCTGTGATTTCTCGAAGTAGATTGGGTTAATCTAGGCTTGCTCCAGTAGTGGTAAGGGCCCACCACCATCGAGACAAGTTTTGTATCTGAATGATATCATAGATTTGAATAGAATCATAAACATCATAAATTTGAATCTATAAATGTATTCTTCATTCAAAAATTTGTGAGATTAGATCTCAGAGTTATCACTTCATTCTACACTTGAACCTGTCATTTCACTTCGGTAAGCTCGAATAGAATGCTGCAAATCTAGTTTTATAATTGTTAAATGAATTAAGCGAGCGTATTCACTGAGAAACGAATTCCTTAGGCTCTGTTTAATTACTATACGTTACCAAGTTTGCAACATTATAATTCTGTGATTAATACTTAGGAAAAAGTAAGACAATGGTGGTGAGAAAATGGTGATCGTGAGTGGAATGTGCCAGTGTTGATATGGTTAGGTTAAGACTAGAGTTTTTTTATGGTAAAAAGCTGATAAGAGTTGGCAATTCTTAATCATTTTAGTTATAGGAATATAATGATTTGTGAGTGATCAGAGTTAAAACAGATTTTAATGCTTTGAGTTCTAGTAATGGTTTGCCTTGCTTGGTTTCCTTTGAGTGTTTGCAGGATTTAGTTTGATTTGTTTATGTATCTAGAGATTTTGTTTAATAATTAGGTTTATTTTTAATTAGAACCATTCTTGTTTTCGTAGTATAATCATTTATTTATAAGCGCAATTTTGAGTGTGGATGTAATTGTGCAGGTAGAGAGAGAAATTTGAATGCAGTGTGATCCAGTTACATGATTTGATTTTGAAGAGTGAGCTTGTTTATTGAATAATTCATTTCATTTAGATTTAAATATTTGAATTGAAAGGTTATCATGATATTTTTAATAGCATCTTTTAGATGTTATTTTACATAAGAGTGAAGTAGTTTTCTTCTAGCAATAGCCTATTCTTGTTAATTTGAATATTGAGTTTGTTTCCAGGAATAGTTCTAGTTATTTTGAGGTGTGAATTTATAATTTGTGTCCTTTTTTCTTATCTCAAGTTTAGTTTCAAGTGTCAGTTTCAAGTGTTAGTTTCAAGAGTTAATAGATTAAGGTTTTTAACTTATCATAGGAGATTTAAAAATTAGAATTCGAGTGTGAGAATGTTACATGATTGAGGATTTCTTTGTACTTTAATTGCAGTATGGAGTTTTCTTGATAATAATTAATTTAGTAAGTTTCATTTTCAAGATTTTTTATTTGCGAGCAAATGTGTGTTTCATTCCGGTATCTAGTTTATCATTAAAAAGGAATATATTTATACTCTGACCAGTAAGATGATCCAATACACAGTACAACTCGCGTTTACGACTCCCGGATTGATAATTAATATTGAGAGGTTTAATCTGACAATTAAACCGACCAAGATTTTTGCGCCGTTGTCAGGGAGTTGTATTTTGGCTCGGGTAAAATTTTTCTTATAGAGTTTCAAGGGCATTGCAGGATGCCAAAGTGCGGAGAGTGTACGGTAAGACATGAGTGAAGAGCCACACATCCAATTTTGTGGTGTTACTCCAAACTCTGGCCATCTTGCGTATCTCTTGAACTTTTATTTCCTTTATGTGTAGAAGTAGAAGCAGGCTTTAGACATTTCATTTCCAAATTGCTTTGCTTTTCATAGATTAAATAGTACTTTGATTCGGCATTTTCCTTTCATGCAAGTGTGGTGAGCTTTATTTCAGCCAATAGCTTTAAAATTCATTTATCTTCATAATACAATCTTCAACGTTATATCATTTTTTGGGTACTATAAGAACCCTTGCGTACTAATCCATGTGATGGAAAAATGTACCAGTTTTCTTGTTGAAGACAAGAAGATGGTATTTTTAGGAATCATTCAATGAGAATTTTTCATGCTACTACAAAGATGAACAACTCATCCAATGAAGAGTTCACAAGTGCAGAATTTAATGCCTTTCTTGAACATAAATTGAATATTATTAAATCTTTGATTTCGAAATTGGATGATTTTCAAGAGCAACATAACGATGAAGAACCAATACTTATCCTTTGCGCCAACTGTCGAAAGAAACACTTCCTTCGAAAGTGTCTACTCAACAGTCTGGAAGTTTGCAAAATTTGCGAGGATGGTCATGCAACCAAACCCTGCCCATCACTACCACGATTACGAAAGGTACTCGAGGAACAAAGTAAGAAATCGAATCAACTGCCAGGTGTAACTTAGAACCTAACACCATTTGATACTTGGAATAATTCTTATTTTCCTAAGCAAGTTCCTCAATTTTTTTATAAACCTACAGTTACATGGGAAACTTTAGATCCTCCTCCAATTGAATATCCTACTTCGTGGCCACAGTTTCCCTCTCCTTGGCCCTCATCCTCAATCTAGATATATCCATGGCCTCAAGAATCATTTGGGTCCTTCTCTCTAGGGCAATCTCCCATGCAAATTCAAAAACGACCACAATTGCTTTCCAATGCACCATTAAGTTATCCTCTTCCATGGTCCCAGCCGTATGTGCAACCTTACCCTAGCCCTTATCCTTACCCTATACCTAACCCTAATCCATACCCTAGTCCTAATCCATACCCTAACCCTAGTCCATACCCTAATTGACACCCTAGGCATAACCCTAATTCTAATTTAAAACCTAGACCTAACCCTAGTCCAAAGCCTAACCCCAATCCAAATCCAAATCATAGGCCAAGCCTTAACCAAAACCATACCCCAAACCATTTTTTAAACCCTAATCTAAACCATGAGGTTTCACAACAGTTTGAACCACCTATTCTTTCTGTTGATTCCACTATTGAACAAAATGTCACACCTTTCATGTTGGAAAAGGGAATGAATCTGGAAACTTCCCCCATTACTGCAGAAAATTCACCCTGGAAAGATGTAATTCAGAGACCACCAGAGGAGAAATATTTCATTGGAACTTATTCTAAGAATTTTGTTGAAACTCAAAACCCTAGAATCTATCTCAACCATTCTTCTCAATTTGAAAAGAAGATATTTGAACCTGAACTTGAGGGATTTATATTTTGTCTTTCACCTGGTCCCTTATGCCTTCAAGAGAGTGAATATAAAAATGTGGAACATTTTCATCAGTTAGAGAATCATAAATATGTGGATTCCATTGAATCCTGGTTTGAAGCAGTCATCAAGCCATCTTATTTCCTCAACATTCGGAAACTCTTGGTACCATATCAATTGAAGCAAATTGTTCTCATGCTTTCGTATGTCTTGAAGTCTATTCTTTAAAACTAAGTGTGATTATAATCAACATTTTTTTATGCACATGGCTTCATTGGAAGTACTTCTATACTTAAACATGATTCTTTCACCTCTTAGGGTAAAATAGGGTAGGAGAATAAATGAATAAAGCAGTTACAATGCTATTAGGGTTTCGAATTTTAAATCATGGCTATTAAAACTACTTTGATCCACATTGGTTGCTAACATGCACATTTGTGACAAATCTTGTTAATTACAATTCACTCTAATACTTTATGATTTTGAAAAAGTAACCATGATTAACCACTCTAATAAGTTGTCTTCTCGGATACATATTTTTAGTTTCCCGTAGAAGGTACTATTGGAAAACCCCCTATGGTGGACCATTCCTGTAAATATCATAATAAGCTATTCAGGAGAACACTAGCGTTATTAAATCAAATAATCTTTCAATCATTGTCTGGGATATCTTTAACAAGTCTTTAGGGTAAAGGAATTAGCTAACAATGATTGGTCATTAAAAAAATTTCATGCATCCTATACTCTTAAGGAGTAGATTTTTCTCCCCACTTATTATGTAACCTTAAAGGTTAATAATAATCAAAGCTTACAAATATTTAGGGAAGGATAGGAGGTCTCATGATGAGCCAGCCTACCACGATCATGAGACCTAACATGCATGACATTACTGCTATTGGTCACCAAGCTAGAGTAATCATGGCTCTCAGTCTAAAAGCTGGAAGATAGGAGGTCTCATCACGAGCCGACCTGTTCATCTATGTTACTTATTGTGAGTGGCACTACCATCAGCTGGTTACAAAACCACGACAGTGGCCTTCATCTAAAAATTCAAATAAAAAAACTCTGAATCTATATCTAGTAAGTGGGATACTGACATTTTTCTAGTTTAAAAGACATCCCTACCGAGGTTATGGACACCTGCGGGTAGCAGGGCCATGTCTATGGTATTAAAGTTAACTGCATACTATGATTTTCTTGGTTATCCTTCTCCTTCCCTAAGACTCACCCTTTTTCTTGGAAAATGGTTGTAAGACAATTTGAACATGATGCTTTGAGTTCTATTTTAAAGAGATCAAGAATCTTTAATGAAGTGGTACCCTTGGTGAAGGTAATTCTTTGTACTATATTAAGAGAAAATTTAGTTTTAAATCTGGATGACAACATAATAAAGAGGTTGCTGATTGGTATCATAACTCAATTTATTTTTCTATGGTATTTGAAGTGATGAAATACTCAATGATGACTACTCAGAAGGTGTTGGTTGCCATGAATGTGTATTGATTGTAATTGCCTCTAAATATGTGTTGCATGACCTAGGTACGAGATTGTAATAATAGGTGAAGGAATATTGTGTTATTCCTTTTGAAACTGCACCTTTTTTCAACAAAATTTGATTTCCATCATAAGACTTTGGGCAGAAACAAAACAGGGAATTCATTTGGGATAAGGTAACAGGCACGTGCCATACTTTTTTTATATAATGTCTACTTGTTGTTACATTCCTGCAATTGATATTGTCATTAGAAATGTAACGTGGTTTTGGCTGGCATTGTAATATTTATGTTGCAGGCTAATGAATGCATTAAAATATCAAACATCTTCATCCTTACTTGCTAAAATCATTGCTGACATTTTCCCTGCCTTATTTCATTGTCTTATATTTTTGGATTTCACGAGGACATGCAAGAAGTTCAACATGGGGGGGATGTTGAGCTGCATCTTTATCCAAATTATTTTGGTTTTTTATCAAATAAATACATGATTGTACCTAGTGTTTTAATCATTGTTTATCCATTATGTTGTTAATTAGAGGCATTTATAATTAGATTATAAATTCTTGTTATTAATTAAATTGAATAACCGTTTTGTGTAAGCAAGACCTTTTGCAGCTGCTAAAATTTGTGGAGATGAATGCCATTGGAGTGCGTAAAATATTGAAAAAGTTTTTCAAGAATTTTGGTTACAGTTTTACATACTACTATGTAACAACCTGGTCAAATCACCCTTATTCATAGCTTCAGCAGGTCTTCAGGCATGTAGGGATAGGTGCTATTTTTGGTGTGTTGTCTCGCAATCTTATAGTGTTTCAAAATCATGGGGGTAACTACTTATCTATTTATGATCAGCCTATTTTAGCATTAGCACTTCAGGATCCAATTATTGATGAAATAAAAGATGTAGTAGAGTGTCTTACAAACTCAAAACATTTTCTATGATTTCTTGGGCAACATGCACTTATTATTGAAGAGGAATTACCAAGGCCTTTCAAAGAGTATATTCAGGATCAGAGATATCTTTTTGTTTCTCTTGTATTGGACTTATTGAATACTTTCCTTTATATGGTCAACACGTACATAATTGTGCCAACAGTAGACAAGTATTCAATGAGCCTAGGAGCTGCAGCAACACTCTGCGGAGTAGTAATTGGGTTCTGCAAGAGCTTTCAATAGACGCTACATCAGTGACTATGTACCATTGAAAACACGATTAAAGGCCTCTGCTGAATTTGTAAGTGCCAGTGCTCTAGGAATGGCTGTTGGACCTGATTTTGCTGGAATCCTCCAGATTAATAAGTCATTTTTTGGAATCACTCTTAATGAAAATACACTTCCTAACTGGGTCATGGAAGTAGCATGGTTTGCATATCTTTTGTGGCTTTGGATATCATTTAAAGAGCCTTCCCATGAGGATGAAGAAGATCACATTGGCGAGGCTAGAAGTGGAGGACAAGTAGAAGAAGATGCAGCTAAGGATGGGTTGACCCAACCTCTTTTTTTAAGCTCACAGACTTCAGAAAATTTTTATAGATGAGGAGGCTGATTTAGAAATTGATGACAGTGTAGAGTCTTAAAAAGACAGTCGAAAACCTGCAAGTTCAATTGTTGAGGCATATAAATTAATCAAGAAACATGTAAAGGTGCCACTTTTGATATATTTTATGCTCAAGTATGCAATGGAGATATTGCTTTCTGAGTCGAGTGTTGTCATAGCATACTACTTCAATTAGACTACCAACTCAGTTGCAATAGTACTTGCACTGCTTGGATTAACACTTTTGCCAGTCAATGTTGTTGTTGGCAACTATATCAGCAACATGTTTGAGGACAGATAAATTTTATTTGCTGCTGAGGTGTTTACATGCATTGGTATTTTTCTAAGCTTCAATCTGATATTCCCCTACTCAGTTGCACAGTATGTGAGTGGAGCATTTATCACATTTGTATCTACAGAAGTTCTTGAAGGTGTGAACCTTTCCTTGTTATCAAAGGTCATGTCCTGAAGGTTAGCATGAGGGACCTACAACAGTGGTTTGTTGTCCACAAAAGATAGAACATTGGCTCGAGTGCTGACAGATGGTACAATAATATTAACAGGTTACCTGGGGCAGGGTTTACTTCTAAATATAACACTAATGCCTACATTGATCATTGTAGTTATTTCAATAATCGCAACTGGCTACACTTACAATTAACTCTAATAGTAATTTATACTCTCATTCTTTCTGAAATCAAGTTGGCCAAGGCTTTGGAGGTTTGTACAATTAAAATTGTTGGCTTGTTTTCAGTTATGTAAATATATATGACATGCCAGAAAATTCAAATTTTGCTGGTGGGAGAGAGAGCTATAGTCATTTTGCATGCTTTTCCATTTTGTTGAGAAAGCTGATTCTTGCACATAAATGTGGATTTCTGAATATGTTGCTGAGAACCGAAAAGCTAGATATGCGTTGTCTCTGCTAGCAAGGCATGAGGACCAAATTATTCTAGATGCCAGATTGACCCAAATCAAACTTGAACTGGAAATAAAATACTCTCATTGTGATTTTTCCCAAATCATATTAACTAAAAAGCTTAAATTTATGTTTTTGTAATTATCGATTTTTAATTAGAAGCAGTGTTGCTGCTATATATATAAATTAGAGGGATGCGCACAAGGGGAAGAATTAATTTCCCATATGTAAGCTCCAATTTCTCAAGATCTATTTTCTCAGATGTAGAATTGGGAGGAATTTGTCAGATGCAAGTTTGAATTGCTCAGATGTAGAACCAGCACCCAATTTGTAGAGGAGAAGAGATCGTAATGGGAGAAATAGCTTGTGTTATATTTTCCATTTTGAATTCTAAGTTTTAATATATAATTTTCTCCAGTGTGGTAAGGGCCCACCACCACTAGAGACAAGTCCTGTAGCTGAATGATATCATAGATATTAGAATCATAGATTTGAATAGAATCATAAACAACATAAATTTGAATTTATAAATGTATTCTTCATTCGAAAATTTTTGAGATTAGATCTTAGAGTTATCACTTCATTCTGCACTTGAACCTTTCGTTTCACTTCGGTAAGCTCGAATAGAATGCTGCAAATCTAGTTTTATAATTTTAAATGAATTAAGCAAGCGTCTTCATTGAGAAATGAATTAATTAGGCTCTATTTAATTACTATACGTTACCAAGCTTGCAACATTATAATTCTATGATTAATACTCAGGAAAAAGTAAGACAACGGTGGTAATACAACGGTGAACATGAGTGGAATGTGCAAGTGTTGATATGGTTAGGTTAAGACTATAGTTTTGTTATGGTTAAAAGCTGATAAGAGTTGGCATTTCTTAATAATTTTAGTTATAGGAATATAATGACTTCTGAGTGATCAGAGTTAGAATGGATTTTAATGCTTTGAGTTTTAGTAATGGTTTGCCTTACTTGGTTTTGTTTGAGTGTTTGCAGGATTTAGTTTGATTTGTTTATGTATCCAGAGATTTTTCTTAATAATTAGATTTATATTTAATTAGAATAATTCTTGTTTTCATAGTATAATCATTTATTTATAAGCACAATTTTGAGTGTGGATGTAATTGTGCAGGTAGAGAGAGAAATTTGAATGCAGTGTGATCCAGTTACATGATTTGATTTTGAAGAGTGAGCTTGTTTATTGAATAATTCATTTCATTTAGATTTAAATATTTGAATTGAAAGGTTATCATGATATTTTTAATAGCATCTTTTAGATGTTATTTTAGATAGAGTGAAGTCGTTTTCTTCTAGAAATAGCTTACTCTTGTTAATTTGAATACTCAGTTTGTTTTCAGGAATAGTTCTATTTAGTTTAAGGTGTGAATTTATAATGTGTGTTCTTTTTTCTTATCTCAAGTTTAGTTTCAAGTGTCAGTTTCAAGTGTTAGTTTCAAGAGTTAATAGATTAAGGTTTTTAAGTTATCATAGGAGATTTAAAAAGTAGAATATGAGTGCGATAATGTTACATGATTGAGGATTGCTTTGTAGTTTAATTGGAGTATGGAGTTTGCTTGATAAGAATTGGTTTAGTAAGTTTCATTTTCAAGATTGTTTATTTGCGAGAAAATGTGTGTTTCATTCTGGTATCTAGTTTATCATTAAAAAGGAATATATTTATACTCTGACCAGTAAGACGAGCCAATACGTAGTACAACTTGCATTTATGACTCCCGCATTGATAATTAATATGGAGAGGTTTAATCTGACAATTAAATTGACCAAAAACTACGTTGTTGCTGCTCTGCACTGTAGTGTTTTTTCTCTGATCTACATTGTTGCTTCTATAATCTGTGTTGCTCTAGAAGTAGGCGTTGCTACCTACTACAACTGTCACTCCATCACTCCTTGGCTCCCATTGAAAACTCCTCCATACTGTTATTTCTGATCATGGGAACCCGTAGTATGGTTGTGATCCAAGAAGTGGGATCCTCAAGGATCCTTCCCAACCAAAGTTCAAGGTGAACTTACAGTTCTATGTCACCCCATTTCTCTCCTGGAGAAGTGTGGGCACTCATGGAAAAGTCATCTTGCTCGATCCTCGTGGCTGCAACTTTTGGATCGTGCTTCTCATCCTTTTCCTTTTTCTTCAAAGGACGTTGTGATACAAAGTGGCCCATATCACCACATCTGAATCATTCACCTTTGAAACATATTTTTTTTTTTTCATTTCCCTTTCTACCCCTTCGATGTGAGCATTGAATTCTCCTCCTCCTTTGGATTCTTTGATCTTCTCCTGATACTACTGTCAAGCTTGCACATGACCAATTCTCTTCTCAATTCCTCCTCCTACAGTGTTGCCCAAATCTACTCCCAACTAGGAAATGTTTCCCTGCCCAAGATAGTTCAGAAAAAAAACTTGCCACTCCTTGGTGACTTCATTAAGGTCTAACCTCACCATAGTTACAACTATTTGGGTGGATCCCATGATTTCCAACTCGTCTCGAATATCATAAAGTATCATTAATAATGGAGTAATGTTATCCCCCTTCTGCATCTGTATCATTTGGAGCTTCTTCTCCAAGTACATCTTCCGTTGATCAAATTTTACTTCATATAGCAGGGCAAAGGCCTCGAACTTCTCCCTAGCTCTTTTCTTTCCAACCATTTTTAACTCTGAACTTTACCCATTTTTGACACCTACCCTAGGCCTTGCCTCCCCTATTTATGAACCCTTTTCTCTCTTTAATTATACCTAGTTTAGCTATGTTATCTAGTTTTGGCTAAAAAGGGTAGCATAAGCCTAAGGTATGTTAAATTATAATGAGAAGTGCCATTTTATCTCAATTTGAGTATTCTTTGATATAGCTGTGTCTGTATTACATTAGTGCTCTAACTAGTCTAGAACTCGTGCGCATATTTTCTAGATTCGAACAGTTCCACAAATCCTGCAGATAGCTCATGCGGCTGAGATCCTATATATGTTATGGATTTTCTGTAGATACGCTAATTTCTTGCAACCATCTCAATTACCTGCAATGAGATCGATGGTTGACCATGTTCCACTCATCCCTATATGGAGTAAATATATGGGGTCTCAAGGAATTTTTCTGCGTATGTAAGTAGTCATATTCACTGTTCTGAATCCTATTTTGCAACCACCCAAACCTCCAGATCTTCTCTCGTTCCCACATGGAGAAACAACTTCAACCACGCAACAAAAATCATCTAATCCATGCTTCCATTCATGGATCAGACTCCACAGAAGTTTAATTTTTCAATTTGTATCTGGATTATTGGCTGTAGGCTTAGATTAGTGATGTACTTTTTTCAATCCAAATATGGGCTTTGAGAAATGTATAAACAGGATGTATTTCACTTTGTAAAGGAGGCTGGATTGGGTTTTTTTTTTATAGCAAGATATCAAACTGTAATTTACTATAATTTCCAGATTAATAAAATACTCTATGTTCTGTTTACCTTTCTGAGCAACTTCCTCGACTTTTGAGGGAGTTGTAAGTGAGGGAGGGTCCTCTTTGCTCACAACTCCCACAGCATGATAGTGTGTGTTTTATTTCTATTTCATTATGCATTAATAATTCTTGTACGCATCTAGTGCTTTCTTTGTGAATTTCCTGCAGCAAACTGTTAATTGGTTAAGTGATTTAATTCTTTATGTTAATGAGTTCTTTTCATTTGATCAATGTTTGGATTCATGCTCTTTAAGTTGGATTCTTGATTGTAGTTGATGTTTTGTATTTTATTTCATCAATATCAACTAACCCAAGTGTTGTAGAGGGATGTTATAAGCCACTCCATAGCCATTGCTGCTAAAGTATTGATACAGGAAAGAAGCATGAGCTATTGATTGTTGTTTGATATTTATTTTTTCATGGCCAATATCAGCAATCCTAAGTGTTGTAGAGGTATGATATATGTCACTCCATAGCCATTGCTGCCAAGTATTGACATAGGAAAGAAGCATTAGTTGATGTGTGTATAATTTATTAACACTTGAAGTAATCAACCTGCATATACTTTGCACTACATCTCATTAGTTTACCTTCATGGGTTGACAATTTATGATTGGAAAATTATAAGCATATAATTTGACTCAATATTTTGGCACCGTTTTCAGGGAGGTGCTAAGGGATGATACTGAAAGTGTTTTAATTTGATTTTTTTGATTTTTTTTTTTTCAGGATTGGGGGAGTCAAAGTGAAAAGATGAAGGGAAAAGTCCACGCAACCATATAGGTCAGACACTCACCAAAATTGGGTCCTGATTGTTTGCTAATTTTTTAATTTTGTTTGAATACTAGATGGATAAGGTCCAATATTTCACTTAATTTACTAATACAATGTAAAGAAAAATGAAGTTTGCAAGAAACAAAACAATAAAGGAAGAAGAATCCGAACAAGAGGTCTGCAGTTCAGAACAAATTGACACTTCCATAACCAAACACTATGTTGGAGAATCCTCCATTTCTACCCATCTAGAATCTCCCATTTCGTGGAAGAAAACATCTCTACTCAGTGGTCAGCCTAAGGAAGAGTTCCTTGTGAACCCTGTTAAAGAATAAGGATTTCATACCATTGAATCTGAGGAATCTATAATCTTCAAAGGTCCCACTCTTTCTTAGACTGATATGGCTCACGAAGAAGGTACTGGTAATATCAATGGACGCTTTGATGATAAGGAGGAGAAACTGGTCACATTTGAATTCCTTATTAGGAGACTGGTGGAGATACTCAAATGAGAAATATCCCTCTTTCATCCTTGCCTAATTTTCGTGGTAATTCTAGTGAGGATCCAAATGCCTTCCTATTCGAATTTGATGTGTTGTGTCAAAGCTATGAATATTCTTCTAATGCTCAGAAGCTAAACTTTTTTCCTGCTACATTGAAGGATGCAGCTCCTAGGTGGTTTATGGGGTTTGGGTCAAACTCCATTGCAACTTGGGATGAAATGAATAAGGTATTCCTGAGAAAGTACCAAGACTACTGTAAGAATAGAGACCTGAGAGAAGATGTTTTTGGGATGAATCAGTAGGAAGGGGAGAGCCTTGAATATTTGGTAGAAATATTCCAATACATTTTGTAGAAATCTAATATGAATCAATTGGATAGAGAGACCAAGAGAACCATTTTGCTTATGAAAATTAGACCACAATATCTGGAGGTCTTAAATCTAATGGAAGTAGGTGATGTATTGAATCTGAGTTATGATGATGTGTGATCTTTGTAAAATATATTCAAGGGGAAATTCGAAGATTGGAGGAGGACGAAGAGATCCTTATTCCAAGCATGTAAAATCCATTTCTGGAGCTGGAGTAACCAGAGATAAAATGGGTAATTTATTTGAAAATTTTAAAACTGATATTATTAGAACTTTATATTCACAATTGGATGTTTTGTAGGCTAAGAAGAAATAGGAGAAACATGATGAACTAGAGAAATACATGGTAGTGTTCTACTCCAAATGCAAGAAGAAACATGCTCTAAAGGAATTCCCTGCTAATAGTATCGAGGTATGTTGAATTTGTGAGGCTGAGAATTCCACTGATCAATGTACTTATCTTCCTAAATTTAAAGCAACATACATTTCAAATCAAGGAGCTGTCAATGCACTTTATGCAATGGCACCTCAGATACCATGGAAGCCATGTCTTGCAATTATGTCACAATCAAGTTTTCAATTTTCTTAGGCTGAAAATCAGATGTGGAATGTTCCAATGACCTGGTAGCCTTGGCCTCCTCAACAAAATTTTTAGGGAACTATTCTTATCCTACTACACAAAGTTTCCCAATTCAAAATTTTTATTCACAACCCACACCGCAACAAATGAAACAACCACAACAATAGATTCAATTGACTTCCCCACCAAAACAACCTCGTCCCACATAAATTCCTTCTCAACTAGTGTCTAATCCAAACAATAAAACTATCTGATCTGCTCACAACATTAGATTGGTCACGTATCCCACATTTCCTACCTACTGTATTTCACCTCAGCCGCTGCAGGAAGTTTCTGACCCTGTGTTACATGAATTTCCTGCATATCTGCAGGAAATGTCTATTCCTGTACAGTTGCAAGAATTACATGTGTAGCTGCAGGAAATCAACCTTATGTCGGGGAAAGTGGTGACTCGGGCCAAAATAATTGAGGATATTTTAGAGGAAGATACCTTAGAAATTCCTAAAGATGAAAGCACACCTGAACCAACAAAACCATCCACCTCAAGGCCACAAGAACCTTCTTCATCTCATATAGTCCAACCTCCTTTTTCCAGAGAGGTTGGAAATGGAAATTAAAACGAAATAGCCCGAATTTGACCTTGTGTATGAACTGAGAAATATATGCATCAGGATCCCATTACTACAATAAATAAAGTACATCCCAATATATGCCAAAATAGTGAGGGAACTATGTACCAAGAAACTAGGGAGACAAAAGAAATAACCCTCAACAATTCAAGTAGGTGGAAATATTGCAAGTTTAATGTCTATTGGATTTGTTACTAAAAAATATGTGGATCCTCGAATCCCTGTGGTGACCACCTTCATCAATGAATACTCCATAAAGAACACTTTGATTGATTTAGGTGCAGCCATCAATGTCATGACTATGGAAACTTTATCTCATATTGGATCCTTTGACTTATTACCCACTCCTACCATGTTAGAATTAGGAGATAGGTCTAAGGTAAATCCATATGGGGTCTTAGAATACATTGTCATCTCTTTGAATTATTGGGAGTAACTTGCATATTTTTATGTTCTTATACCTAAAACTAACTTAGGATGGCACCCATTGATCTTGGGAAGATCTTGGCTAGCCATGACTGATGCCTACATAGGGTGTAGATATGGAAACGTGACTATCACTCATGGGGCTGACACAAAACATATTAACTTGTATCCCCCTGCTAAACCCCTCTTGAGATCATAAAACAAACATTGGGTTGAAGAAGAAGAAGAACATGATTCAGAACATAGCCAACCAGTTTTAAAAATAGCCCAAGCCATGAGTCTTCAGTAAAATTCTGAGGAAAATTTGATAAATTGTTGTATTTCTAATCCTGATTTCGCGTAGCATTTAGAAGGACAATCTAGTCATAATTTAGATATCATTACTGATTTGCGGGATTTTTATGAACACAGTTCAACTTCTCAATTATATTCATCCCTATTATATACATTTTCTGCATATTCAATGTCTAAATGGGGGAGTAAGGTAGTGGAAACGTTTCCTGGAAAATATTTAAACATTAATTTTTCCTTAACTCATGAAAAAGAAAAGAAATTAATTTAAACATTGAAATTTTTTTAAGATACATTTGCATGGGAATATATTGATATAAGAGGAATTCACCCAAACACATGCATTCATCACATTTATATAGAAGAAAGTGCTAGGCCTGTGAGACAACCACAAAGGAGGAAGAACCCTGCTTTAAGGGAAATTGTAAAAGATGAATTACAAAAATTGTTAAATGTAGGATTCATCTATCCTAATCTATCATATCTCAGATAGCTAGTGGGTATCCTCACTAGTAATTGTCTCCAAGAAAAATGGTAAATGGCGAGTGTGTGTAGATTACAGGGAACTAAACAAAGCTACATTAAAAGAATATTTCCCTTTACCGTTTATAGACCAAGTACTGGATACTCTAGCAGGGAAAAAGTACTTTTCCTTCCTAGATGGATTCAGCGGATACAATCAGATTAGGATAGCCCCTTAGTATCAGGAAAAGACAATGTTTACATGTCCCTGGGGTACCTATACAAATTATTACCATTTGGTCTATGAAACGCACCAGCCACATTTTAACAGGTCGTCCTTGGTATTTTTTCTAATCTTTTGCATGATTGCATAGAACTTTATATGGATGATTTTACAGTTATGGGTGATACTTTTGAAGAAGCTTTACATAATCTTGAAAAAAAATTGCAGAGATGTAGGGAAGCTAATATTTATTTAAGTAATGAAAAATGTTTTATGATTATGACTAAAGGTAGTTTTTTGGGTCATCATGTTTCTGCTACAGGAATTAAGGTCGATCTAGCAAAAATTGAGGTTATTGTAAAGTTGCCCTGCCAACCAATCAAAAGGGAGTTCTTAGTTTCCTTGGACATGCAGGTTACTACAAAGTTTTCTTGAAAAATTTACAAAGGTATCCTCTCCATTGTTTAAATTGTTGACCAAAAAATCCGAATTTCATTCGAATGATGAGTGTCAAGTACATTTGATAAACTCAAGGAAAAGCTTTCTCCAGCACCTGTCTTGAGAGGCCCAGATTGGAATTTTCCTTTTCATATTTCTATTGATGCCTCTGATTCAGCCATAGCAGCAGTATTGGGTCAAAAGGAGGATCCTATAACCCATGTCATTTATTTTATTAGTAAAAACTTGACTCCTGCAGAACTAAATTACACGGTAACTGAAAAATAATTCCTTGCCGTGATTTATGCTATTAATAAGTTTAGACACTACATCACGGGTTATGAAGTATTTGTACAGACAAATCATTCTCCTATTCATTATCTCATGAATAAACCAATCAATAATGGAATAATTACTAAGTGGTTGTTGCTGCTGCAGGAATTTGACATCACGGTATTGGATAGACCGGGAAAAGAAAATCAGGTAGTTGATTTCCTGTCTAAGCTCAACCATGTAGGTGAGGATGTTCCTATAATGATAAATTTCCAGATGAAAATTTGTTTTCCATCTCTGTTAAAACACCTTGGTTTACAAACATGGCTAATTATCTTGCTACAGGAAAGTTTTCACCTTACTTTTCATCTAATCATAAAAAGAGAATCATTAGAAAAAGCACTGATTATTCTTGGATTAGTGGAGATCTCTTTTTTACTGGAACTAATTTGATTATCCGCAGGTGTGCTAGAGAAGATAAGATCTATGAAATCCTAAGAGCCTGTCATGATGAAACCTGTTCAATACACTTTGCAGACAAGTGAACAACTTATAAGATCCTTCGCTCAGTTTATTACTGGCTAAATCTCTTCAAGGATGCAAATGAGTATGTTCGGAAGTGTGATAGCTTCTAGAGAATGGGGCAGCCTGTACAATCAGATGATATGACTTTGTAGCCACAGGTTGTCATAGAACCATTAGAGAGGTGGGCCCTTTATTTTGTAGGTCCCACCAATCATATATCCAAAGGTAAGAAGCATATTTTGATTTGTATTGATTATGTGACAAAGTGAGTGGAGGAAAGAGCACTATCTAGAGCAACAGAAAAAGCAGTGGCAGATTTTCTTTTCTCTAATATTTTTGTAAGATTTGGAGTACCTAATGAAATAGTTACTGATTAGGGTGCTCATTTTGTGTCTAAGCTTATGCAAGAATGGTGCAAAAATATCAGATTACCCACCAGAAGTCCACCCCTTATCATCCACATGCCAATGGTCAGGTGGAATCAACCAACAAGGTTCTGGAAACAATCCTTACCAAGACAATGAAATTACATAAGAAGGATTGGTCTGAAAGACTTCTTGAGGCCTTGTGGGCTTACCGGATTACATGGAGGGGTACCACTAGCTTCTCTCCGTATGAGCTAGTGTATGAAAAACAAGTTTTGTTGCCCATCAAATTTCAGATCAAAACATTTAGAATGACATCAGATTTGGGTATAAACCTTGACGAAGCAAAACAATAGAGAATCTTGCATATCAATGAGTTAGAAGAGATTAGGCAATATGGTTTTCAGCATACTGGCTTGATCCAACAACAAAGGGCTAAATGGCACAACATATACATCAAGAATAAGAAATTTAAAGAGGGAGATTGGGCATTGTTGTATGATTATAAATTTAAAAACTTCAACGGTAAATTTAGCACACATTGGATAGGCCCCTATGACATTGAAAAAGCTTTTGATAATGGATCTTTTCAGATTAAAACTATTGATGCTGAGAATTATACCTTCTTGGTGAATGGGCATAGACTCAAGCTATCTCAAAAACCCCAATCTGAGGAATTTGTGGAAGAAATTGTTAAGGATAAAGAGTTGGATATGGTAAGGGAAGGGATCCTTCATTCCACTATCTCTTCATGATTTCCCTGTTGATACAATGAGCTATTTTTGTTCCTCCTCGTGCTCGATAAACCATGAGAGGATTGTCTATTGGGTATAGGTTTATTCCTTTCTCCAGGCCCAATGGACTACTTACGGAAAAGGAAACCCCTGGAGTCTTCTTTTTCAGTATTCTAGACTCTCTAAAATTAAAATCTAGTGAGCATGGACTGCCACTAGGCTCGTTAAAAACAAAGGTCAGTAGATCCTTTTGGATCCTTTCAATAATAATTTTTTTTTTCTTCAATTAATATATGGATTTCTCATGTTAGAATTATGTGGGATTTCTTAAGGCACTCCTTCCAATAATTCTGGTCCATCGAATTCAACAAATTATTTGGGTGCAGGATTAGAGGCTTGTGATGCCTTACAGATTGTATGCCCTAATGACAAGCTATCTCGTCAGTGGTAATGGAGAATCATGATGGATTCTTTACTACTGGATCGTACAAGGGGTTTTACAACAACTCATATATTCACACCTGATAGGACGCATCAAGTACCTTGGTCCTCACTCTCATTAATGGTGATGGGCCTCACAGTGGTTAAGAGTTGACCTCAATGGATGGTAATCCAATGAGGCCATTGCACATTCGACATAGGTACATTCATTTATGTGCAATGGAATGTACACAATGAGTGGATAAAGAGGTTCCTATAGATTCAGCTTTAATTCCTGCATAATTTTTAGCAGTTGCAATTTTTAATTCTCGTAGAATGTTCATCAATTGCAATTTTTAATTCTTGAAGAATGTTCACAGTTATTTCAATTCCTACAGAATGTTCATCAGTTGCAATTCAATTCCTAAAAAGTATTTAACAGTTATTTCTACAGAATGTTAAGCAGTTGTAGTTTTAATTCCTGCAAAATGTTTGACAGTCATTTTTGAATTCCTGCAGAACATTTGTTAGGCACAACAACACCTAGGTTTCCTGAAAAGACAAAAGAAAATAAAAATCATTAAACAGGACATTAGATTAAAATCATGTAATAAAGTACTAACAATCATTATTTGGTTAAGGTTGTGGATTATTTGTCTGATGTATTAGGTTATCATTGCAAGAGCAAGATAATTAATCGAGAATAGGACCATTGGAGGTAAGCGGTAAAGTACAATCGGTGATAAGATGCTCAATCTAAAGGTGTAATGACGCTTTAATTTTTAAATTTCGAAAAACTAAGGCATTGATAACCCTTGCAGCCATGAGCCGTTGCGGCATTAATCCCATAACCTGTTATCATCATGCCGACGGTGATTGTACTTCTGAGGTTTGTCTTGTAGGTCAGATCATGATGGCAATCATGATCACGACCTACTGCCAAAAAAGCCCTGTATTTTATATTTAGTTCCTTTCACTGTCAAAACCGTTGCATAAGTCTCAGACTATATTCCCGCAACCCGCATTTTCTTTGTTCCTTATTTACTCCATTTCCCTATCCATTTCCTCCCTTTCCTATCCATTTTATCCTCTACCATGTTTAAGCTCCGAGCCCTCATCTGATTCGAGCCACAGAGCCTTGCGCTGCTAGAAGCTGATCCTCGCAGCAACATGAGAATAGAAAAGGCGGGATGGTTTAATGGCCATAACTATGAAGTAAAAAAATATTTTTCCCTGAACTTGAATGGGGATATAGCACAGGTTGGAAACATATAGTTCAGGTTTTCGGAAGACTTGGTAGCACGGGCATGTAAAATTCCGCAAGATGGAGAGCGATGGTTTAAAAACCGCCGCTTCAACAAAGAAATGTGTGCATCTTTCCTACAGAAGGATCACTCAAACTCCAACTAGAGTAAGGGGATTTTGAAGGATTTTTTAAGGAATAAGTATCATTAGTTATTTTTTTTCTGCATAAGTATGTTACGTGTGAGGGTCGCTTTGGCCTCGCATTCCTGTTTCATATTAGGTTTCTCGTAAAGTTCTGAGACAAGCCCCTAAATTTTCCCTATTATTAAAAAATGTTATTGATCAAAATGTCCATGTACGTGAAAGAGAGGGTCGCCCACGTAGAGGAAAAACTCTACCACCACGTGCTGGTGAAGATTATTTTGGTGGAAGTCCTATGGAAATAGAAGAAGTCATGGGAGGACTTTCTAACAGAGAACCATTTTGTGAATGTTGGATATTCTGACTCCTTGGGAGTCAGGGAGGAAAAGCCCATAGAGAAACCGAGGAATAAACTGCAGACCCATGGATAAAAGGTGAAAGAATATGAGATGGATGGCGAAGTTATGGTGACCGGTGAAAATACTATTGATGGCCCCCAACAAAAGAAGCCTTCTACCCCTGCTAAACGATATACCAGAAGCTAGGCTACTCAGTTGGACATTAAGGATACAACAAAAGAAGGGACACCACTCAAAACATTTACCAAAAAGATAGAGAAGTCTCATGCCCAGGCCAAGGGAAAGGAGATGGTAAACCCTACTACATTCATTGACAAAGACACTGTGTCCTTTCAGGATCCTTCACTATGGAAAATCAAAATGAAGCCATGAAAGCATAGGAGGATTTGAGCGTGCCCTAATCCTCATAGGGGAATCATGAGGGAGAGGTGACTCCATTGAAGAAACGGTCTTGACGTATGCTGGAAGAGACCATTAAGGAACTTACCCTTTTAGAACGGGCCTTGAAAGAAGAGAATGCAACCCTTAAGGAAAATAGCCTTAAGATGCAGAAAGAACATGAAGAGTGGCATGAGAAAGCAACCCTTATCATGAAAAATAAGTAGGCCCAGATCAACCACTTGAAGAGGAAGAATGAGTGTATAGGGGACATATTCAAGTAGAATCCAGTCAGGCCCAGCTAGATCATGTAGCTATAGTAGGTGTATCCTAGGAGAAAAGTTTATTTTCTGTTTGGGGACTGCCTCAATTTTTCTTTCATAGGGATATGCAAGATTTTTGGTGTGGGGTAGATGTTAAGTCTGAAATTTACCCATTTTTGACACCTACCCTAGGCCCTGCCTCCCCTATTTTTGAACCCTTTTTGCTCTTTAATTATACCTAGTTCGACTATGCTATCTAGTTTTGGCTAAAAAGGGCACCATAAGCCTAAGGTATGTTAAATTATCATAAGAAGTGTCATTTTATCTAAATTTGATTATTATTTGATCTAGCTATGTATTTATTACATTACTATTCTAACTAGTCTAGAACTCGTGTGCTGATTTGCTAGATTCGAACAGTTCCTCAAATCCTGCAGATAGCAAATGTGACCGAGATTCCTGTGTATGTTCCATATTTCCTACAAATATCCAATTTCCCGCAACCATCTCAATTACCTACAACGAGATCGATGGTTGACCATGTTCCACTCATCTCTAGATTGAGTAAAGACATGGGTTTTGAAGGAAATTTGCTGCATATTGAATCTATCATATTCATTGTTCTGAATCCTCTTTTGCAACCACCCAAACCTCCAGATCTTCTCTCGTGCCCAGATGGAGAAACAAATTCATTCGCACAATGGAAATCATCTAATCCATGCTTCCAGTCATGGATTAGACTCAGCAAAATCTTATTTTGTCAATTTGTATCTGTATTATTGGTTGTAGACTTAGATTAGTGATCTTCTTTGTTCAAGCCAAATATGGGCTTTGAGAAATGTATAAATTGGATGTATTTTGCTTTGTAAAGGAGGTTGGATTTGGATTGATGTTGATAGAAATATATCAGACTATACTTGATTGTAATTTCCAAATTAATAAAATAGTCTATGTTCTGTTTACTTTTCTTAGCAGCTTCTTTGACTTTTGAAGGAATTGTGAGTGAGGGAGGGCCCCCTTCACTCACAACTTCCATAGCATAGTTTGTGTTTTATTTCTGTTTCATTTATGCATTAATAATTCCTGTACGCAGCTAGTGCTTTCTTTCTACATTTCCTGTAGCAAACTGTTAATTGGTTAAGTGATTTAATTATTTATGTTAATGATTTCTTTTCATTTGATCAATATTTGGATTCATGCTCTTTAAATTGGATCCTTGATTGTGGTTGATCTTTTATCTTTTCCTGCATCAATATCAGCAAACCCAAGTGCTGTAGAGGGATTTTATAAGCCACTCCATAGCCATCACTGCTAAAGTATTGATACAGGAAAGAAGCATGAGTTGTTGATTGTTTTTTGATCTTTATCTTTTCATGATCAATATCAGCAATCCTAAGTGTTGTAGATGGATGATATATGCCACTCCATAGCCATTGATGCCAAGTATTGACATAGGAAAGAAGCATTAGTTGATGTGTGTATAATTTATTAACACTTGAAGTAATCAGCCTGCATATACTTTGCACTGCATCTCATCAGTTTACCTTCCTGGGTTGACGATGTATGATTGGAAAATTATAAGCATGTAATTTAACTCAACATCTATATGAGAGACTATATGATCCTTGACACCATCAAGAATAAGTCTCTTGGCCTTTTCCATATCAAAATTGTAGTTTTTGTTCTGATCTAGATTTGTAGGCACAACAACCACTTTGTCTATGAATGTTTTGAGATGATACTCATACAGAATGAATCTGAACCTTTCCTTCCAAATTGTGTAGTTGGAGGATCCCTCCAACTAATCCTGATCTGAAAGACCATGAGATGCCATCTCAGCTGAAATTTTTCAAACCACTTCCTCTTTCTCCCTATATCGTATCTTCTAGGTTTTCTTACACACTCCATGATGGATCTAGTAAGTCTGCTACTCCTCGGCTTCCCAACAAATTAGAAATTTTGAATTCCTCGGAAAGGAACTCATTCAGAAAGAATTCCCTACTATGTGCACTTCTTCTTCTTCTTCTAACGCCTCCCTGCCCACTAACTTCTTGAAGAAAAAATGAATCCCTCTAGATTTTCGTGAAGGATCTGTGTTTCTCCCTCTGCCTCCATAAGATCTCGATCTCGAAGTCTTACCTTTCTGCTGACTCACTCAGAGAGGGAAAACTTCAAAGATTTATCGCTCCTAGCTAGAATCGTGGAGTCCCTTTGGTGTTTCGATTTTCTGTTGCTACTTTAGCAATTCAGACTTCACTTCAGTGCTCAAATATTCTCTTCCCATTTCACATCAAATGCTCTGATATCGTGCCAAAATTCCTAGATCTAATAATCTCAATAATCCTACTTCAACCTGCTGAATTTACTTCTCCTATTTTGTAAATTACATTACCGAATTAATTCATATTTCATCATGAATTATTCAATTAAGTTACTGAAGAAGCCTATACTTAATACTTTATCATTCTGAAACAAGGAAACTGAGCAAATAAAAATCTTACATAGGACACCTTTATTTTGGAGCAAGTTCCTGGAAAACCCCAATGCAGGAAAATCAGAACCGAAGATATAAGGGTTTGTATTATTAAGTGGTAGCAATTTATGAACACATTTTTAAATGCCTCAAGGGTTATTCAGTTACAAAGAGAGAAATACTGGAAGAAATAATGTGATTTTTACCTCACTCAATAACTAGAAATTCCGACTGATCCAGTCACTGGATGAGGCGCCCCTTGAAGGCTCTCTGCTGCCACTACACAGTCCCTACGGAGTCCCTGTGTCACCCTGTTTAGGCACTATGCTACCCCAGTTATGGATCGATATGACTCCTAGAATCTCATATCTTAGCCTCCTGGTCTCACACCCTGACTTCTGTCCTCTAGAACGGATCCAACAATAAAATCTCGGAAACCCTCTCAGCCACTACGCAACCTCTACGTAGACCTGTGTGGTTGTGCATTGAATTTGCATTAGCCTATCTAGCTCTATGCTAGCTCTGCATGAGCGTGTATGGCTCTACGTTGGCTATGTTGGATGTCTCTCTGCCTCTTTCAGATGATGATTCTCCGACTGAGAAAATTGTCTCTTCGGAAGCTACTTATGCCCCTCATTGTGCTGGAATCACTTAGATATGGTCTTCATCCGAGCATTTCTATGTTAGAAGAATTGTATCTCTAGATTCTGTTAGTGTGTCTTTCCAAACTACCCTCAAGCATTCCTTTATAGTCTTCTCATTGAGAAATCAATGATTGAGATTAGATCTCTAATCAACGGCTAACATTATAACTCAACCTGACCTTCAGTTTTTTTAGATTATTCTCACTCTATTTTATTAGTACCCTTTTATTTAATTTCCCTAAGTTTATACTTAGGGTCCCCATTAAAATATTTAATTTTTACAATAAATCATATTTCGAGTGGAATTTTCACAAAAAAATTCTGGGTTCTTTGGAATACCAGTGCCTAATCCTCTCCATAAATTTGGAGACTTAGAGCACTTTCAATGTTACGAAAATCCAACATCAACCTACTTGAGTGATAACTTAGTGGAATTGACTTCCAATATAATAATCTACTCTATTGATGACATATTATGTTCCAAATCTCCCTTATCCTTGAAAATATTCCCAAACACTCTCTTATTCTAGCTTCTAAGTCATAGTTTTAACTTCTTCAACTTCAGTTGAAATAATCTCATCTTGGTATGACCTTTAACCATTATTTCTTCCCACCAAGTCTTCAGTAGATCAATAAAACCTTTCTTTTGGAACCAAAAAGTTTCAAAATGTTATGAAACCAGCTCCAAAAATAGAAGAAAAGAGATATCAACACCTTATAAATAGCCACTTTGAGGGGGAAACCTCCAATAAATTACATAAATGAACAATTCTTGGATGATACAAATTACAAAACCTCCTTTAGATATATAGGAGTCCATGGGGCCACAATGTAATCCTAGCCAAACTAACAATAATAATGTAAGGGCACAATAATAACAATATGGGGGTTATAGGGGTACAACAATAACAATAAGGGGGGCTACACTCACATAATAAGGGACTACCGTAGTAATTTAGGGACTTAACATGCCCCTCTCCTTCAAACAAGTGTTGTCCTCAACACTTAATTATTTCTTCATGCTTCTGCATAAAATTATCATCCTCCAATGTGGAATCTTCTCCAGGAAAGTTCTTCCACTTGCGGAGATACTCTGAAATTGATCATACTTGTTGAGTTATTGCTTCTGTGACTGCTTCAGAACTTCTTTCGATGTGATGTTGATCTTCCAGTTGTTTCATTAGATTCTGCACCAAAGCTAGGTTATCCTTTGAGAGTTGGAGAACTTGTTGTTGATGCTCGATGTGAACTTCCACTAATTTATCATCCATATTAGCTATTATTTGATCTTTAAAACCATCCAACTTAGCCTCCATTGCTTCTTTTAAACCATCTATGTCATCTTTGGTTGCTCTTAGTAACATCGATATTTGTTGCATTTGCTACCATAATTTTGATATCTCATACTGCAATTCTTCCTCTTCATGCGTCATAGTATAGATTTTTGAGGGATTAATGGGTATGGAATTATTTTTTGGAGGTATTATAGAATCAAATATTGATAAAAATTCTAAAATATGCCCTTGGAATGACTTTAAACTTCTTTTTCAAACAAACATTATGCAATTTTAAAACCAAATACACACCTTTTTCTTTCTTTTGAGAAGATCGATATTGAAACTGAATTATGTATGTGATTAGGATCCTCAATAACTAAATTTGGCCCTGGAGTAGCCCTTTGAATCTTCTTTCGAATGCCATAGGTCTAACCTGATTTGGATTCTTGAAGACAAAGTTATGCTCAATCTCCTACGATGACCTAATTATGGAATAGTTCAGTAGAGCGAACTTGTACGACTTGCCACGTATCACTATTTCCTCCTTCGACTCTAAAATTTATACAAAATAAAATATAGTTTGTGTACTTGTAGCTACTTTTTACATAATTCCAATATAATTCACAGAAAGAGAGTTATGATTATTTTCCCATAGTCACCTCTTTGCGATGAAATTCGGGAGCCTAAAACAATCCTATCTTCTACAGATCATATCTCAAAAAATGTTGCGAACCAAGATCTGAAATTTTTACAGGAGGTTCCTCAGGAATTTGGTTTCGCTCTATGAAAATTTTAGCTTCAGAACCCTCGCAGAAAAAAACTTATAGCGAAAAGTCTGTGATGACCTGTTTAGGTTAAATTCAAGAGCCTGAAAAATGCCCTAAATTCCATAGATTATATCTCTGAACATATTGTGAACCAAGCTCTGAGATTTTGCAACAATGTTCCTCAGGATTTCGGCTTCACGCTCTAAAAATTTCAGATTCTGAATCTTTGAAGAAAAAATGTTACAACGAAAATTCCATGATGACCTGTTTGGAGCAGCGAAACCCTAGAATCCAAAGCTCTGATACCAAATGTTATGAAACCAACTCCAAAAATAGAAGAAAAGAGAGATCAACGCCTTAGAAATAGCCACTTCAAGGGGGAAGCCTCCAATATATTACATAAATGAGCAATTCTTGGATGATACAAATGACAAAACCTCCTTTCTATATATAGGAGTCCATGGGGCGACAATGTAATCCTAGTGGGGCCACAATGTAATCCTAGCCGACCTAACAATAATAATGTAAGGGCACAATAATAATAATATGGGGGTTACAAGGGTACAAAAATAACAATAAGGGGGGGCTACACTCACATAATAAGGGAATACACTAGTAATATACGGAATTAACATGCTGGATGTCTCTCTGCATTGGCTATGATGTATGTCTCTCTGCCTCTTTCAGATGATGATTCTCCGATTTAGAAAATTGTCTCTCTAGAAGCTACTTCTGCCCCTCATTGTGCTAGAATCACTTAGTTATGGTCTTCGTCCTAGCACTGCTATGTTAGAAGAATTCTATCTCTAGATTCCATCAATGTGTCTTTCCAAATTACCCTCAAGCCTTCCTTTATAGCCTTCTTGTTGAGAAATCAACGATTGAGATTAAATCTCTAATCAACGACTAATATTATAACTTGACCTGACCTTAAATATTTTTAGATTATTCTCACTCTGTTTTATTAATACCCTTTAATTATTTAATTTCCCTAAGTTTATACTTAAGGTCCCATTAAAATAATTAATTTTTACAATAAAACATATTTCGAGTGGAATTTTCACAAACAATTTCTGGGTTCTTTGGAATACCAGTGCCTAATCCTCTCCACAAATTTGGAGACTTAGAGCACTTTAGATGTTACCAAAAACCAACATCAACCTCCTCTAGTGATAACTTAGTGGAATTGATTTCCAATATAATAATTTACTGGATTGATGACATCTTATGTTCCAAATCCCACTTATCCTTCAAAATATTCACAAACCCTCTCTTATTATAGCTTCTAAGTCATAGTTTTAACTTCTTCAACTTCAGTTGAAATACTCTCATCTTGGTATGACCTTCAACCATTATGTGTTCCCACCAAGTCTTCAGTATATCAATAAAACTTTTCTATTGGAACCAAAAAATTTCAAAATGAAATGGTCAATTTAATGGAGTTTCCTTTAAATCAATTTCTAACATGACTAGTGAGTGATGAGAGCCCATACATTGTAGTATAAATGTTTATATGAACAAGTATTTTTGAATGAGATAAATTGATAACAAAAACCTTTCTAATCAACAAGAAATTTGATTTTATCCCCCCTACAACAATTTCATTTCATGTGTAACAACCATTGATTATGGGCATGTTAACCAAAAACATGGACTCAAGCAGTTCATCAAAAAAACCTAACATAGGATCCACCCTACTATTGCTACCCTTTATCTCCTGGAGCGATATTTTGATATTAAAATCACCAAATGAAATATGAAATGTATTACCTATAATTTTCTTACTCTGTTGTAACTACTTGAAAAAAAAAGAAAAAGAAAATATAATTTTTATTTTTTATCTTTTTAATTTTCTGAGTGGATTGAGGGACCATAGTCCACTAAGGGGAAGACATTTTATTCAGTTCCCACAGATTGGAAGTTGCCTATTAAAATTCTAGTGGATGCAAACCATTATTGAAATAACACCAATTAAGAGTTCCACAAAACTGAAATCATGCCTGCATTCCTTGTAGCTACCAAAGACATGCGCTCACATACTTTCCAGCAAAAACAAGCTATGTTGTTCATTTTTTCCTCTACCAATTTTATTTCTTGTAATATTACTATTGTCGGGTTTTCCTTTTTAGTTTTATCTCTAAGGTAAATTTATTTACCTATGCTATTGAGTTCTCTAATTTTCTAGGAGAGGATTTTCATTGATACTGTCAAGGAACTTTACAAGTCCTTATCTAGTCTAACTTCTCACTATTCTTAGATACTCCGAATTGTCCCCATATGTTTCCTTGCTTCTTTCTTTGGTTTGGTGATATTATTGTTCTATTATTTATTTAGTCCTTTTCTTAAAATTTATTTTCCCTTATATTTAAAATCTTGAAAGGATTGAGCTATTCGGTCTCCTAGAACCATTTGTTTCTTTTATTTCCAATGAAGATGAGCTTGGGAATACCTTTCCTTATTCTCTTTAGGAATATAATCCAGGCCCTTGGTGGCCCATTTAATTATCATGGTAACTAATGATTGTTCTTCTTCTAACATGTATGATATTTTTTGATCTAAAAGAGGAACCATTTCCTCAAAACCCAAGATTTCTAGAAGATCAGACCCTATTTGTAGGTTTTATTCTTCACCAATTTTATGTTTCAAGGATGCCTTGTCATGGGTGTCATTTTGTGGAACCATTTCCATTTGGGTAATCTCAATATATTGATTTTCCTCCTTGATATCTTCAAGCACAAAAAAGAAATTATTTTCCTTAGAGCCACTTGTGTTCATAGTGGTTTTGTTCCTTTTATTGCGTTGTCGATAACTCTTGTAAAAAAAATCATTAAACATTAAGCCACCAGGGGCTTGTTCCTTCTTATTGAAAGGACACTCACGAAAGAGGTGACCGTAGTCATGGCAAAGTCTACACCGGACCGGTACATGCTAATAATCCAAGGCTTGTTTCCACATCTCGCCTTGCTAATCCAATTCTATGGAATCTGGAAATGGTTCAGAGATGTTCATATACAAACATATCTGAGCTTATTACATATTTCTCCTTGTTTTGGTAGCCTATGACACCTTGAAACATTGACCCAAGACCTGGCCTATTCCTTCGAAAATCTCTGGTAACCAAAATTCAACTGGTAAGGAGTAGAACCTAACTCATATTAGGGATGCTATAAACTCCTCCTTATCCGGTTTTAAAAAAAATCTTCTGAATGCCTTATGTATAGTCAAACATTATTTAGAAAATAAGGCCCTCCTTCAAAAATGTGATCTTTATCTTCAATATTTGAAAATATGATTGTGAAAAATTCTTTGGGGCCTATTAGAAAATCTACCTATCCATTAGGATGCCAATTTTCTTGTATATAATGTTTGATCTCCTTTTTTATCGCCCAAATTCTAATAAAATTGCAAATAAAAGCATGCTCTCTCATTATTTTCCTCTGGTTGTCGAGAAATTTGGTAGGAATTGTGAATATCGAAGTTTGGGGGGCTTTGGGTAAACATTGTCCCCACATCCCCTTTTGCAATAAATCACCCAATACAGGAGAGTGTTGAGATCTTGAAGAACCACCTTCAACTTCCTCTTTCAATGCCTCATTGTACCCTTTTCCTATGAGAATGTTTCGGAAGGAGGGGGAACCCCTCCCACCTTAGAGGTCATTTCTTGAAGAAACCCTTCTTCCTAAAAACAACTAGAAAACTATATACAAATCCAAGTGAGGATATAGATGCAAAACAAGTCAACTATAGACCGACAAATCTTTAGTATGATATGTACCTATAAATATTGACCCTGGGTAAAGGATTAAGTTCTCCCAGGATCATACCAACCACCGACTATGGTATCATCACATTCGCTACCACTAAACCTCATGCCCAATATTTAATATTCACATGTAAAATCCTCTCACATGTCTATGTGTTGATGACCATTTTGTCTCCTCTATTTTCAACTCAAGTAATTAGAAATTTTCAACCAAGGGTGTTCAAAATTTATGCCTTAATTAAAATATTTGAACTTTTTAATATCATTTTCCTCGGAATTTTTGACTAACACCCGATTTGGCTAATTTGAGGCACCAATAATAGCACAATGTAGACCCTTCAATGTTCATGCAAATTTCCTTGATCACCAGGTATGACTTTCAAGATTAAGAAGAAAACCGCACGCTCTGTGCCACTTACTTGCCCAAGAAATTATTAATCTGCACCCAACCTAACTGTAAATGCAATTCACATCATCAACTAAATCAAGAAAATGAAAATGAAAACAAATACACGTAGTTTTTAATTTAACTATTAACAATTAACATGCTTCTTATATTAATTTCTTGCTTCTAATAGAGGATCTAAAGAAAATGAGTTTCTATAAGAATTTTTTTTTTTGAAAAACACAAATTTTCTTTCACATATGCCTCTTAAAATTTCCAAGATATCATAATACCACCATGTCATTATTCCCTAAATTTTTTTATTTTTGGTCCCATAATACATACCCATTCATTTATGTATTTATGTTGATATTGTAATATGATAATTATTTCGGTGCACTATTGTCGCCACTATAAAAAATGACCAACTTGATTACATAAAATTCATATAAGAAGGTTCATTAGTATGGGTTATAATTTTTGTTAATTCTTTTATCCTTTCATGTGTCGAGGGCTCCCTTGTAGCACCTTTATGACTATGATTTTGATAAATTTACAATGTTTAGATATCAAATTATTTTTGGTTTTAATGATAATGGAAGTCATGAAGAGACTTATGTGATGATGTAAATTAATTTTTATTGTTTGAATTAATAAATAAAATGTTTAGAAATATTTAGGAATGAGCATTAGAGTTTATAAGACTTTTTGCAAACTTAGAAAAGTTGAGGTCGTCAAGCCTAAATGATGGACTTTTCCAAAAAATCTCTTAAAATAAAAAGAATTAAATTAACATAATGAGAGAAAAAGATTATGTTAATCACTTAGTTGGAGAGAAATACTAAGTGGAGTAGAATAAAGAACTATAGGAAACAAATGTGTGCTTTAAATAAAAATAAAAGTATATTTTTCGAAAAAAACTAAAAGAAAAAAATCCTAAACAAAAAAGTTGACATACATGACGATACTATTAACAATTTTTTATGAGAAAAATTATAAAGAAAACCACCTAAAAATCAAAAGGGAGATTTCTGAAGGAAAGAATATCTTCTCTCAAAAGATTCTCTTAGAAGCACTTCACAGTTAGGTGGAACATGCTACGTTCCTGAATCTTTTCCAAGCATATTATTAAGCGAGTGAAAAGAATTGAAAAACAGAAAATGAACTGAAGCAGAGAGTTGCTCTTCAAAATATTATGAATAGATAAATAGGAATATATTGGAAACATCAACAATAAATAACTGAAGTAACTGAAGTAAAACTAAACTGCCTATGACACCTAGCAAACAATACATTAAATGTAATGAATCCTAACTGAACCTAACGGACAGTGAGATTAATATGTCAACATCCCCTCCTAATCTCAACTGTTACAAGTGGAGGCACTAACAATGCATAATTTCTCTCCTTGAAATTCAAATACATTCTTTCCCAATGGCTTTGTGAAAATATCTGCAAGCTGATCTTTGGAACCACAAAAAGAAAGTGTGATGTCCCCATCATTGACAAGTTCACGAATGAAATGAAAACGTGTGTCAATGTGCTTGCTCTTTTTGTGAGAAACATGATTTTTTGATAAAGAAATTGTTGAACTGTTATCACAGTAAATTGGAGTTGGCTCCTTCTGAATATCTGAAATGTCTTTCAATAATCTTCTCAACCATATAGCTTGACAAGCTGCTGAATTTGCTGCTACATATTCTTCCTCTGCAGAAGATATTGAAACGATTGACCGTTTCTTGGATGCCCATGAAATCAGATTTGTTCCAAGATGAAAAACAGACAATGAGTTACTTTTGTGCTCATCTAAACTCCCTGCATAATCGCTATCTGTATAACCTGAAAGTGAACAATTTTCAGAATGTGTATAAAACAAACCATAGTCTATGGTCCCTACAATATATCTTAAGATCGTTTTTGCAACCTGCCAATGAGTAAGATTTGGAGACTGCATAAACCCGGAGACAAAAATTGCGACAAACATAATATCCGGTCGAGTGGCAGTTAGATACAACAAACTACCAACTAGGCTTTTATACAATGTGGGATCAATAGATGGTGCTACATCTTCTTTGCTGAGTTTGGTACCTTGAGAAATTGGTGTATCAGCTGATTTGCAATTGGTCATTCTGAACTTTTGAATGATATCAGTGGCATATTTTTGTTGACCAACAAAAATGCCATTATTAGATTGGTGAATTTCAATTCCTAGGAAATATTTCATGACTCCTAGATTTGTCATATCAAACTCTTCTTGCATTGCTGCTTTGAAATATTCTAGCATCATATTTCCTGTATAAAGAAGATCATCTACATAAAGGCATACAATAAGAATTTTACCTTCATGAGATTTTGTATACAAAGTGGGTTCATGGCTGCTTCTGGAAAAACCACTTTTGATGAGATAGGTGTCGATGCGACTGTACCAAGATCTTGGAGCTTGTTTCAAACCATGTAAATCTTTCTTCAATCTATATACTTAATGCTCTTGTCCTTTTACTTCAAAACCTGGAGGCTTCTCTACATAAACTTCTTCCTGTAATACACCATTTAGGAAGGAAGATTTTACATCAAGCTGATAGACTTTCCATTTGTGTTGGGCTACTGTGGAAAAAATGGTTCTGACAGTGTCTAACCTTGCTACTGCAACAAATGTTTCACCATAGTCGATACCAAACTGTTGTGAGAATCCTTTGGCAACCAGCCTTGCCTTATGTTTCTCAACTTTCCCTTTTTCATTTAGCTTGGTCTTATATACCCATTTTACACCAATTTTTGTTTTGTCTCTCGGGAGATCAACTAATTCCCAAGTCTAATTTTTTTCTATGGCAAAAATTTGTTGGTTCATTGCTTCGATCCAATGCTTTTCTTTGACTGCTTCTTCAAAATACGTCGGCCGAGTTGAAATGAATGCAAACATATTCTGTTATTCAGATTCATGCTCCTGTTCATATATCTCTCTGATACTTCTTGTTTTTTGTCCCTCTTCTAAAGATGTTTGATCACTGGCTGAATCAGTACTTGATGATGTTCCATTTTCAGAATGTTCTGGCTGTTCTTGAACCTGCAATCTTGGAGTCTGTGGTAGATAAAAAGGTTGATTTGAAGTTTCATCTACATGGTCAAACCAAGATTTATTTTCGAAAAATTTCACATCTCTTCTTATAATGAACTTTTTGGAAATGAGGTTATAAATTCTGTAGGCTTTCGACTGCTCATTGTAACCTACAAATATGCATTTCTCACTTCTATCATCAAAATTTTTTCTGAGTTTTTCAAGAACATGAGAAAAAGCTATTGATCCAAAGATTCTAAAGTGTAACACATTTACCTTGTTTCTATCCCATGCTTCTTGAGGTATTTTATCTTATAGACTAGATGTTGGAGATCTGTTAAAAACATACTAAAAGAAGAAAAAAAAAAAAAACAAACTTCACCTTCACCAAATGCTCTTTATAAAAACCTTTATCCAATTTCAAGTTTTTTTATAAAAAAAAACTTTAATAAAAATAACTTCTTTATAAAAAGGGCTTTTACTTTTTAAAGCCAATACCTCAACATGTAAAAGGGCTTTCACCTTTGTAAAGTCAACACTCTAAAACATGCCTTTCACTCTTTAAAACATGAATCAATATTCGAAAGCACTTTTAATAATTTGAACTTGAACGCTTTATACGTTGCTTCGTACCTTTTTAAAATCGATTCATATGAACGCTTCATACCATATGCATGCGTAACAAATTTAACATTTGACTTTAACGCAAGGCATGAAACTGGCGCTCTTCTCTTCTGCGCTTTCGTGGCTCTGTTGCTGCTATCCACGAGGCTTATGCAAGCTCGCTCTGATACCATGAAAAGAATTGAAAAACAGAAAACAAACTGGAGCAGAGAGTTGTTCTTTACAATATTAGGAATAGATAAATGGGAATACATTGAAAACATCAACAATAAATAACTAAAGTAAACTGAAGTAAAACTAAACTGCCTATGACACCTAGCAGACAATACATTAAATGTAATAAATCCTAACTAAACCTAACGGATAGTGAGATTAACATCTCAACAGCCAAAAATTTATTTTAAGCCTATTATTAAAATAAAAATAGTTAAATTAACATAATAAGAGAAAAAAGTTATGTTAATCACTTAGTTGGAAAGAAATACTAAGTAAAGTAGAATAAAGAAGAAACAAATGTATGCTTTAAATAAATAAATAAATAAATATATTTTTCAAAAAAAATACTAAAACAAAAAATCCTAAACAAAAAAGTTCACATACATGACGATACTGTTAAAAATTTGTTATGAGAAAAGTTATAAAGAAAACCACCTAAAAATCAAAAAGGGAGATTTTTGAAAGAAAGAATATCTTAGCTCAAAAGATTCTCTTAGAGACACTTCACAGTTAGGTGGAACATGATACGTTCCTGAATCTTTTCCAAGCATATTATTAAGCCAGAAATTTATTCAGCTCCAGTTTTGCGTTACTAATGAATTGGATTGTGGATAGAATACAAAGTGGAGACATAATTTAGGAATAAGATCAATTACATGAGCATTGGTTACATTAGTATTGGTTGCACGCATATATTGAATTATCCCCACGCAATTGAATAATTGAATTAAATAAATATATGATTACAGTGATTTTTTTTTGTTACATATATATGTATTTACACACAGAATTAATGTATTTTATGATGGTAGTTACTAGAATGAGTAAATGAATATGGAGCAAAGAGTTACCAATATGTGAACTAAATAATGAAATAAGTATGTATGCGTAGACTTTTTGTTGCACGGTTATGATTTAGATAGTGATTATAAACTTTGAAGTGTTTGGAATTCAATAGTAAAGCAATTTTGTTAGAAATATTTTCTACAGAAATTCAAGAACGAAATTAATATTATATCATATACATTTTATTAGATAATTAAACTAATTATTGATTCTCACAATTTGCCATAGGAAGGTATACAGGTAGGTAAATGTAATAAATGAAAAGTGGTTAAGTCGATAGGATTTCTCTGACGACCCTCTATGCATATTTAAAGGAGTACAGTGAATATAGGAGTACACTGCAGATAAGAAATAAAACAATTAAAATAAGTTTTTGTATTAGGTTGATTAAAGCCACGCGTAATCTTAATGAAAGACCAAGTGCGGAAAACTGGAATACTGATGTATTCCCAGGGACTAAGTCATATTATTCAATTTCGCTGTAGGAAAAAAAATTCTAAAATTGGTGGAGTAATTCCTTTGTACGAATTCGTAAGTTAATTTTGAATTTGAAATATTTAGTAATTATAATATGAAATAGGTAAACCCCATAATATACATATGGAAGGAAACAAACAAACGAGAACTGGAATTGGGTAAAAATATCTCTATGACTACTCTATCATTTTAAGAAGGACATTGAAATAAATATGTGTAGGTGTGCACAATCTCCTTATTACTAAGTACAATTTACTCAGGAAATCACTAGAGCAAAAGGAACCATTTACACCATTTAAACAGAACAGAGAGATTAAAAATATCACACCAAGCACATAATTCCCTCGGTGGGAAAATCAGAACAGTCTGAAATCATTTGAAGAAAACAACTTCCCATTCTCTTCCAATCTAATATAAATTATCTAATTGTTTGAACCCAAGTTCCGAAAACATATCACAAGGTATGAGAACTGGAATACACATGAATTCAAGAAATCTATCAATTATTGAAAATTAACAAGAGTCAAGGCCAAAGTCATATTATCAACCCTCGTAGGGTTTGAATTAATAACAAGCCAAAAAGAAAAAACGATCCCTATGTTGGATCTTGCAATACATAAACCAACATTTTGTTGGAAATTATGAACAAAACAAACACAAACGAATGCCTTCCCCTTTCAACACAGAGAATGCACAAATTGCTTAAAATAACAGTCATCCACAGAAAGGCAGAACGTTAAACACACGAGAGGAACACATTTGAAATTTATTTAACTCTTCTCTAAAATTCAATTCAATTTACTCACAGAACATATGAGAAATTAAATAGGTTTATACAAAATGGCCGAAGCGTGAGGATTGAATGCATTTTAATGTTACTGTTCCTCTATTTTACATGAAAACACGTACAAAAACACAAAATGGCGGACCCGTAATTTTATTGGTTCTGGCTCTGAAAACACAACGCATCTTGCGCATCCATCGCAAATCGCTCATCGGCGATTTTAACTTTTAACCTGGGTGCTTATGGGAAAACTTTAAGTCTTGCGATATGCGATGTGATGTGGCACATATCGCATCGCAATGTACACCATTTAACATGCAGGCGCTTATCCGTAAAACTCATGAGCTTGCGACATGCGCTTTGCGCTATCCTCCTGAGCTTGACACGTGCCCTTTGCGATTGCATCACAAATAAAACAAAACAACTTACAAGCGGCTTTAAATTCAAAACATAAAACTTGAGAAGTGCGGGATGCAGGCGCTAAAAAGGTAAGTGGAAAGAGTTGCGAAGTGTGGTGAGGTTTGTGGGTCCTGCCCAATCACATCGGCGGGCAAATAACAGTGGGTGAAGGCTTAAGAGTTAAACTTAAAAGTTGCGGGCTGCGGTGTGCGAGGAGTTAAACGGTGGGAAGTGTGATTTGGTGCAAAGGTAAGGAATAAACAAATTATGAAGGTTTGCAGCGGTTGGTTAATGCGGTGAAGGTTTGAGGTGGGTCCCGCCAATATCGCATTGGCGGGGAAAAAAACTTATGGCAAAACGTTAAGAGGTAAAGGATAAATGTTGCGGGCGGAAAAGTGCGGGAAAACAGATAAGTCAACGGAAAAAAAAAGAAATAAACGCAGAGTAAAGGGCTCGAGTACTCTGTTTCGATTCTTGCATGGATTGTGAATAAAAACTGTGGATTTGAGTTCTGAACCTCGTCCTTTCCTGCAACAAAAATTCAATGAACGTGTGGGCTACTGCCATTGTTTATTCATGGAAGTGCTTGGGAGTATTTCCAACACTCCCCCTTAATCACAACTGATGCATTCAACCATTCCCATACACTATCTGAGATAAACAAAACTTTTATGTCCAAATGGCTTTGTGAGAATATCAGCAAATTGTTCCTCTAACCTGCAATGCTACAAAACAATTTCACCATTGTTAACTAATTCCCTTATAAAATGGTATTTAGCATAAATATTTTTTGTTCTCTCGTGGAAAACAAAATTCTTTGATAATGCAATTGTTGAGCTGTTATCACAAAATATTGTGGTTCCTTTGTCTTGTTGATGACATAAATCCCTCAGCATCCTTCTCATCCAAACCGCTTGACATGTTGCTGCTACAAATTTAGCTTCTACTGTTGATAATGAAACTATTGGTTGCTTCTTCGAAACCCATGAAATGGCTCCCGATCCCAAATTAAAAACATAACCTGATGTGCTCTTTTTGTCATCTACACTTCCAGCCCAATCACTATCAGTGTAACCAATCAGCTTAAAATTATCAGGTTTGGAGTATAGAACACCATACTCTTTTGTTCCATTCACATACCTCAATATTCTCTTTCCTGCTTGCCAATGTGTCTCCTTGGGTGTCTCCATGAATCTGGATATCAATTTTACTGCATACATTATATCAGGCCTTGTTGCAGTCAAATACATTAGACTTCCAACCATGCTCTTGTACAATGTCAGATCGACATTCTTGCTGCAATATTCCTTGCTCAACTTCAACCCCATGACAGTTGGAGTTGATGATGGCTTGTTGTTCTGCATATTTAACCTCTTTAAAATTTTGCAACATACTTTGCTTGGGAGTTAAAAATCCCCTTTTCTGTTCACTTTACTTCTATGCCCAAAAAATATCTCAGCAAACCCAAGTCATTCATTTCAAATTCACTTTTCATGGCTACTTTAAAATCAGTAATGAGAGAAACATCATTGCATGTGAAAATCAAATCATCTACATATAAAACAACAATAATAATTGTGCCGTCATTTTCTTTGATGTAGAGTGTGGGTTCGCCATCACACTTGTCAAACCCATTGTCCACCAAGTAAGCATCAATCTTGCTATACCATGCTCGTGGTGCTTGCTTTAGCCCATAGAGAGATTTCTTCAACCTACACACCTTGCATTCTTGGCCATCTATCTCATAGCCAGGAGGTTGTTCAACATATACCTCCTCTTTTAGCACTCCATTCAAGAATGCCGACTTCACATCCATTTGATAAAATTTCCATTTTTGTTGTGCTGCTATAGACAACACTGTCCGCACTGTCTCCATCCTTGCAACTGGTGCAAAGGTTTCCTCATAGTCTCTTCCTTACTACTACTTGTAGCCTTTGACAACTAGCCTTTCTTTGTGCCTTTCTATCTTGCCTTCAATGCTTCTTTTGGTCTTATAGACCCATTTCACTCTAATAACTTATTTTCCATGTGGGAGGTCCACTAACTCCCATGTGTCATTATTTTCTATTTCTGCTATCTCTTCATTCATTGCTTCAATCCATTTCTCTTGTTTGATTGCATCTTCAAAATGGATTGAGTCATCAACGTGAAAAAATAAAGCAAATAAATAATTCATACTAGAATTATTATCAACTTCTTCTTGCTCATAAATTTCACTTAAATTTCTGAATCTCGGTCTTCTTGCATTTGCTGAAGATGTGCTTGGAGTTGCACTTGAACTCGAGGGAGTTATTGATCCCTGTGGTGTTCTTGGAGAAGCACTTCCTCGATTTTGCAATGCTTTTCTATTTCTTGCTTGTGGTGTGCTCTATTGAGCTTGTGTATGTGGAGGAGCCACCGTTGAGGAATTATTTTCTGCAATCAATTCCTCTTTGTCTTCATGTGAAATATATGTCTTCACATTGACTGTTTTCTGTAAACTTCCATCCCAAGCTTCTTCTTCTATGAACTGAACACCTCTGTTTATTATTACTTTCTTGGTTGATGGATTATAGAGCTTGTAAGCCTTGTATTCATCACTATATCCAATAAATATACACTTCTCCCCTTGTTGTCCAACTTCTTCCTTAACTCATCCAGAATATGTACATATGCCACACATCCAAACACTCTCATGTGAGTGACGATTTTCTTTATTCCACAGACATTCTTCCACTCCTAATATCATCAAAAATTTGGCAAACCCTACCTCAACATCATTATTAGAATGTACCAACCCCTTCCTTTACCACACTAAAAAATAAAGGAAATCGTTATACTCTTATAACTATTGACCAATGAACTGACATTTCTCCTCCTTTTTCTTAGCTCCAATAGTATGGAGGGAAACATAGTCTTGTTTTTGTACAATCTAAAATCTTTGGTGAGTTCTCAAATGGATAGAAACATATTCCATATGTAGTAATTAACTACATTCATGAAATTACTTTCTACATTTTTTTTTGTTATGTAGACTCTTCTTCTTCACCCTCACTTTAACTTTATATCTTGTTTTCACCCCAATCTTGCTCAAAATATGGTCCTCATTTGTATCTCTTCCTTGTTTCTTCTAAAGCCTTTACATATGCTTTAGATAGTTCTCCTTCTAATAATGCTTTACTTTCTTTCTATACAAATTTTGGTATATTCTCTACCTTTTACATATGTTTTCCTACAGTCTTCATATCATTATTTACAACTTTAAGAGCTTCTCTTTATCTTCTCTAGAATATTGTAGGTATTCCTAGTTGTTTGGCTAGGTAGTGTCCAATACAATGATATTACATCATCCTTGGTTTCCTTTTGACTTCTTTAAAAAAAACTTATTGCACCTCCATTTTTCTTAGCCATTTTATGTTATGCTTGTAGCATGCTTTTTTTTAGATGGGAATAAGAAGGAACATATCTGGTGGTACTTTCCATCCCCTAAATTTTGACTTTCTTAGTCACAAATATGTCTTCCTTTTTTTGTTTTTTCCACTTGTAAGTGGTGCTTTTATGTTGCCTCGCCTTTATAGAGAACCTGTCTTTTGTGATGTATTTTTTTTAAAATAGGGTTGTACTTCCTATTGCCATTATTTCCCAAGGGATACGTTTTGAGGGTTTCATCTAGACATGATTCTTGAACCTTGGAACAAAAAATGTACCCAAATTCCGATGAAGAGGACAAACAAGTTGAATGTTACAATCAACATATATCTAGTGACAATATTCATATATCTAGTTCAATATGGTCTAACCTATCTTGAAATTCCATGCAAAAACACCTTTTATGTCATCTAACAACCATCTAACCATTTGTGTAATTCTACCTGTCTAGAAAGAAAGCCAAAGGTATGCCTCCTCCTTCTAATTCCTTCCCCTCTTACTTCCAAATCTGCACATTTTCACGTCCAACTATATTCCATAATATTTGTTGACTCATAACACCAATAATTCAATAGTTTGTAACACATCTGAGTTGTGTAAATTATTTCCTTCTACTCTTGACTTTCTCCAACTATATTCTTCATTAATTAACAACATCTCCCTATTAACCGATATAATCTATCTTCTTCCTTCATGTGCAAGATATTCCATAGTTTTTGTTGACTCATAACACCGATAATTCAATGGTCTATAACACATCAGATTTGTGTAAATTATTTCCTTCTACTCCTGACTTTCTCCAACTATATTGTTCCTTCACTAAGAACATCTCCCCATTATACTCTTGACATTCTCCAACTATATTTTTCCTTCATTAACAATATCTCCCCATTAACCGATATAGTCTATCTTCTTCTTTCATGTGTAAGATATGCACATAGACCCATAAAAAATAGCTCTACGTTGTTTCAAATTGTTACTATATAGTCTTTGTATGTAAAATCCATAAATCAACATTTCCCTATACATATAATATTTTCTAACTCGAACGCGTGCATGTTCTCTTTCAATTCCTATGGGAATATTCTCGTTCATGCACCTACACTTCATTCCCATGCCTTGACAACTAATACAAAAAATACTCAAGGTTATACTTGTGCATATGTCCATGTTTTCATTCATACATGTATAGTTCATACCCAAACTTGAAAACCCCACATGTAAACCTTGCAACTGCAATTATAGAAGTTTAGAAACCAACCTAAATGTTCTTTCACACACTCTATGTTATGGAGAATGCCACATTCTCTTGTATATTGAATACATTCAAAGCTTTGATATCACGAGAATGACTAGCCTATATTTTCTTATAGAATATTAGAGGACTTAATATATAAACTAAGTTAATGAGACAAGTTTCAAGCCCTTATTTCTAACCTATATTTTCCTTCGCACTTTCTTTGTTGTAGAGAATGTCAATGCTCTTGTATATTGACTATAGTGAGATATTTGATCTCGCGAGAATGACTAGAATTTCACATGCTCTTGTATGTTGAATACATTGACAACTCTGATATCACGAAAATGTCTAACCTATATTCTTTGTATAGGATATTAGTGGACTGAAACTATGAATTAAGTTCATGAGAAAAGCTACAAGGACTTTTGAGTAACATGCAAAGTTGTACTTGACATAACTGCAAAAAAACACACAAACAACTAAAATAATTGAAACCGGTCTTCCTCCTTTGCCTTGCTACTACCAGTACAATGATGGCTAAAACATTCTTGCAACAAATTTAATGTCTCTTCACTTGATCAAGACCTTGATGTTGCACTCAAATTATCTTTTATCTCATATGACAACCATCCAACAGTTCATATACTTATACCCCTCTAACAATAAATCTAAAAGGTATAGTTTCTCCTTCCAATCCCTCCTCTCTTCCCTCCAAACCTTTCCTGCACAAGAAAACTCATTCCATAATATAAGTTGTGCTTTTTACTCTTGACTTTCCTCAATTATATTCTTCCTTCATAAAAAAAATATATATATGCCCATAAACCCATAATATCTATCTTCTTTTTTTGATAAACACAATATAAACATAAACTCATAAAAACTAGCTCAATGTTGTTTAAGCCTTTACACAAAGTACAATTATATATATATATATATATATATATATATATATAGATATTTAGTTAAGTATTTCACTCTCAAAATACTTAATATCGCTCAAATAAATCTGAAGCAACTCTAAATAATATATTTAAAATATAATCAAAATATCAAAACCGCTCTTCATGAATTAGTGTTAACAATGACCTGTTTAAATATACGTGATAAAATATATGGTTTCTATTAAGCTTTCATTTTAATTTTCCCATTCAATGAAAGGCGTGTTTGTGCTTCATTGTGATCGATAATGGTGGTGAATGAGCAATTAATTAAATTTTGATATTTAATTTTTTTTTTTGAAATTATTAAATTTTTTTTTTTATAAATAAAGTAAATTTAAATTTCATATATTTTAAATTTAATAAAAATATTAAAACATGTATTTATTAAATAAATGATAAGGATGAGTAATTTTAAAATTTTATTTTAAATGACTTATTTCAAAATTTTAGATTAGAATATTTTATACTTAGAATTTCTATTAAACAATTAAACAACCAAACAACTGTGATTTTTATTTTATTTTTGTTTTTTTTGGTTTATGAGGAAGCGATAATAATGTTTGATACCTTCTCCATTTCAATTTTTTTTTATAGTTTTATTTAAATATATGTCAGATATTTTAATTTTAATAATTATTAAATTAATAATTAAATTAGTTATATAAATTAAATAGATGGTAAATATTAATAACTATTAATTTATGATAAATATTAAAATATTTATTAATCTTTGTTATAGAAGAATTTTAATAATTTATTTGTTTTTTAATATCCACTAATTAAACTTTATTCCGTGTATTTTCTAATATTTAATTAATTATATATAAACATTATTCCCTGTATTTTCTAATATTTAATTAATTATATATAAACATTATTAAAGAAACCAAATTGTAATCCTTTCATTGATTCATCTTTTGAAGGTCTTATTTCCACTTTCATATGCATAAAAACATAATCAAATAATTGTTTTTTTGCTAAATTCTATGCCACCTCCGAAATTTGTACAACTTTCATCACTATTATTACTCCCAAACAATATTTCTGCCTAGTTTTGTACAACCCCAAGAACTTTGTTAATGCAATGGTTTTGAGTTAATTATAAATAAATAGAGACGGTAGACTCACAAATCCCCTGATAACTTAAACAAAGAAAACATAAAATTATCATTCTTGTTTATAAAATTATAAGCATGGTAATATAAAGTACTACAATATTTTGATTTCCATTATTGTTTTGATTCTCATTTTAAGATTATTTTTAGATAAAATATAAAACACTAAATCAAGTTAGACAACCATGAATATGTTGATAATAAATTCTCGACACTACCAATTTCGTCATGCAGGATTTACCATTATATTGAAGGAATTCAGGGCAAGGCCTTCTAGTTTGATTCATTGCCGCCGCCTGTTGGGATTTCGTTGATTCCATATCCATGGAGGGTTGTTTTTGTTCACAAAATTTGGCCACATGCTTTTAATGCAATTGGGTATAGCAATGGGTTCAGTTGCGATGATGTGTTCGATAAAGATATTGTTTTATATCTAAGCAGTATTTTCACCCTTTCGATATTAGTATTTATTTATTCAACGTTCCCTATGGTTTTCCATCTACCCAAATTTCTATAGAGAAGTCTTGTTATTACAAAAATTTAGAAGCGAAGTTAACCACAGCTACACGCTGGCATTTTTTTTTATAATCCTTGATTCATTGCACTTGCTAACGACTCTTATGGCCTCGGCGAAAAAAATGAATGTGTGGGCCATGAAATCCAGAACAATAATATTTTTAAATTTTCTGGGAAGGTAGATTTTAGAGGCGTGTGCTTTTGGATCATTGCATTGGGGAACTGGGTAATTTAAAATTGATTCAAACATTTTTGAGAAAAATTACTTGGGTAAAGTTCCAACATATTTTATATTAGACTTAGGGTTGACTCATTTTCAATAGATCTTTATCCAACCATTTTATAAAGTTTGTAATAATTATGCCTTAAATTGTTTTATTTTATCTTTAATTGTGTGGAAAAAAAATAAGGGAAATATAATTTTAGTATTTCGGTGTTATCTGATTTATCATATATTTATTCTAGTATTTTCGTGGTAAGCTGAAGCCATTTATATAATCATACATGTGTGATATAGGTGATAGATTTAATATAGTGAAAAATAATACAAATAAACATGATATTAATTTTAAAATAAAAATATTAAAATTCTTGTTCTTAAATATTGTTTATATACTTTATATATAATTAAAAATAAAAAATAAAAAATTATATATATTTTTTTATCAATATTCAATATTTGTTATGATAAAAATAATGCTTTTTTTTTTTTTAAATTATAATTAAATTAGCTAATATATGAAATTTACTAAATCGTTCAAATATTAATCAATATTAACCATCATTATCATAATCATAATCATTAAAAAAAATTACAAAAATATAAATACTTTATTTTTATAACCATTAAAAACTAATACTTAATAATTTAAAATAAATAACTTTAAAAAAAAAAAAATATAAAGGGAAATGCATATAAACGTGCAAGAATTTATAACCTGATTTATTATACATATAAACACGATGTGACATTTAATACCCACCTTGAAAAGTTAGAGTCGAACATACAAAAATAGCGTTATTTTATTAATTTTATTTTTTAACACTTCTCTCATGTAAAGTTTAACGAAGAGGAATACTTTTACGTTTAATCATATTTTACAGTTCATTCAAAAATTTTCAAATTCTATTTTTCATGAAATTAATGAAGGTATTTTATGCAGGATTTTTACTCTTACATTCTTGGCAAAAGCCAAAAACTGGTGTAAATCAATTTTAGTTGCATCAATCTATACTTGAAAACAATTTATTATAATCTTCCTTCGTAAATTTGACGGATATATGTACAAAAAGATATGTGATGATTTTGAATATCTACAAAGGTTTGAAGGCTACATTGTGGTGGATAATCTCTTCAAACATGTGATGATTTTAAAGATCACTTTAGAAGCTACATTGTGGTGGATAATTTTTTCTTTTACAAACTAAGGCTTGTTATTTATAGCATTTTTTGAGTTATAATACCATGCGTAGATACCATAGGTGGATACCATAGGTCAAAACCATTGATCAATACCATGGGTAAATTCCATGTGTGGATGAATACCATGGGTAGATACATACCATTGGTGGGTGAATACCATGGGTCGATGACATTTACAATACCATGGGTGGATGCCATTTTCCATTTGGATCATAACCTCTCCTCACATTAAAGATATTTCAGAAAACTGTGAGACTGATATAAATGAATTTCCAATTAATTTTTATCAAGATAGAGAATTAATTAATTTATCATTATTTTGACATTAATGAACATGGGCTTAATATTCCTTCTTGTTTTGATACATTGAATAAGATCGAAGAGAATTCTAATGAATTTCTTGAAGTCATTTATGATAGCTACTTTGACATTGAGGATATTGATTTGTCTTCTTTACAATTGAATCCTCATTATCTAAGTGTAATTACATGTGAAAATGAAGAACGATCTAATTCAGAAATTGTTCGAAATAGTTCTCATTTTCAAACAAATAATCATACTTATGATTTCAGCATTCAAGAAACCATTCCAATCTGTGATTTATATGATGATCAAGCTCACATTCATATTCAGAGTCATATCATTCTCTCTAATTCACAAATGAGTATCAACAATCATTCTAATTGCATTATTCTGCCCAATTCTTGTGAAGAGGAAATTACTTTAAATCATTTCCATTTGTGTTGTAAAAATAATTGTAACACTAGTGTAAACTATGATTCAATTTTGTTATTTTTTCAACATTTAATTTTAACTTCAAATTTATTTTCTATTTTTAATCATAGATTTTTAGATACTTTGCGCTGGCATATTGAGCAGCTCAATATTGAACACTCAATCGATGCATTACCTTAAAGGAAAAATGATGATTCAAATTATAAATGTGAACACAGAAAGTTATTAAACTTCCAATTTCAATTGATGTTCATTCCTCATCAACTTCTTCTTACTTCTCAAGAGCAGTGTCAAAAAGAAGAAAGTGTATTTTCACTTTATGACCAGCAATCTAATTCAATTAATAATCTTATGTTGGATTTATCGGACTTCCATCTATTTTTCATTGATTAATTTGAAAGACATTTGGAATGTTCTCCCTCACGGAAGATTTTTAATAATTTAGCAGTTAAAAATAACACTAACAAAATCACACAGGCCATTGTTTCTAAAAGACAATTTCTACAACCCGTCTTATCATCTTCTCTTTTAAACCTCGCCAAATCAATAATAGAAATCCATCCAAATTTCTATGATCCAATTGAAATTCAGTTGGAAAGTGCATTTCGAGAGAAGGTAATGGTGAATAAGCTACTAACAATAAAGATACATTCTACTTTTAGATTTAGTTTTAGTAGTTTAATTATATTTTCATTTTTACTAATGTTTGACATGTACATGCATGTAAGAATTAAAATGCTGACATGGTTACATTGGAAGTATGACTATACCTAGTCACGTTTTATTCATTAAGTTAGAAATAGGAATAGATTGATTTTATTTTTTGTTCGCATTTATTTCATTATTTCAGGTTTTCAATAAAACAAGTAATGAATCCAATTTCTTTTGAGCATCCCATTTCAGAAAAACAGCCTAGAGAATTTTAGAAAGCTCTTGAATTATTTGATTAGACTTATTTGTCAAGCCTTCAATTTTCCTTTTTTTTCACAATTCATATCATTGATCATACATGAAGACATTCCAAGAATTTTCTACCACTTGACAATTTTTTATTCACAAGTAATTATAAGAACCCATTTTTACCACTTTTGTCTTTTGATGTAATTTTGGAAAGGATGCATTTTCAGAAAAATCATTATGTAGTATTTTAGATTAAAATGAGAATGTTATATTGAACTTATGCAAATTTTGAGAAACATCGAGGAATTTGAAGATTCATAAGGTAAACTTACAATCAACATTCTTCCAGGTATGTGTTTACAGGTTCATCATCATCTATTGTTTATTTTTCTTTCGAAAGTTGTTTCTTATTTCTATTTTGTTTTTTTGCAGGTTTTCATTAATTTGATTATGAAGACTCAAGATAAACAAGAAGCCAGGTTTTTTCAAAACTGCAACATGTTCAGGGAAGTATTTATTATTCATTTGAAATTTGAAGGATATCTAAATTTTTCTTATATTTATTGAAATCGTGATAAGACATAATGAATTGTCGGAAGAAACATATCAGATCATTATATTTCACAAACTCTCTTCATAAGGAAGATCTGGTAAAATTACTTTCCAATAAGATATTATGGCAATTACTTAAAATATTAAAGGGTTATTTATTATAAAGCAAAGTTAAATCGTTCACTTTCTTTTTGAATTGAATACTTTAAAGAAATCATCAACCCCACATATGGCTCATTATATATCGCAAATCACATATTGGAAGCTCTGAAATGAACATACATTAAATATATCCGATCTCCCGATATTCTCATTCCTTCCAATACTCGATGATCTCTCTGTCTGATTTCGCATTATATGTATCACAACATTTGATCACAGGAAGCTCTTAACAATTCCTGATAGGAAATATTCGACGAATATCTTCTAAATAAATTTCAATACTCTCGCTCATTTTCTCATAAAATTACTTCGCAAAAATTGTGATGTTCGTATAACCCGGACCCGATATGACATTTAAATCCTCTTTATATATAGATATCGTGCCAGTTTATAAATCACAAATTTGGTAGGGGAATATATTTAAAAGTTTTGATGTCCCGAATCTAATATGAAATTAAAATTCATATAATAAAAATATCGGGTCCGTTCTTCATCGCACGTCGGCACATCAATGAAATTACATGTTGCATATCGGCAATTTTAGTGGTTATTTTTAAGAACCTCTCTGGGTAAATTATATTGGTTGTGATGCGATAAAAGATAAGGTAAAGATATTCCGATGTGATGCTACACATATCTCATATTGCACGAGATAAGTAATATGTTAAATGATAAAACTTACAACGAGCGATGTGGAGTTCGCTACGAATTGCGAAATCGCAAAATCAAAAAATTGAAAAAGAGTTAAGTTTTGAAATATGCGGGAAGATAAATTATAAAAGATGTGAAGTGCAAATGTACGTGATTGGTCACCATTTGTGTGGGCTATAAAACCAATGTTCCACGCATATATTTTGATATTTGCAGTCACATTGCATTAGTCATTTACCAATTTTCATTATCGCAAGAATAATATCAACATTTCAGTTCATTCACAAGCTTTAATATTTCAATATGACTATTCTCCGATATCACATTCATCCATTTGCAGTTTTCTATCGCATATGCTCATATCGCAACTTTTTCATCGTAAAATTTGTATCGCATTGTTAAACTTAAATGAAGCTTTGTCTTGAAAATCTTTTGATGTGATAAACTTTAATATTTGACTTTCCACCATTTTCTTTTGTTATATATATAAAATTCTCAATCACATATCGGCAAAAGTGGAAGTCACATATTTTAATTTATGCATGGAAAGAATCTCACGATGCGAAAAATTTAGGAAGGTAATGTACCGATGATTAATTCAGATTTTTAATTTTCCTTTATTTTAAATTTTCCTTCATATTTGTCAGGTAGAGATTCAAATCCTCTTATATACTATTACATTATTTAGGATTTTGGATAAATTTAAATACTTTGGGGCTGATATAAATTCAGAATGAAAGAAGCAAAAAGAACATTCATCATTTCAATTCATAAAGAAGCACATATTCACCCTCATTTCTAATGGATTCGACTTATCTCTGAACATGAAGCATTGCTTTCTTTTAGTTAACTGCTTTTTTAACTTTAGATTTAATAAATAATTATTTTGGGTCAATAAAACTTCTTCATGTTATTAATTCTAGTTAAAAAAAGAAGTTAACTTACATTGGGAAAAATCATCTTTCTCATGTAAGTTTAAACGCAGTTCTCCAATGGTAAGTTTCATGTGCCCACTTTTATTTATTTCCATTTCTTCATATTTTTGTTTTAGTTTTTGTTGATCTCGAACTCTTTTTTCAAGTCTTCATAAACCTTTCACACCTCTACCAGATCAATTTTTGAAGTTCATTTTCTTTTGCTTTATGAGATTCTTGAGAGAAGCAGTAATGATGCTCTTTGAATTAGCTATACTGGGGAGTTTCTAAACTTCTATTTTGTATTTTTAAAGCATTAATTTTATTAGAAAATAATTAAGATGCTTTTATGTAGGTTTTGTCTTGAAAAAGAAAATTTGCAACAGACAGAAACTTCTCATTCAGCATATTATCTATCATAATTGCTATTCACCTTCTACATTTTGAGAGCCTCATTTTATATAACTCTACAAGATAAATTTTTAAAAAAAATCTCAACACAGGAATGAATGTACATATGCTTATTTTATTTTATAATCCTTTGTTGAGAAATTCATATAAGTGATCTTGTTAGAGTTTAGCTTTTAAATTTTGTTTTTATTTTAATTTTTTCTTTCTTCATTTTTTATTTGCTGATTTCTTTTCTTAGCTTAGTTTAGGAATTATTTTCCTTTTGTTTTTAGTTTTGATTTGATTTTGATGACTTTGTCATGATATATGTGAAATGAATTTTTCTTACCTTACAATTGTTGACATATATGGGAAATATTTTACTCTATCCATTTAAGTGAATTTCATTTATCATTAAAGGAATATGATTATGGAACCATAAATCCATCTTGCTTTAAATGTGTTTCGTAGAAGAACACACATCCTTTCTAAGTGATTGAGTTTACTTTTTCAAAGAAATAATTGATTTGAGTTTAATTCAATGAATCCCTCCCATCCCTCCACATAAAAATCCTCTGATTGATAGTTGCAGGAAAAGAATTTCGAGCAAAAATTATGAAAGCACTATGTCCATTAAACATAAAATCTCTATTACCATTCCACCTCTTTCACTCAAATACATCATAATAAAAAAAATTGCAAATGCACTTATCAAAAGATTGATAAAAGGAGGAAGCATAGGAAATACAAGTATAGTCGTCGGGGCTATGGACGCTCGCTGGCAGCGGGACTAAGCTTGTATGGCATAAAATACAACTTCGCTGAGGTATTGTTCAGGCTCACTGGAAGCGAACCGATGTTAGAGACAATTATAAAATGGATATATGCTTTATCAAAAACTCCTATCTCTACCTTATTCTATTTTTCACATGAGGAAAATTAAAAAAAAAACATATTTCCCCAAATTTGGATTTATCACTTTTACTCAAGTCTGTTTTAAGTACTTATCTTTACAAACTCGTATTTATTAATCTATTTATGTGGAACCTATGGAAATGCCTTATTGTTAGACGATTTCGTGATTTCCATTATTTTTAACCTTTGGGTAAATTTAAGTTCATTATTTTTAATCAAAGATAACTGGTTATTCTCCCACATGTCGTCATTGTTGTGGTAAAATACAACCCCTCCATTTTTAACTTATGTACTTCAAATAATGGGGACCCTTTCTACAAAATTATTGGCTAAACACCTTTTAGGATTTTCATTAAGTTAATTATTTTGTAATTTTATCATTTTTCATTTTTATCGGATTTCTATTTTGATCATTTCATTAAATCTGGTTTTTCATAAGCTTTCCAATGATACTTGCTTCACTTCATTTGGTCAAACGTTTTATAATTGACACTCTTTTGAAGTTTTGATTATTTTCTCGCTTGGGTAAAAATGTATAAATGTATCACTATTTCAATTCTCATAGTTAAAATAGTCATTCATTGTAAATATTAAACTTTTAGTTCTTTTTTACTATTTTCACCTTTTTCCCTAATATCCAAACCTTTTATATTTTAGTTAACTTATTCATTTCAATGATTATAACTCCGCCCATCCACCAAACAGTCGTGTTACATAACATTAACTTTACCACATTATATTTACAAACCGCCGCTTAAAATCTATTGGTAGGACCCCTTACCTTTTCGAACATCGGCCATTGCAGAAATCTTCAACACATTCATGTGCTATCCTTCTGAAATGCCGATGCGATATCATGTGGGACCCTTACCTGCCTACCATCACATCACTCCCATCACACATCGCATATATTACTATTTTATTGTGAAAACATTTATTGATAATCGTTTCTAACTGCGATTTGTGGTAAGCCTTTAACTCTGCAATTTGCAATTGACCCCTACCTACCGCGTCACTTACTTTTACTTCTGTCCCTTCACGATCTTCTGTCCTATCCCTCTACTCCTCCTCTCTCTCTCACGTGGTGTGCATTTTTTATATTTTGTGAATTATTAATTAAATTAAACTTTATTATATAATATTATAAATTAATATTATGTTTTAATTATAACATTTTTTATAATTTTAATATAATTTTAATTATAATATTAATATAATATTTTAAATATTTTAATTAATCAATAACTCATTTTTTAAATTAGTTTATTTTATTTTTAATTAGTTTTGTAATTATAATTAATTAATAAATAATTGTAACTTAATTTAGAATTAGATTATAACTAAATTATATTAATAATATAATTAAAATTAATTAGAATTAATTAATTAATTATCATAATCTAATTTAGGATTAGAATTTAATTTAAAATTTTGATTTTCTTAGCCCAAGCAACAAAAATTTCAGATTTTTGGCTATTTTAATATACCAACTTTAGAGACTCATAAATGGAGTTTTACTTGGCCAAATGAGGCCCAGGACAGCTCATAGGAAAGATAAAATGATGGATATTATTCCTAAAGAGATTCCATTTCCAGATTTGATCATTTATTGGGTCTAAAATTCAGCAAAAGATCAAGCTACGAATTTTTCAACAAAACTAATTTTCTGAGTTTTATTTTTTGCATTTTAATTTGCCACAACTTCTTATGAGTGCATATCCATTCGTATATGTTCTCTTTGGCCAATTAGATCAGCACAGACATCAAAAGAAATCTTATATTTCATTTCAATTTTTTATTTAATTAAGTTTTAATTGGATTTATTTTAAATTCTAGATTTAACATTTTGATTTTATTTTTGCATTTTAATTTTGTTTTTGATTTGTTTTGTGGGAAAACAACTGAGGAGATGAGAAAAATAATATCTCAATCAATGATAAAGCTCCAAAAATTGAAAAATATGATTTTGAACCAATTAAAATTTATGGAGCAAAATCACTCTTCAAACAAACTTTCCTATGAAGAAATCCTTTTGTAAATTTTATAAATAGCAGATATCAAAATGTAATAGAGGCTTCTCTCCTCTGAAATTCTAGAATTCTTGATGGCACTATTGTCTAGACGATTTAGAGGTGTAGGTTGACAGGAGAGGAATCTCATATCTGAAGATTATTGAGGTTTTTCTTTTACATTCTGAGTTATGTAAATGAACAGAGTCTTGCACTACTGTAGCTCTGATTTTGAAAGAAAAAGTTTAGGCATTGTAAAAGACTGTTAGAGATCGAAATTGGAGAAATGGACTTAATAAATTGGTATTTTTATTTTAAATGCTGGTTTCATTTTATGATAATAGGAATGTGTCAATTTACTCACATACTTGTGCACTTATGTCAGTATGAGTAATTTGTCTTAATTTATGTTATTATTTGTCTCTACTCTTATGGGTTAAATTCTAATTTCTGAGTACCTATTTACTCATAAATCTATATTATAAAACTGATTTATTGAATAGTGATATGTTGTGAACTATTTCCGCATGTTATTGTTTAATTATTTAAGTTACTAATTCAATGATCAATATCATTTTGAGAACTACTTCCATAGTATTGTTGTTTGATTATTTCAGTTAGGAGGTCTCTAGATAGAATGTGTTTGGTACTCACAATGTCAGTTAATTGAACTACTTCGTTAGCTTGATATTCATTTAAAACAAACATATTTAAATCTCAATTTTTTAAAACATCTTGCTCTCAATTGGGATAGATCTATATCTGCCTAATTGAGATAGGATTAAAATAGTTTCGTTTGCCTGCATCTTAGAATAATATTTCATTTAGATTAAATTCTACATTCCAAAAAATTCCTCTTCCCAAAGAGGCAAAACTTTAAATTGTGGCTTGGCTAAGCCAAAATTAGCTTAAGAATCACTTTCTTGTCTGATCGGCAAGAGAAATGATCTAGTTTATCTTTCTTGTTGATAGATAAAAGTCATATTTTAAACCAATGGAGATTGAGAGAAGGTAACTGGACCTAGTTAAACCAGTCAGAGCCACCATTCTAAACGGAAAAGGAACTGCTTAAGGTCCGGACCGGGTGGTCACCCCCCATGTTATTGCAGTGAATTTCGAGGCATCAACACTAGGCAAAACTATTATCAATCGAGGCAATCCTCCATGCCAATGACAAGTCATAACCAAGAATCCACATGCATGTGCCATGCATTCCAAAATAGTAAGAAAATCACACATGGAACTCAGTACGTGTAAGAAAAATTCGTTATATATGTTGATCCTAATGTCCTCTTGCACTTTCCTATTTTTCCTTTGCCTTGTTTCTTAAAATACCAAGTATGCTACACTCCTCCAAGAGTTCTCCTAGAAAACTCTAAGTGTCCAAGAGTATGAGAGAGAGAATAGGAGCTCTAAAACCAAACCAATCAAAAGTTGAACTACAAAATATCCATGAACTGATCTTGAGATGCCTTTTGTCAACGAGGCCTCTATTTTCTTCAATTTCCATTATTTTTCTTCCATTTTCGTCCTCATGTGAAAATTTGTGACCTTTCACCTCCATTTTCTCCCAATTTTCATTATTTTCATAAATAAAAAGTGAATTAATGCCACTTTGCCTTTCCAAAGCTTTAGCCATTGCCTTTTCCAATTTCCTTTGACATAATAAACCACACTCGCACTAGGATTATTTTTCCCAAAAATAAAATTGGAATAAGTTTTCCAATTTTCCATGGTTATTATTTTTTCTTTAATAAATTTTATTACATGGAATTTTCACCAGGGTTGTTACAAAAGTAAATTGGTACCTTGATTTTCATTCAACTTATTCTAATTGCATCTTATTAATCATAATTCTAATTTACAATTGTAGTATCTCATTGGAAATATCTATTTAGTATACTTCATTTAATATTTATAATTTTTATGTGATGTTATTACACATAGTGTCATTGAGATTCACAACTAAAAAAAAGTTGTTTATGCCTTCAAAAATTTCCCTAATGTTTATGACCCAAAAAATCATTAGAAAAATTGTAATATTTTCACTATGACATGAAAAATGTGGCCTTCTTACATGGCCCTAACATGGAACTAATGTCTAGGTGGAATACTATGATCATCCCAAGTAATCCTCTTCTATCAGCTTCTCTGTATTACTATCACCCAACCTCCTTATCTGTCATTTTCACACTATTTCACCTTATTTATTGTCTTCTAGTTACCTTAGATATTGTTTTCTTTATATTTTATTTATGTATTTATTTACAAAATGTTAGGCTAAAATACATGTTTCAACTTCCAAATGTTTAATCCACCGATCATATGTGAAGGTCCCATTCTATGCTAATACTTCATACTCCTTGCACATGATCCTTAACAGTATCCAATGCACACAATTAATGATGGTGATCCACCCTACCCAAATTATTGACTATGTTAGGTCCTTATAATACTAGTGTATCCCCTTATTTTTATTGTTAGTGTAGTTCCCTTATTGTGATTTTTGTTCTCCATAGAAGCCCATTATTGTGATTTTTGTGTTGTTACATTATTATTGTTATGTAATATTTGATTGTATTGTAACCTTTTAGACTCTTATATATACCAAGGACGTGTAACCACCCCTCCCAAATTTACCTAATTTCACCAGCTTGCTAGGGTGAAAATGATACAAAGAGTTACTATGACACAACCCAACCTCTTAGCTCCAATCAAGGAAGTGGTGCTTACAACTAACAACTGACTGAAATCTCACAAAATTCCTTAGGGCTACAAGACACTCAACAAGAAAATGACCAGCCCAGGTGACCACAACCAGTGTTAGGGCTCCTTTTAAGTGACCTAGGCTTCCAACCACATGCATGGAAAGTTATGGGTGTGGTTGAGGGTCTCCAACCGCATGAAAAACACTGCCTGAGTGTGGTTGTGACCAAAATTGTCCAGTTTAGAGGGTTCGGTCACAATATATGAGCCACAATTCCAGTAAGACTCCAGAACACTACCCAGAACTTCCCGAGACTTCTTAGAATAATAAATTACTGGAAAACAAGGCTAGACATTCAAAATTGAAGGCAGAACTTGAGCTATACTGTTTAGAACATAAAAAACATTTCATCAAACACATGGAAAACATGTAATCTACAACTCATGAATGTATATTTGATCATAGAAGTGTGAGATTCATATGATAGCCACATAGAAAGCCCTATTCCTTCTCCACATAGCTGAAAAAACACTTATTATTCCATACATTCATCAACCAATCAATTTAAAAAAAAATAATGACAAGATCCATAGAAGATACACACTATATAAAAACATATAACTAGAAAATAACCAACATATAAGCCATGGAAACTCAACCATAGTATCACCAATATCATTGATAAAATTGTATATGAATCACAATAATATAATAACTCTTATTAACATATGAAAATACTACCAGCGATGTCAGGGCCTTCCACGTATCACCCGACCATTGATTGGGCTAAAACAAATATTTGTTTGAGCTAATCACCCATGTGCCATATTATAAGCATAAATATGGGATCTAATGGAATAAACCAAGAAAAACCAAACCAATGATTCCATGCGAAAAGCCACCTCAACCCTCAACCATTGACTCCACCTCATGGTCAGACATCATTAACACAAACTAGATTAGTATCTACCCAAGTTGTTAAAGGCTCTAGGAACTAGTAACTCAACCCATAGCCTTCCAAGGCTCTAAATAATTTGTCCATCCCAACTCAACGGTCTAGTAACTCAACCCACCAAGGGCTTTAGCATGTTTGTCAAAACCTAACATTAGGGTAATTTTGAGGTCTAAAATTGGCCTCATAAGAAAAATGTACAACCAAAATAAAATTTATAAGAAAAAATAGGATTCAATATGGTGATATCAAACATTGGAGATGATTCACTATTTTTTGAGTAAAAAAGTAAGAATATTAAAAAATAATAAAATAATAAATCTTCTTTTTCAACTCATATTTTAAACTTATCTCCCTAAGGTTTTACTCAAATTTCTAGTGGGAGTACTCGTTGGATTCAAAACTTAATTCCTCATCCAAGGAGTACCCATGTTGCATACTTTTGATGGACCTTGATATACGAAAAAAAAATACATGAAAAAACATGATTGCAATCACGTTTTTCATCTATTTCTAATTTTTCTTGTAGCATAGTCCATATAAAGTATGGAACATGTTTACTCCTTGGAAGAGTACTCAAATTGTTCATCCTGTTAGCCACCTATAATATTGGTTATACCAAAAGATGGCTAAGACTTTTTTAGCCTCCAAGGAACAAATTTTATTACTAAAAATTGTTGGCTCTTGAAGGCTCCTTGAAGGCCTCATGCCTCTGTCCAAAATCTTCATTGTTGTTCCCATTTTATACTTAGAAATCGTGCTGAAATCATGAGAAGAAATTGCTGCAAGACCTTCATTTTCCCCCTTCTCAAACCTTCATTTGCTCCCCTTTTTCTCCATAAAAACTCCCTTGTTTTCATAAATCCTCTTCTTCCATTTATGAAAATCCTCTTTACATAGTTAAAAACTCATTTTTTAACTATTCCGAAACCCCCGATTCCTTTGAAAAACCATTGAAAATCCTTTCCCGATCCTCTTTTTCCTTTGTAAAATTCGAAAACCCACTTTTCTAAAGTTTTGGTCTAAAAACCAAAATCGCGTGTTAAAAATCTAAAATGGGTTGATTGAAAAGTCCGATCGCAAAATCGCAATCGCAGAAAACACAATGGGTTGATTGAAAAGCCCAGGCCCGAAGTTTCGATGTGTGATAAGCCCCTTCCCTTCTAGCCCCCGGTCATACCATCCTCCCATACACCCTGGCGCCACAACCGCACACTGAGCAGTCGAGCGCTTGTCCAGTTTAAATAATATTTCTCCGCAAAGCTTTAAAAAACCTTTGTTACTTATCAAAAGTGTCATTTTATTAAAATATCCACCGGTGCAAATTTTAGAGCAATCTCCACTGTCAATTCAATCCACAGATTTGACGGTGCGAAGCGCGTCTCCCGGTGGACCCCCCAGCCGTGCGCCATTTTCCCAAAACCACATGGATTTTATCGCACCGCTCTTCGGCGGAGGGTGGTTTTTGCCCGATGGCCAGCGATTCCATACATCGCTCGACACGTGTCCTAGACAATGTTCCGAAAACCACTTTCCATCGCGCATTAACGTTCAGACCAGGATGCCCAGAGATATCGCTGTGCGCCGTCCGATCTGGGCCCACTAATCCAATGGTGATCGCTTGCCCAAGCTGCTCGATGGTTAATGAAGATGCGCGCAAAATAACCAGGCTATCGTACATACGGCAACGGCATCTCTACCGTCGATATGATCTACAGATCGACGGTCCACAATTCATCACCCATTCAAACGTTCCCCACTACTAACTTTCCATTGCCCACTCCCGACCATCGATCTCTGCACGATCAACGATTTAGATTCATCTTGCTCCTCCACCTCCTTGTTCAATCTCGACCGTCGATCTCTGCACGATCGACGGCTCGGATTTAATTTTTCTTTCGCCCGTTCTATGATCACTCCCGATCAATCCTGACCGTTGGATGATGCCATCCAACGGCCCCACTCTCTTCACATGCCTTCCGATGCAGTCAACCTATAAAAGTAGGATTTTTTAATAGTTTTCATATTTTGGGTTTTATCATTTTTCTGTAGGCTTTTCAAAGAAAGATTGGGACGATGCGCAATACTCTCGTCTTCGATTGTCGCAGAAATCATCCAGGAGGTGAAATACACTTTCCTGGGTGTTCCTCGGGCTTGTGGATGCCTTATAAACTGCCTGCCCACAAGCTGACCATAGTTGGCACGGTCTTGAAAAGTATGGTCACGAAGACCAAAGCAGGCCGGACGGAAGAGATTAATGGGCTGTTTAAAGGATTATAGCAGGATGATGCATTAAACTAATCACAATTTATAGTGCAGGATTTTACGTGATAGATTTAGTTCACGAGCAAAGGCCTCCCTTTTTACGGTTTGAGCAGTTTGGTCCTTTTGACCTCACCCGTGCCACTATGGTGCATAAATACATTTGATTTATCAAGTTAATTTAAGTTATTCATATAAAGTGACTGATTATGCAAGGAGACTTACTGTAAAAAATATCTGCAGAGTAACTCCAGACATAACACAAAGACTCAAAGGTCAACAAAAGCTCCCACCGAGCTTAATCTTCACGTAAAAACATTTAATACAGAAGAAACCTATGTAAGTTTCTCATTGAGCCCCTCAAAGGCCAAGAAACCATTTAATTCTGTATTAATTGTAGTTAAGATCTTTTATCAGATCTCACCTCCTCTTTTCTTCTATAAATACTTCTAAAGAAGATGAGTAGTTGTTGGTTATTGTTTGATCACAAGCTATAATATTGAAACTCTCTGAAATCAATACATTGTCCTTTAGAATTGAAGAACAAATTAGAGTCTTGGAGATCTTGATGATGTTGTTGCATGTTTGTTCCTGAGAAGGCTCTATCATTGGATTCATGAGCTTGGCTATTGGTGAAGTATTCTGAACAGTTTCATGTTTTTCCCTGTTTTCATTATGTTCCATAATTTATCACTACAGTAGGATAGAAAGTATTAGGCTAATAAATGACTCTTGGAAGCACCTTAGACTTGTTCATCCTTCACTGTTTTATGTTTTCTTCTGCTGAAGTATTTTAGAGACTTTAATATTTCTCTTTAGTCTTCATTCCTGTTTATTTCCTTAATAGTTTGAGCAGTTGGTTTCAACATGATTTATGGTTCTCCCTACTTGTCTATTGCCACTTAAAAACTATTATTGAAGTCTCCCTTTGAAGTTCTTTGCTTATAGTGAATCAGAGAGGTTTGTTTTGATCTTGCCCTTTGTCCTCACTTAAACAGTTGGCTTAAAGGTCGTTATAATTATGATCATAGATTTTTTTAGGTGTTCCCTCTTCTATTACTATGATTATCACTAAATCTTATATGTTTTCTAAAGTCCTTTAGAATAAAATCTTTGAGGAAATAGGGTGTTCCCTGAATCTTAGATTTTACTTTGAAAGTTGTTTTGAAATCATTGTTTTCTTAAAGGTGTGATTTGTAGAATTTATGGTTAGCACTGTCTATCAAAGAACTCTTTATTGTTTCAAATTATACTTTCAAATTCCCGTTGTTGAGAATTAAAACTCTCTTTCCAAATAATTAATGTTCATTCCATTCCAAAAACAAAAGGATCTTGTGGCCAAGTTAGATTTTCCCTTTTATATCCCATATCCTTTAGTAAGTGTGTTATGACCTCTTTTTGGCTCCATTTCCCAATGAAACAGATATTTTACTGTCCTATATATCTTTCCTAGACCTTTTATGTTCTGCTGTATCAATTCAATCCAACCAAAAAAACAAACACCTGCACTTAATAACTAGTCTAAAACCAATACTCTAAGAACACAAGATAAACCTTTACAAACAAACTTTGAGAGATCCCTCTCTGGGAGCAGGAGGACTAGATCCTGTAACTCTAAAGATTGGTTCTGATGTTGCCTTGTCTTTTGATTTGCCAAACTATCAAAACACGAGACACCAACATAATGGTGATCACGGTGGGACAACAAATGGTCTTTATGTAAAGAAAAAGCACTCATTATCAAAGTATAATTAACCTTGTAATTTCTTGATGACTGGTAATCATGATAGGACCTTTGAATCAGTGACAAACTAAGTAACCCTTAGGATTCTCATAAAGCCTTGTCAAACCTTGAAGATTTCAGTTACCAAGCCATAAGAGTAAACTCTGTACGTTTTGACACCCTAGCTAAGTGTTAAATCAGACTTAGAACACTCTCTTAACCTATAAGACCAAAATAACTCAGAAAAACCCAAAAAAGTTTTGTTTGGCCTCATAATAAACTGGTGGTGGACCATAAAACCTTTACCTCCAAAAAGCTAAAAACTTCCACCTGGCGACTCCACAATCCTAAAAACAGACCTTAAGACCCCACTAGGAAGACCCAAAGTCTTAATAGCATAATAGCAAGCTCAGATAGAAGGCTTTCAGATTAAAATTTTCCTTCTTCTGAAAGGATCAGTTAGCCTCTTAAAGATTTCCATATTTGGTTAAAACTTTTCTTTTTTCAACTGGGTTTAAAAAACATAGCATAGTGGCTCCTAGAAAGATTCATACTAGAGCCTACCCTGACCCAAACCCACTGGAAGAAGTTGACAACCCTGAAATTATACTTAGGAAATATTCCAAGATAAAATTTTCAACTGTTTTCAGATCACCCTTGAGATCTAATTCAGTCCCTGAAAATCTCGCAGCCCTACACCAATCACAAGTCGACTTAAGAAATCCTTTTAGAACTAGGTCACTTGATGATATAATTTAGATAGATTCTGAGTCCTCACTTTCATCCCCAGAACAAAGTGAACAACCTGGTAGTAGAGAAACCACACCACCTGATTTACATTTCCTTCTCAATTTAGGTGTCTCTCATCCAAGGTCAGCTCAAAAATCTATCCCCGGTACATCCACATCTGTCCACCCAACATCCACTGTCCAAACCACCCCACTTCAACCCACTTTCCGTTTTATAAATCCTCCCCCACCACTTATCATGGCAGCATGGTATGCTCCCCTAGTCCTTCCTGTACCGTTAGTTAATCTTCCACAGGACTATCAGTCCGAAATTCCATTGTATGATGCCAACAATGCTACAACTGCATCACAACATGTAGATAAAATGAATGACTACTTTGATAGAAATGAAATCGATGATGATTCTATCAAACTTAGGTTATTTTCTCAGAGTTTAGGGGGAGAAGTAAGAAAATGGTTCAAATTTCTAGCCCCCCATAGTATTAATGATCTCCAAGGCTTTCATCAAACGTTCCTAAAGAAATGGGAAGTAAAGAAAAACCCTCTCCAAGTCCTTTCTGACTACAAAAACCTCCATAGAAACACTGGAGAAAGTGTTCAAGCTTACTGCACTAGGTTCAATAGTGTGTATAATGCACTTTCCCCAGAACTAAAACCTCCACAGGGCTCAGCTTTAAATAAATTTCCTGAAGGGTTTGACTCTGACATGACCTATCAGCTGAGAGAAAGAAATTTTGCAACTCTGGAAGATATGCAACAGGGTGCTCTTTCTGTGGAAGTCAACTTGATGGAGAAGAGAGCAAGAATGAAAACTGAGAAGAGAGTGTCTTTTAGAGAAGAGTCCACTCCTTCTACTTCAAGCTCAAAAATGGAGAGGATGTTGGAAGAAATGATGAAAGAGATGAGTATAATTAAGGAAGCACAAGCAAATCAAAACCAAGCTGCTCCTCGAAATAGAAATCAAAATTATAGAAGAGAAAACAATCAAGACAAACATAACGAAAATGACCAACAGATTAGACGTCCCTTCCAAAAAAACTATGTAGATCAATATGAGGAAGATAGGGAGTTGGAAAGGTTGGAAGAATCCCATGTAAACTTGATTGGATCAGATATTGGAGATGATGTTTTCCTCACTGAGGAAGAACAAGATTTTTTCTCTTCTGATCAAAATAAAAACACCTATGAAGATTCTGATGACTATAGATTAGGTTTTGAAAATGCAATCATGGAGATACACAAACAATATGATCTTAGGAGCAAGGGAAACATATATAAATCAAAAGATAAGAACACTAGCACTGCTGTCAAGAAAAATGCAGAAAATCAGACCAAAAAGACAGCAGAGAAAACCAACATTTCGACTAAAAAACCAGATTCAAACAAAGACAGAGGTGTCCAGCCAAATGTTAAACAGAGTACCCCTAGCACTTCAGCTAGTGGTCCTAATAAAATTATCCCAATTACCATTCCAAACAAGGTTCAGCAAATCAAAGTTGCTGAAAAGAATTCAATCAAAAAAACAGATGTAAATATGAACAAGTCAATTATTCCTTTCAGCCTTGAGGGAGAGATTGCCAAGATAAAAATTACTATCCCCCTAGCTGAACTAGTAACCCAAGAGGTGTAAAAAAACCAAGTTTTGAAAGCTTTGAACTTAGGAAGTGATATAGACACTTTAAACTTGACAGATGATAAACCTGAGTTACTGTTTGGTCCAAAAGTTGAAGGAAAATATCAAGAAGGGGTTGTCCCTCCCTTCTATGTTAGCTTGAACATACATGAGAAAATTTTACATAATGCCATGTTAGATTCGGGAGCTTCACACAATCTGATGCCCAAGGTGGTAATGGAGAGCTTAGGCTTAGATATTACTAAACCATACAAAGATTTGTATTCTTTTGACTTGAGCCGAGTCAGATGTTTGGGTTTAATCAAGGATTTATGTGTTACTTTAGCTCAGATCCCTGCTAAGAGTATAGTTATAGATATAGTTGTAGCTGACATTCCCCCTAAGTATGGCATGCTCTTATCAAGATCTTCGGGAGCCAAACTTCAGGGAAGCCTTCAAATGGACATGTCTTATGCCACCATTCCCATTTTTAACCAAAACTGAAGACTATACAGGGAATCTCACATGAAGTACATGGTGAGCAACATGGACAGACCAAAGAGAGGATTGGAGGATAGAGAGGAATGATGAGAGAGGATTGGAGGATAGAGAGAGAGAGAGAGAAAGAAAGAGAGCTAGGGCGTCAAATAGAAGGAGGCGAGAGAGGAATGATGAGAGAGAGAGAGAGAGAGAGAGATGGGGGAAGATAAAGGGAGGTAGGAGATAAAGGGAGAGAGAGGAAGGAAAATAGAGGGGACTTGAAAGAGAGGAGGAGAGAGGGGAGGAGAGAGGGAGGGATAGAAATATGGATTTGGAGGGGGACAGAGGGAGGGATTGAGAGATGGAGAGAGAGAGAGATGGGGGAAGAGAAAGGGAGGTAGGAGATAAAGGGAGAGAGAGGAAGGAAAGAAGAGGGGACTTGAAAGAGAGGAGGAGGGAGGGAGGGATAGAAATACGGATTTGGAGGGGGAGAGAGGGAGGGATTGAGAGATGGAGCTGGATGAGGAGAGAGAGAGGGAATAATAAATACATAGAGAGTGAGTAGTGGAGAGAGAGGGGGAGTTACAAGGGAGATATGAAGAGGGAGTGTGTATGTTTTGGGGTAAGATAAAGAGACAAATAAGGAGATATGGAGAGAAGGGGGGAGAGAAGGAGAGAGAGAGGCATATGGTAACAAAGTTGGAAGGTGAAGATAGAGAGAGAGGGGGGGGGAGAAAGGAAGAGAGAGAGTGAAGAGAGGTAGGGAAATAGATATGAAGATGGAGAGGGAGAGAGGGGGAGGTAAGAATAAAGACATAGAGGGTGAAAGGTGGAGAGAGAGAGACAGGGAGTGATAAAGAAGATGGAGAGAGAGGGAGAAAGGGTAGCAGGAAGGAAGAGAGATAGAAGAGAGAGAGGAGGAGAAGGAGGAGGGAGTGATAGATAGATAGATAGATTGGAGAAAGAGAGTTTATGTTTTGGAGTTGATATAGAGAGATAGAGTGAGATATAGATATAAATGTAAGGTGAAGAGAAAAAATGATAGATGGAGAGAAGGAGGGAGGGACCAGGAAATTGATAGATATGGAGTGAGAGAGAGTGTGTGTATGGTGGGGTGAGATAAAGAGAAAAATAAGGAGATATGGATGGATATATAGATATATATGGGGGAGATAGGGAAGAAGGTTTCTTGCAGTAGATGCATTGATTTCAGTGTAGATGGTGATTTCTAATCCTATTTGATTTCTTGCACTAGATGAATTTATTTTGGTGTAGATGTTGATTTCTAATGATATTTGATTACTTACACTAGATGGATTGATTTTAATGTAGATGATTTCTAATCCTATTTGTTTGCTTGCACTAAATGCATTAATTTCATTGTAGATGATGATTTTTAATCCTATTTGATTGATTTCACTAGATGCATTAATTTTAATGTAGATTTTGATTTTTGGTTATATTTGATTTCTTTCACTAGATGATTGATTTCAATGTAGATTATTTTTAATATTATTTGATTTCTTGCACTGAATTGATTGATTTCAATGTAGATGGTGATTTCTAATCCTATTTGATTGCTTTCACTAAATGCCTTGATTTCAGTGTAGATGGTGACTTCTAATATTATTTGATTGCTTGCACTAGATGCATTAATTTCAATGTAGATGTTGATTTATAATTATATTTTATTTCTTGCACTGAATGCATTGATTTAAATGTAGATGATTTAACTAAATGCATTGATTTAAATGTAGATGATTTATAATCCTATTTCATTCCTTACACTAAATGCATTTATTTCAGTGTAGATGGTGATTTCTAATCCTATTTGATTGCATGCACTAGATGCATTGATTTCAGTGTAGATGTTGGCTTTAAATCCTATTTTCCTACTTGCACTAGACTCATTTGAGTGTAGATGTTGATTTCTAATCATATTTCATTACTTACATTATATGCATTGATTTTAGTGTAGATGTTGTTTTCTATTATTATTTTATTTCTTGCATTAGTTGAATTGATTTCAGTGTATATGTTGATTTCTAATTTGATGTATGATGGTACATTAATTTTAAAGTCATTGGATTAATAGTGTGTGTGTAATGATTTCAGTGTAAGCACAAAAAAATATTGACAATGTACATTGATTTTTGTGTTATAGTAATTCAACCTATTAATATTGGAGAGCAAGAGAGACAAGGTATGATGTTTACTACAACATCTTGAGCTAAATATTTAAATAGTTTATGATTCCAACTATCCTTGTCAAATAATCAATATGAAAATATGACAAAACTAACATGGGTGAAAATAAGAATAGTAGAAGAAAATATTTTGAAATCAATCACAATGAAGACTTCGTAATTGACTACATTCTTATTATTCACAGTTTCTATCATTCAATATTATTACATTGTCACTTTGCGTTCAAAATTTTATTTCATCATTAAAGTTATTTTACAATATTTATCATCTCAACAAACCGAGGTAACTAATCAAATTTAAAATTAAAATGACTCAATAAATCTCAGACAAATTTAACATATTTAAAATGGTTATGTTAATATTAGATGTATTTACATATTATTGATAAAATTAAGCATATGTTCCTCATATTAGCAATAGACTTTCTCGGTCGCACGACAGTCTCACTTAGATCCATCTTTTAACTGATCTATCAGCGAGAGGGACAACCCCGAGGTGAAAACCTTTTCTCAAGTTTTGCACTCAAAAAAGAGGTTTTCACCTCGAGAGATTTGATCCCTCTCGGCGCTTGATAGATCCAGAGTTAAGATGGATCTAGGCTGGTCTTTAATATATTTAAGTCATATGTGGACACATACCGCCTTGGTTTGCGGTTCTCTTCATGCTCTTCGTACCATTGGTCTATTTTTCTTCATTCTTTCTTCACTCCTCAACAAGTGGCCCAATGTTCAAATTGGTCATTGTCCTTTTTCAAATCTGAACCTCACAACATCACGACCTGCAAGTCATATTCTGCCCTATACCAATTAGTTGATGTTGTTATCGGGAATCTCTCAATCTCAACTGCTGTATTGTTGGGTTTTATCCTTTTCATCTTTGGAGTTTATGTCAAAAATTGGGTGCTCTGCTCTCGTCTAACTTATATTCCTTTCTGTTTTGATCCTCGCAAGACTTACGGCTTCTTTAATTTGGTTCAAATTGTTCACTCTTTCTATCCCATCGGTATCGCCTTATCTCAATTTTTGTGGTCTTTAATTTCTAGAGGTGTTTCACATTATTATTAGGAGTATATCATTGTCGTGCTTGGTAGGGAAAATTGTCTAACCTTGGTTCAAGGTTCCGATATAAGATTATGGGTGATCGTACTACTTTGTGTTTCTCGTGGTCTTCATAGGTTTTTCGTCAATCCTCTCGTGGTAAGTTATGTGGAACTTGTTTCTTTGTGTTTGTTGTCCCTTTTCTCTTGCTCCACTCACTATGACTCCATCCCAAAGCAAGGACACTTATAGAAGTGGAGCTAGCTCATCTAGAGTTTATCGTCATTGGTTACTTTCTTAGGAACAAATTTCCTCATATTTTGATTCTATCCCTTTGGCAGTCTGTCGAGATATTTGATAGCTGGAGTCGAATGAGTTTGAAGATCGTCCCTACTTCGACTAGGAAGCTGGAGGCAATGGTTTCCAATGGATTCCAAACCTAGGAAATTTAAAGAAACGAAAATTTCAGTTCTTGCACTCACTCTCTGTTCATCAGTTAATGGATGCCCTCCTTCGTATGGTTTTGCTTATTGAAAATTAATGAATATAAGATTTGTTGGTCAAGAGGATAATGCACCCGATGGGGAATTTCGTGTTTGTTTGAATGCTATTGATGTGTGTTTACGCGTCTAGAAAGCTACATCGTCTCAGACACTCACCCAAAGTTTACCGATCCTCCTCGCGATGCTCCTAGTGCTTCTCTCAAGAATATCGATTTCACAAGGATTTCTTCTTATTCACAAGATCGTTGGTTTCATAGTGATATAAAGTTCTTGCTTAGAATTTATTTTCATTGAATGATACATGTGCATTTAGATTGTGTGGAAAGCTACTCTCTCAAATTTCCGGCTCTTAGAGGGCTCATCGATCCTTCCACTAGATCCTCTTATTTCTTCTTTTAACAATATCGTTGATTTCACAATGATTTCTTCTTATTGACATCTTAAATCCTTCTTTTTGATGTCTTTGTGCTTCATATCTTTCAGTCTTAAGATATTTTTGAGGTCTGCTCCATGGTGGTATATGGTAGTCTTTCAGTTGCGTTATTTCTTTTTGGAAGAATTATATGCTCTGGCTCCCAGAATTACCACTTATATGCCATAACTTGTTACTTGCTTATGGCTCCTACGAGATGTGTATTCATTACTCCATCTACTTTATGCAAATTGGAGATTATTTCTATAAAAATCAAAGTTTTGATAAATCGTGGAGTCAAGCTGGAGGGTGTTTGCTGCATAGATTCGCATGGAGGATCCTACAACCAAATCATCCTTTTCTTACAAAATTCATTCAATATGTGGCATTCTAATATCCTCGGTGATGGATCCTAAAACTCTAAAACTAAGTTATGTTTATGTTGAGCTTACACAAGTTTGAATTATATGTGTTACTTATTTATTGGAAAAAAATTCAAATGAAATACATATATCATATCTTAGAAATGAATAAACAAATAAATAAAAATAACAAAAAACACAAAAAATGTTTTGTGTTTGTAATGAAGATTATTTGTTGAACATGTTTATGATAAAGGCCTACTTACTGAGTTAAAGTCCCTTAAGTTAGAAGCATTTGAAAATTTAGTTATATCCAAAGAACGAAAATAACAAAGGGAAATCAACTTCCTCATTTTTATGAAAACTTTTCACTCCAAGAAAGGAGGTAGAAAATAGGGACTAACAAGAAGAAGAAACTTCCTTATTAGAGTCATGTTTTCCATTCAAAGGGAGAGGGGAAAGGAGGACACTATTCCAGAAGGATGGCTGCAGAGAAATTCCATTGACCTGGACGAGAAAGGGATTACACTATCATAATCACTAAAAAATACTTAGCTGGGGATAAATTCTATGAACCTGGTACTCTTGGAAAAAGTTACTGTGCGAGAGAAAGACAATAATTACCTTTCACAAATGCGAGATAAATATTGGTGAGCTGTGAGAAGAAATCCATTCTTCTTGCTTCAGGTCAAAAATAAAATATTAATTTGGTAAATATTTTTATTTTGGATGAAGGGACAACAACTCGTGGGTAGCTAAAAGAGATATTTCGCTTAAGGTCGAGAGTATCGAGTAGGTATTGTACATGATTTTATGGAAATTTAGATAATTTTTCTAAAAAAAAATTCTGGATGCACAAACTTAGTTATTTGTTTTAAATTAAAGAAAAAAATTAAAATTTACGATCTCTCTAGGGAAAGTATGCACACAGTCACCAATTTATTTTATTTAAATAAGTTTTAATCTAAATGTTTACATGGATTATGTAATATTTTGTGTTATAGCTATCAGAAGATAAAGGGTTTGTTTCAATGTAAATTATGATTTCTCTTGGCATTGTACATGTGATATGCAGGTTAACCGAGTAAGGAGTTATAATTTGAAGAAAAAAAATACCTTTTATTCCTGAAGGAAGTTTGATTGAATAAATTTCAATTAAAAACATCACATGCAAATAAGAAGGTCAAGAATAAGTTAGATGAGAAGTAAAAAATTACTTCATAAAGGAACTTTTTTTGATCAAACGTACAAACTCTCTATAGGTAAGCAATGACAAGAACTATGGAAAGGAAGTTGCATAACTTGTGACGGTTAGAACCAAATTGTCGAGTAAACTAAACCAAAATGTTAGTTCAGTCACTTGGATAAAGTGTAAGGAAAATTACTGGCCTTTGAACAATGTAGAGAAAAAAGGAAAATATAAATATTTATGAGAACTATTACATGAATCCTTATGGAGAATCCTCAGCTCTTGGATATGTATACATGAATAGAGAACTATGAAATAGATAAGAATAAACTTTATCATTCAGATATAAGAAAGGATAATGGAATTCACTGGAAAGAAAATAAACTCATCACTAGACAATGCAAGTGCCATTTTTATTTGTCAATATGCAATTGAAAAAAAGGAAATGTTACATTAATAATACATGGATCCCCTCTAGAATGTATTAATTTAATTACAAGAATTAAATATAAAAAAATACATATACAAACAAAGTTCACGTTCTTGGTGCTATGAATGGATTAACATCAGAGGATATTTTAGCCTAAAAATGCCCATGATATTTTCACGTAGAAAATATATAAACGAGTTAAAATCCTTCAAATTTAAAATGAGGCACATGTAAATATTTTGGAGTTAAAATCCAAATGAGTTTTAGTGAACAAGTTATTCCTATTTAAATTTTTTGTAACAAAAAATATCTAGTTTCTCAATATTACCTTATCCTATGTAAAATTGATTATTAATGTGTCGATCTAATAGTATTATTGAGGTATCCTATTTTTTAGGCGAATTCGGCTGAACTTGGTAATTATGGTTTGAACATGCCTTAGGTTTCCTTAGGTTTGTTATGGTTTTTAAAACTGTACTATTCTAAATTTTATACTTCCAGTTTTTTTAATAATTTTATTAAAATTTGGTTGTTTATTTTATAAAAAGTAATTAAAATTTTAATTTTGTTATATAAAAATTAAAAAAATTATAAATTATTTTTAATAATAGTTATATATTAGAGATTGAGGTTTATTTTATTTTTTTATTTCCCTTGTTTCGCTCATTATAGGACTTCAGAAAACATCACACGAGCTTACGACCTCCATGCAACACATGTATGAATTTTCACACCATCCTGTTAAGGACATCCACACTTATTCATATGTGAAGGGCAGGTAAGGTTCTATGTGCTGTATAGAATTAAAACACATGCTCGACTGCTTGTGAAGGACCCCGTAAATTCCTTTGAGTTTCAATCTTGCAACCTGTTATAACTCCATAATTTTCAGAAGCTGAGGAGGAAATTGCAGTACTTCTAAAGCTAGGATATAGTACTTCTAGGTTTAGAGAGGGATTTCTCTATCTAATTTAGATTTTTTTCTTAATATATTAGGCTAGATATGAGTATCAGGGGTTGTTTTTTTCAAAGACTTGGTTGAAACTGTAAGGAAGTTCCACTGGGCAATGGAGTCATAAATCTTAGAATGATTAGATACAAAATAAGGAGCTTATAAGTAACAGTGAAAGGCAGGAACTCTTTTGCATATTTTAGAGAATTTGTGGGGTGAATAAGATGAAAAGATTAGGAATCATTTAAAAATAGAGCATTCTAGGATGAATTATATACTTAACATCAGAGTGAAAATATGAATATTGTTTACAAGCTAGAGCATAGTGGATTTAAACAAATTCAACCCTTTTTTATTTAAACAATAGAGAAAGGAAAAAAAACATATGGAAAACCAGGAAAATAACAACTTCACACAAGAAGATACATCACCAATTTCTTGACACAGGAATCCTGGAACAAAATTTCTATATTAATGAAATTGATCACTTCAAAACAATATGCAACTTTACATCACAATGAAAACCTTTTCTTTATACAAGTTCCAACACTTACTAAGTACTTTTACAAAGTGTTTATAAAATTTTCTTTACATATTTGTCTCGGACTTGATAGAAAACATTTTTACAAAATAATATCTATTAAAAGAACAATTTTTTTTAGACATAAGAGATAAAGATAGGGATAATCGAGTATTTTGTTCTGTTGTCGAGGATATATAGGAATCCGGTGATTCCTCCAACTATTTTTATGAAAATTTTGTTCCTTCAATTAACTCTGGGAATTAGTCCCATCTTTCTTCATTTGTAATGGAAAAGTTAATCATATTTTGAATCTTTCATCCACTTTAGTGTAAATGTCAAAAGTGACCTTATTTACAAAAAGGTGGTGAATTTCATGCTAAATATTCAAGTAAAACTCTAATCCTTATATGATTCCTTTCAACTAAAAATTCCTTTATCCTTTACAAACTTGGAGGCATCCTCACCTATGTTGCACAATTATTCTTGGTAGACTATGCCAAAATTATGTGATCTGCTCTCATCTTACTTAAATTCTTTTATGTTTTGATCCTTGGAAGAGGTATAGTTTGTTTAATTTGGTTTTAGTTGTTTAGTATTTGTGTCCCTTTGGTATTTCCTTATCTCATTTTCCTTGGTCTTTCATTTCTGGAGGTGTTTCACATGATTGTTAGGACTATATCATTGTGGTGCTTGGTAGGGAAAATTTTCTAAACCTGTGTCAAGGTGAAGTTAGTTGATGGTGATTGGGGGATGATTTACTTCTGTGTTTCTCGAGTCTTCATAGGTATTTCGTCAATCCTCTCTTGTGTTATGTGGGAACTTGGTTTCTCTATGTTTTTTGTCCCTATTCTCTTGCTCCACTCACTATGCCTCCATGCCAATGCAAGGCCACTTGTAGAGGTGGATCTAGTTCATGTGGATTTTACCATCAGTGGTTGTTTTCTTACGAATCAATTTTCTCATATTTTTATTCTATCCCTTTATAATTCAGTCGAGAAATTTGATAGCTTGACTCGAACGAGTTTGGAGATCATCCCTCCTTCGACTCGAAAGCGGGAGGAAATGGTTTCCAATGGCTCACGAACTTAGGAAATTTAAGGAAACAAAGATTTCATTTCTTGTGCTCGCTCTATGTTCATCAATTAATGGATACCCTCCTTCATATGGATTTACGTGATAGGCAAGTTGACAATTAAAATATGTTCGTTGGTCAAGAGGATATAAAGCTACTGCTAAGGAATTCCTATTTTTGTTTGAATGATATTGATGTGTGTTTACACTGTGTGGAAAGATACATCGTCTCATACTCTCACTCCAGAGGGCTTACTGATCCTTTGGCGGATCCTCCTAGTCCTTCTCTTAACAATACTATTGATTTCACAGTGATTTCTTCTTATTGACAATAATTCTAATTTCACAGTGATATAAAGTTCTTGCTCAAGAATGTTCTTTTTTGTTTGTATCATATTGATGCGCGTTTAAACTGTGTGGAAAGATACATTTTCTCGAAATCTGACTCTGGAGGGCCTACTGACCTCTTGGTTCTTCTTTTAACAATAACACTGATTTCATAATTATTTATTCTAATTGACGTCTTAAATATTTAGTTTTGATGTCTTTTTGCTTCATAGCTTCCAGTATTTAGATATTTTTGAGGTATTCTCCATGGTGGTATATGGAAGTATTTCAGCTTCTTTATTTCTTTTTCGAAGCATTATATGATCTGGCTCCTATAATTACCACTCATACGCCATTAACTTGTTACTTTCTTACGGTTCCCACAAGATTTGTATTCATTACTCCATCTAGTTTTTGCAAATTGGATATTATTTCTATCAAAATCAAAGTTTTAATCAATCATGGAGTGAAGCTCGAGGGTGTTTGCAGCATATTCGCGTGGAGGATCCTACAACCAAATCATATTTTTCTTACAAAATGCCATCAATATGCGCCAATTGTAATACCCTGGGTGATGGATCCTAAAACTCTAAAACTAAGTTATGTTTATGTTGAACTTAGAAAAGTTTGAATTATTTTTGTTAATTACTTATTGAAAAACATTCAAATGAAATACATATATCATATGCTAAAAATGAATAAACAAATAAATAAACATAACAAAAAAACACAACAAATGTTTTTTTGTTTGTAATGATTATTATTCGTTTCATGTTTATAATAAAGGCGTACTTACTTAGTTAAAGGACCTTAAGTTAGAAGCAGTTGAAAATTTAGTTATACCCAAAGAACGAAAATAACAAAGGGAAATGAAATTCCTCACTTTCACGAAAATGTTTTCCTCCAAGAAGGGAGGAAAGAGAAAAGAGACTAACAAAAAGAATAAACTTCCTTTTTGGTGTCATATTTTTCATTCAAAGGGAGAGGGGAAAAGTAGGACAATATTCCAGAAGGATGGTTGCAGAGAAATGTCATATTTATTTATAAGTTTTCAATTTTTTTTGTTTTAATTGTTATGTTTAATGCCTGGAAAAAATCACATGCATCTTGGGGTTCATATACCTTAGGTTTGTAATGTTGTTGTCCCTTGGGTTTAATATAATTCCTTTCGGTTTACAATGCCTTTTCGTTTTTAGTATTAAACTATTTCATTTATTATTTGTTTACATTTGTAATATTTATCATATGGTTTATATACCTTCATTTATATTATCAATTTTTTGTGTTTATCAATGTTTCGGTTCATATTCGAAAGGTTTAATATTGTTTGAATGGTTTAGTGTTTCCACAAGACTTTGAGAAAAATAAGATTATTTTTATATAAATGTTGTTGTTTCTTGCAAATTTGTTTCTTGAACTTCATAGTTTCTTTCTATTACTTTCTCATCATTTGAATAGATATGTCGATTGATAATGTCAGTAAACTCGGAATTTAGAAGATATTGCATGGGTTTTTGATTTTCTCGTGGTTTTGTGGTTTTTTGATTGATTAAATTTAACCTATTCCTAATATATATATATATATATATATATACCATTATATTTTTATCCATTAAATTTTTTATTCTTTTTAAAGAAAATATAAAAGGGTTAATATGCCTTGTTTTTATAATTATAATGTCCTTTTTTCTTTCTTCTCTTGTCATTTTTAATTGTATTAGGTTTATGTTCAATAAATTATTTTTTGGCTATAAAAGAAAATACGAAGTTGAAAAAACTAAAACTATTTTTTGTTTCTATATATTTGTTTCCTTATTTCTTTACGTACTATTTTTTTTCTATATTCATGCCATTGAAATGCAGATATGGACAACCATGATGGCATTTATTACATTAAAGCTATGAAATCTATTTCTACAACCATAATTTTTGTTTCATATATTCACAAAATGTTAAATAAGAAACATGGCTTTCATCCTTCTTTTATTGATGAGCATATTTGTGTGTTGGATGTAATGAAATCAAATGTGGAAAGCTTGTATCATTTGCACCAAAGAGAAGTTGGGAGGAAAATAAGAAGGGATTGGTTGGAGAGTGTTAAATATCATGAGAATTATCCTGTTGATTTGAATTGGTGTTACCTTTGTCATCGTTTAGGTTGTGTTTCGAAATACACTCACAAAAATTAATTTTCCTATGGTTGAGTATTTGAATTTGATTTTTTGCTATACAATTTGTAGATATGAATAACTATGATATATATATATATATATATATATATATATATATATATATATATATATATATATATATATATATATATATATATAAAATTTGAATATAATATTTATTTTTTCCCGGAAATTTAATTTCTTTATCATTATTGTTGCCATGTGTTATATTGTTTCCCCATTTTATTTGATTTTTTATTTTCTCATAGGGCTTAATATTGCTCCATTGTATTGAATATTATTTTCATTTGTTTCTAAAACATTCATATTTCTTGTTAGTATTATTGAATGCAATTTGGTTTATAATATGTGAGGGTTTTCTGTATTTTTTCTTCTATTTGTATACGTGTCTTTATAATTTCTCTCCCCTGCGTTAAATTTTTTCTTGTTTTTTATATAATTCATTTCCACTATTGTGGTAATTTCTTCACTTTAACTTTAGTAGTCATAAATAATAATATTTATTATTAATAGTAGTAATAGTTTTACTGCATATTTACTAACCCAAAGGATTCATATTGTAAAAGAAAATGGGTTTTTATCAACCCCTTTGGTTTATATTTCCCTTTCAATTATAATCCCTTGGGTTTATAGTTCCTTAGGTTTTTAGTATTAAAATCCCAAAGGATAATAAACCATAGTTTTGTTGTTCTCAAAAGGATTGTCTCTTTGTACAAATTGAAATTCACAACCATGGTCAACCATGGTTCAATGTTTCATAATGAAAAAGATTATATCAATAGTAAAAATCACCCATGGTCAAGCATACTCTGATGTCACATTTTGAAAAACGTTGTCACAAACAATGTCAACCATAGTTGAGGTTTGCATTATAAAAAGGCTTCTATAGTCCAAAATCTACTATACTGAACTATTTTTAAACATGTTTATTTAATTTTTTTAATATTTCTGTCTTCGATTTATAATATTTATCGATTGGGTTTACTATTATTCGATTGGTTTTATAATCCCTTAGGTTTATAGTTTTCATCCTTTGGGTTTATTATTTATCTAAGGGTTTATATATCTTGGTTTTTTAATATTATTCCTTTCCCTACAAAAATGTATGGCGTGTAGAATTAATCACTTTGGTTAAAAATATTTATTAATAATAATAGTGCTTACCGAAGAGATTGATATTGTAAACCTACGGGGTTTTTATTTACCCTTTCGGTTTATCAACCCTAATGTATTATGAAGCCAACATTTAATATCGTGTGAATGATTGTGCGAATATTTTAGGGTTTACATGTCTATTGAAGGACTTATAATTCTATAAGAGTAATATATTTACTAACCAATGGATTTATATTGTAAAGCGAAGGGGTATTTATCAACCCCCTGGTTTATAATTACAAGGGGTTTCCATTTTAATCCCTTGGGTTTATAATTTCTTGGGTTTGTAGTATTAAAATTTCAAATAATTATAAACTTGACTTTTGTTATTGTGAGAAGGATTGTCTCTTTGTACAACTTGATATTCTCAACCATGGTCAACCATGGTTGAATGTTTCAAAATGACTAATATTGTATCAATAGCTAAATCAACCATGGTCAACCATAGTTTGATGTTGCATTTTGGAAAATCTTGTCCCAAACGTATTCAAAATTCATCAACCATAGCTAATAGCTAATCTCTGCATTGTAAAAAGGCTTATGTTTTCCAAAATATGTTGTGGTGAACTCTGGTGAAACATATTTATTTAAGGTTTTTAATATTAATGCATTTGGTTTATAATAGAAATACAATGCCTTTAGTATTATTCACTTGCATTTATAATCCCTTGGGTTTTGGGTTTTGATCCCTTTGGTTTATTTTTTCTTTGTAAAACTTGACATTATCAACCATGGTCAAACATTGTCTCAATAAAAAATCAACCTTGCTCAACCATTATCTGATGTCACATTGTGACAAATATTGTCCCAAAGGTGGTAAACCATAGAAAACCATAAGCCATCTTTGCATTCTTAAAATTTCGTAGTTGTCCAAAATATATTGTGGTGAAATCTCCTCAAAAAAAATTATTTAAGGGTTTTAATATTTATGTCTTTAGTTTACAATATTTGTCCATTTTATTTACTATATTTTTTTTCGCTTTGTAATCCCTTGGGTTTCTTGTTTTCATCCCCTATGTTTATTATTTATTTTGGTTTATAGTATTTTTCGAATGGTATATATAACTCCGTTTTATAATATTGATTCCTTGGGTTCACAAAATGTGTGGGTTGAAGATTTAATCACTTCGATTAATAATATTTATGAATAATAATAATATTTTTCGAAGTTGATGCAGGAGCATCATGGTTCCGAAAAAATTCTACATTTAATCGAATCTAGGCGGTGTTATGTTTTTCAAAAGATTTGGTTTCCTAAGTATTTAATTAATGTAATTTTCAATGTTTTGAGTCATTTATGTGAGACATTTAGAATAGGATTTAATTAAATATTGAGAGGCACATTTGTAAATGTTCTCAAATTTAGGAGAACATGAGTGATTGATGAATGATTAGTGTGGATTGAGATATTCTGAAATATTCTAAATCTTAGATTAGAAAGTAGTTCATGATTTTATGGATTTAAAGAGGATCCTTATAATTTATTTGAATGTTGAGATCCTAAAGGGATAAAGAAGAGATTTTAGGGATTAATTGAGGAGTTAGAGGATTCTTAGAAATTAATTGAAAAGATTGAGGATTTGAACCATAATTGGTTACAGAACCTTTTGTATCTATTTTTAAAGCCTCAAAGGTAAAAAAAGGGAAAAAAAGAGAGAGAGATATTCTTAGGGATGAAACTTGATTGTAAGCCTACAGATATAGAGAGAGAGGAAGAAAAAAGAAGGCCATGTAAAAGGCGCATCAGGCCAAAGCTAGATTGTGAACAGAGTTTTCTTGCATTTGTACAATTTATTTCTTTAATGAGAAATTGAATTTCATTTTGACTGTGTATCATTTTTGTTATGTGGTGAGTGATCCATAATAGAAAGAATTTGATATCAGTATAATAATTACCTGTACCAAATTATAGACAAATGAATAAGTATTATTGTGTGATAGAAGACTTAATGGCTGGGTAGAATCGATATGATTACAGTCTCATATTTAATTAGCTTCGAATGATGCTAATGGGAGTGAATATGTGTAGATAAAATTATGTGCATGCTGAAAGGAATAAAACATGAATTCTGACTTTAAACAATATGAAAAGGTGCACATCGAGCATGATAACTCTAGATAAGATTCAATAACAAGAACAAGCTTAGAAGAGATTAGTGTTAAAGAATACCAAACAAGCTCAAGGGGAGTAGTGTGGAGGAAATGAAGCTGCAGAGCAGCGATAGTAAAAAGCAGAAAAATTGACTAAGGCAGAAAAGACTTTGAAGAATTGCAAAGGAGGAATCAGACGAGGAGGATGAAATCACAGAATTGAAGTTTTAAGATTAAATGATAGAGATCACATCGCAAGTTAACAATTTAAGTTGCGATGTGGTAAGGATTGAAAACTGCAACAAGATAAAGGGAAGAGCCACGTGTCGGCCCAACACTCTAGCACATATCGCACATCAACATATTTAGAGTTTAGCACTAAGACATCGCAAGGTAAAGTATTTTTGTTGCGATGCGATAAGACGGGAGGTGGCATGTGAGACGGTACAACAAGACCATTGGGTCTGGCATAGACCAACGATGGAGATTACATCACAGTTCTAGAGAGAATTCGCATTGGTGGGATTATAAGTTTGTTGCTAAATTTATTTGTTAAATTTTCTGATATGCGATGCACCGTGATTGGTTACCGGATTGTGGGACCCTAGAAACATAGTTTCGCAGGTTTGTATAACCATGCATGTGGTAAGGTAAGGTGAAGTTATGGTAAATGAATAAAAGGTACAAGTTTTATTATATTAACTTATAAACTGAGAGCCACTTATTTTTAAGCTTGCGCATGCGTTTGATTTAAAATATGAACATTTAAGGTTCAATGGAGGTAATGTGGGGTTAATTCTACTAAAATTTCATATTTGGATATTTTTGGCCTTATGGTTGCATCATTTGGTATCGGATCTTAGAGTAAATTAAAATTGTTATAAATAAATATTGTAGAGTTAAACTATGTAGAAGACATTTGGTAGCAAAACATAATAAGATTCAGCATGATTGCGGATCAGAGGAGAGGAAGTTAGATTATAAATTTGAAAAGGTGGAGACAAGTGCAGAAAGAAAAGTCAGACAGTAAAATATGACAAAGTGATGGTTGTTTTCTTAAGGAGAACGAAGATTTACTCAAATGTGAAGAGTCAATGGAGACTTCTTACAAAATCTTGCAGGTATTGTTTTATTTAACTCTATAATTTTATTTTTGCATGATAAAAGAGAGATTGAAGATTGATAATTGCAATATTTAAGTATCTCAGCAAAAGAAGATCACAACCTTAAGAAGCAGTGATGAAAGAAGTTGGTAAGGATTTCTGAGTGAAAGAAGAGTGTGTCCAGAACCTAGGATTTCATTTTTTATTGAAATACAAGAGGAGAGTTGTGTTCTCAAAAGTGTAGAGGATTTGAAGCCTAGAAGGAGCAAAGGAATTCTTAAGGAAAGTTCCAGAGAGGGGAAAAGTGACCAAGTATAGAGGAAAGCTTGGTGAGGTAAATATAGCAGGGAGAACTTGCTATTGTAGAGGCTTAAGTACAGCTAATACTAAGTGAGGAGCTCATGAAGATGAAGAAGAAGGTGAATATTGATATTCATAGCAGAGGTTCGAGAAGCAGTCACAAAGTGAAGAAAGAAGATGCGAAAGCAAATGGCATATGGAGACAGATGAGTGATGAAGAATATGAGAGAGAGACAGTTGAGATAAATTTCCAACTTGTATTATTGATAGATATGTTGTAGAGAAATAAGGTAGACCAGAGATATGGTTGGACTATGAGAAAGAAGGTAAAATGGCATAGGCTACAAAAATATAGAGAGCATTGAGTGAATATGTCGTTAATAGAGGATATTGGGAAGCTTGAACAGAAAATGAATGTTCAATTGAGGTTGGAAAAGCTCAAAGGAGTTGAGCTACATCAAAAAAAAGGTTTTGGAGAAGAATAAGTTCCTTTTGAACTTGAAGATGGAGGAATGATGCCTGAAACATTAATTGAGGCTACAGATCCTTATGATTTTTAAATTAACAGTTTGTGTATGGTTGCAGGTGTAATACATGATCATGAACAACCTTTGGGTATTATCAAAGAAGAGGAAGAAGAGAGACAAAATCCGAATTTTGTTTTAAATAAAAAGGATGAGACAGTTAGGTCCCATGAAGAAATTAATACACAATTGAAGGAAGATAGGATTGCACAAAGACAGCTAGTGGAAGTTGTTAATGTAGTAGAAAAAGAGAATTTGACTGTCAAGGGCAACGAAAAAGAAGAAAAAATGTTGGAGACTATTATGATAAAGGCTAGAGATGACTTCATACTTTTTAAGTGTAAGGAAGATATTAGAGTGCTAGAAGAATTGTTGAGAGAACCTAAAAGGGAAGAAGAAATTACAACCAAAGGATAAGAGATGTTTTTAATATATAAGGAGACTGAGATGATTTTAAATTTTCAATTTAATGGTATGTTTGTGGGTGATGAAGAAGATACAAACGAGGCTATAATAAAGGAGATTGAGGACATATTATCTTTTGAAGGTAAGAGCGAAGTCCAAAGGCAGTATGAGGATGAAAAGGTTTTTGTATTTAAAGACAATAAGTATGAAAGAGAATGGAATTGTAATCATCAGCTGGAAGAAAATGTTGACACAAGCAAAGACGATCTCATGCAATGTAATATTTTTGGGGTATGTAACATTGCTAATTTTGTCATAGAAAAGCAGGGAATAAGACATTCAAATGTCTTATGCATCTTTGAAAGACGTGGAGAAGAAAATGAAGACAACAAGAGTTTTGAAACTCTTACACAAAGGAGAGGACAACAACAAAAAAGTAATTTGGACAAAGAAACAAAAAAATTTATGACGATTATGAGTAAGAAGAAGACAAACAACTAGTTGGATGAAAGGATGGACTGTAACAAACATTGAAGGAAAATTCAATGGAGTGTTACAAAAGAAGGTGTGGAAACAAGAAAAAGAAAGAAAAGATAGCATAATACATGAACAACAGTTAAAAGGAGCAAGGAAATAACTGAAGAATAAAGTATGGGATCTTGGAGGACAAAGATTGGAAACACATGATTTGGAGATCATGAATTTTTTTTACTTTGGGAGTCTGATGCAAGAGCATCATGGTTTCAAAAATTTGTACATTTAGTAGAATATAGGGGGTCTTATGTTTTTCAAAAGAGTTGGTTTGCTAAGTATTTAATTAATGCAATTTTCAATGTTTTGAGTGATTTATGTGAGACATTTAGAATAGGATTTAATTAAATATTGAAAGTCATATTTGTAAATGTTCTAAAATGTAGGTCCAGAACATGAGTGATTGATGAGTGATTAGTGTGGATTGAGATATTATGAAATATTGTAAATATTAGATTAGAAATTAGTTCATGATTTTATGGATTTGAAGAGGATCCTTAGGATTTAGTTGAATGTTGAGATCCTCAAGGGATAAAGAAGGGATTCTAGGGATTAATTGAGGACTTAGAGGATTCTTAGAAATTAGTTGAGAAGATTGAGGATCTGAACCAGAATTGGTTACATAACCTTTTGTATGTATTTGTAAAGCCTCAAAGAACAAAAAGGGGGAAAAAAGGAGAGATATTCTTAGAGAGGAAGCTTAATTGTAAGCCTACGGGCATAGAGAGAGAGGAAGAAAAAAAGGGCCATGTAAAAGGTGCCTCAGGCCAAAGATAGATTGTGAACAGATTTTTCTTGTATTTGTATAATTTATTCATTTAATGGGAAATCAAATTTCATTTTGACTGTGTGTCATTTATGTTATGTGCTGAGTGATCCATAATAGAAAAAATTCGATATCAGTGTAATATTTCCCTATAAAAAATTCTAGATGAATGAATAAGTCTTACAGTGTGATAGAATACTCAATGGCGGGGTAGAATTTGTATGATTCCTGTCTGGGAGTTAATTAGATGTGAATGAAGCTAATGGGAGCGAATGTGTGTAGATAAACTTATGTGCAGGCTAAAAGGAATAAAACATGAATTCTGACTTTAAACATTATGAAAAGGTGCACATCAAGCATGATAACTCTAGATAAGATCCAATAACAAGAACAAGCTCAAGAGAGATTAGTGTTAAAGAATACCGAACAAGCTCAGGAGGAGTAGCATGGAGGAAACGGAGTTGCAGAGCGGCGATAGTAGAAAGAAAAGAAATTGACTAAGGCAGAAAAGACTTAGAAGAATTCCAAAGGAGGAATCAGACGACGAGGATTGAATCGTAGAATTGAAGTTTTAAGATTAAACGGTAGAGATCACATCACAAGGTAAACGATTTGAGTTGTGATGTGCTAAGGGTTGAAAGTTGCGATGCGATAAAGGGAACAACCACGTGTTGGTCCAATGCTCTAGCACATATCGCACATCGGCGGGTTTAGAGTTTAACACTAAGACATCGCAAGGTAAGTTATTTTGGTTGCGATGTGATAAGGACGGGAGATAACATGTGAAATGGTACATCAAGACCATTGGATCTAGCATAGATCAATGGTGGAGATTACATCGTAGTTCTAGAGAGACTTCGCATTGGCGGAATTATAATTTGTAGTTAAAGTTATTTGTTAAGTTCACCGATATGTGATTCACTGTGATTGATTACTGGATTGTGATACCCCCACAACCATAGTTTCACGGGTTTGTATAACCAAGCATGTGATAAGGTAAGGTGAAGGGGCGGCCAATGCATAAAAGATACAAGTTTTTTTATATTGAGTTATAAACCGAGAGCCACTTATTGTTAAGCTTCTACATGTGATTGATTTAAAAGATGAAAGTTTAAGGTTCATGGAGGTAATGTGGGGTTAATTCCGCTAACCTTGTATCTTTGGATATTAGTGGCCCTATGGTTGCATCAGAAGGGATTGTTATTGTAAACCCACAGGGTTTTATAAAGTGACCATTTATTATTTTATGAAGGATTATGTCAATATTTAAGGTTTTACGTGTTCACTTAAGGGTTTATAATATTTATCTTGGGATTTATATGCCTAGGGTTTATAATATTTCTCTGTTGGGTTTATTATTGTTCGCTTGGGCTTATAATGCTATAAAGCCTTTCTCCCTTGGGATTTTATTGCTAGACATTCAAAAACCCCAAGGAACAATGTTATAATCTCAAAGGAAATATGATAAACCCTACTTTAAATTTATTGTGTGGGGATAATTTTAAGGATGGAAAATCATCTTGAAGTTTAAAATATTGGCGAATCTCACTAGTCCCTGATATGAAAACTATAAAATGTTTATTGATGTATTTGTAAAATTATTCAAATTTATAATGATATTATATATATTTTCTATATAATTTTAGCGATTTTTAATGTAAAATAATTTTATATTGTAAAATTTGGGCGAATCATTTTTATAAAAACATGGAAATTGGCGAATCTTTTTTTTAGAAAAACCATGGAACATTAGTCCACCTGTGAATATTAGCCCCTAAATTTTTCCATGATTGTATGTTTGGTAGTGCAATAATGTTTGTTGTCATTGTTGTTGTCATGTGTACACATTACTATACATGTATACATTAATTTACATTTTTGTGCATAATAATGATGTATATGTACTTAAGTTTATTAATATACAGGATGGTAAATATATAGTTAAGTACATTATTTCGCATTGTATATAGTGAATTTGATATAAATATATAAGTTATTGTCATGTGTAAACATTACTATACATTTGTACATTAATATACATTGGTGTGCATAATATTAATGTATATATAATTAAGTACACTAATATATAATAGTGTATATATAGTTAAGTACATTAATGTACATTTCAATACAATGATATACATTGTATATACTAAAATTCATATAAATATATAAGTTCATATAAAATATTATCTATTGATGTGTATTTATTAATGTGTTTGTACTAATATATTAACTTTAATCAATCAGGTGTCCTTTTAACAAAAAGTTGCAGCTTCATAGTCTACAAATCGTGTATTATAATGAATATAATAAAAAGTTCCAATTAATTTTTCTTAAATTAAATCGAACCTTATTTGATTCAATGTGTTTGATAAATTTCTTATTAAAAATTCATTTGATTCCAAATTAATTAAAGATATTCTTTGATGACAGATGTCCTTTTAACAAAAAGTTGCAGCTTCATAGTCTGCAAATCGTGTATTATAATGAATATAATAAAAATTTCCAATTAATTCTCCTTAAATTAAATCGAACCTTATTTGATTCAATGTGTTTGATAAATTTCTTATTAAAAATTCATTTGATTCCAAATTAATTAAAGATATTCATTGATGATGATTAAGATTTGTTAGGAAGAGATCTAACTAAATAAAAAGAAACTGAACAATTTACAATATCCACCCTCCCCTTACCTAGTTTACTCCATTTACTCATAATATTAACTTATAATATATTCTAGGTGGTTTTTTCTTTTAATTGGCTAAAATAAAAAATGAATACCGTTAAGGAGTGTTATATTGGAGAAATAATTTAATAAGTTTAAGAAATTTAATATTACACAAATATATTGTAAGTTTTTATATGTCTTTGGTGCCTTGGGGTTTTGATGCTCTAGGGTTAATATTAATAAGTTTAATAATTTCAATGGTAAGTTTATAATATAAGTTTATATGGGTATATTATTCACTTTTATTATTGTTATGTTGTTAGTTTTTAAATATATACATATGGTTATTGATTATAAAATAATTATTGATACTTTTTGTTTGGCCACTAGTATGGAGGATAGTCTTGATAAATCTAGGTTTCTCCATAATGGATTCAAAGACTCAAATCTATCTAGTTTTCTCCTTGGAGGAGATAGCAAGGAGAAATTATGGGAGGGTTTTCCACCTCCCTTGACTCTCGAAGACAGCTAAAAGATCCTTTAAGATTCTCTCCATCAATTCGAATTCTGGAGGCAGCCAAGAAACTCAAAGACGAGAGTGCACTCACTCTATGTTTACTTGGATTCAAGTGGACTCAATCACTATTTTCAAGGGAGATGTTAGTAGCTGCCCTGTAGAATGAATATAGCAGAGCTAGAGCTAGGAGGGATTGAACGCTATTGGGAACTTTGCTACAAGCTATTGACCTTTTGATTATTGTACTCAGTCATTAAACCTTGATAAATGTATGAGACTATTCTTTCATGAAATGAGAAGACTGGTTTCATTTTACTCATTTAAGTTTTAGAGAGATAGGCATGTGGATTAAGGCCCAATCCATGTGCCTCAGCCTCTCTGTTGTAGTTGTTCTTTTCTTTCTAGCACTCATTTAGTTCTTATTCTGATAGTTTCATCTCTAGTTAGTTTTTGCTTTCAGTGTGCTAATATAGGTTTAATTTTCTTATGAGTAATACAATAGAGGAGAAAAATCTAAAATTTGTGGATCAAGACATCCCTTCTCATCTCTGTCAATAGAGCTCGAGGAGGGTGAACCTTCCCACAGATCCAAAAATTGATTTCTGTTCATTGTTTATGATATTTGAGTAGAGTTGCATTACCATTTTCAACCTTCTCATTGTACTGTATTTTCACGCATTCGTATATTTATTTGTGCATAATTTAGTAGGGTTGATTGTCGGAATTAGTGTTAAAAACCCCAGAGTAGCTCTGTGGTGCCTCCCCACTTCATTTTCCATCTTTGTCTTCACAACCTTAGCACTGCTTTTACACCTTCCATTCCCTCATGTTTTCCACTTATTCTAACTCCTGCACCCACATTTTATTCAGAAAAATACTTAAAATATCTAACCACCTTATTTCTTTTCTTTCATCAGTCACGGCCACCGCACATTTTTAACACAAACTACTTCAAAAAACATCAAAGTTGGAACTCCGCCTTTTCTCCTCGACTTTCCCGCTTATTTCATCCCACATTTTTCAAATTCAACATTATCACATTTCGTACTTCACATATTTTCCTCCTGCTTTGTTAACACTTAACTCCCAACCAACGATTGTGACATTACTATAGCACTCTGCCACATCATCCCTATCTCATTTCGCATTTCGAATATTCGGCATTATCGGATTTCGCAATTCGCACATTTCGCTCCTGCTTCGTTAACAATTACCTCTCCCAACCGCCAATTGTGACATTACTATAGCACTCCACCACGTCATCCCTATCACATCTCACATTTCAAAAATTCAACATTATCGCATTTCACAGTTCGCACATTTCGCTATGGCTTTGTTAACACTTACTACTCCCAACCGCTGATTGCGACATTACTGTAGCACTCTGCCACATCATCCCTATCGCAAATCACATATCGCAGTTACTCTCCCCGTCGCATATCGCATATCCCATTGCCACCCTCCTCTTACAACTCTGCCATCGTACTTTTAAAAGCCTCCCTCTCCAATGAATTTTTGCGATATTAAAAGTTTCAATAAAGTCTTAAACCCCTTTTTTCACTCCCCTAAGATTTGTTTCCTGTGGTTAAGCCCTCCATTAGGACCTTTACCCATTTCTTCTCCAAACTGCAAGAAACACCTCTTCAAATTAGAATTAGGTCGTGAATATATTCATAGATAGGAGCATGACAGATAGAGCACAGTGTGTTTAGCTGATTGGCCAAGTTAAGTAAAATTTAAATTAGTTTCATTTTTTTCATTTCCTTCCTGCAAATTAAATTAGTTTCATTTCCGTCATTTCCTTTCTGCAAGTTAAATTATTTTCATTTCCATCATTTCCTTTCTGCAAGTTAAATTAGTTTCATTTCTGTCATTTCCTTTCTACAAATTAAATTAGTTTCATTTCCATCATTTCCGTCATTTCCTTTCTACAATTTACGATTAGGTTCCTTTCTGTCATTTCCTTCCAACAATTTTATTTCCAGTTCTTATCATAGTTTGATAAATAACACCCTTTCATAAAGAAAAAGAGGATGACATGAGAAAAATGCTTCTTTTGTGTATATAGCACTGTCACCTCCAATTTTGTACGAACCCTGAGTTGATAAAGTAAATTAGGGAAGCCCTTGGGAGTTGCAGCACTCTTGGTGCAATACCAGGGCTCACCACTTTTTGGCGCCATTGAGAGAGGGGTGTCTACTAAATTATTTGACTTTGTTTTAGCATTCTTTTATTCGTTCCTCTCTTTTTATGTTATTTCATAAATAAATACAAAAAAAAGATCCAATTTTCATGCCTCGTAGGATTAGGACCACTCAAAAACAAATATTACCTAAAACCCCCACATCACCTCCTAGCCACTCTTCACTCTTCTTCAATGGGAGTGAGAGGAAAAATCCTATAGGAGAGCCTCTTGAATACTCTGAGGAACCGATTGGGGATGAAGAAGAAGAACTTGGTACAACTAAGGGACCTGCTTCACCTATATTAACCATGGCTAGGATCCAAAGAACCTGTCCCATCAGAGAGGAAGATGGGGAAACTAAGATGAAAATCAATAGCCCCTCAGCTCTTCCACACTTCCATGGAATTACCTCTGAGGATCCTGACACATTCATGTTTAAATTTCTTGTTGTATTTAGGATTTATGACTACACCTCTAATAATTAGAAGTTGAAGCTATTCCCATCCACCCTTAAAGATGCAACCTTGCGCTGGCTCATGGGTCTACCTAGGGACAACATCACTACCTGGGCACAGATGGAAGAAACCTTAAACAACAAGTACAGAGACTATTGTAGGTCCAAGGAAACTAAGGATGACTATAAGGTATGATGAATCCCTATAGGACTATGAAGAGAGGTTTCAATTAAACTATAAGAGAGCCAATTATACTCTTGATCCTGCATCACTTAAACTTGTACTTCTTCGAGGGATCATAGAATTGATGATATAAGCCTTGAATATGCTATCAGGAGGATACATCTACCAAATTCCTTATGAAACAATAAAAAATTTCTTCTGAAACCATTCTAGGTAATTTAGGAAGATGGGCAGAGTTGGCCAAAACACATACAATACCCCTTCCTCTTCCACCTCCATAAAACATGAGATTGGAAACATGCTAAAGGAATTCATGAGTGACATGTTGCATACCCTTTCTTTTCAAATGGACACAATGCAGGTAAAAATGAAGCAAGAGGAAGCAGAGAGAGACCTAGCCATATTTTGTCCTAGATGTACCTAGAAGCACCCAAGAAATGAATGTCCACTGAATTTCATGGAGGTTTGCTTAGTCTATGAGGAGAATAATTCCACAAACAAGTGTCCCTCCATACCTGGACTCAAGTTTTTATATCAAGGTGGGGAAGAAATGCCAGAGCAACTCTACCTCATCAACCAGAGAAGGCCTCAAGGCCCTTGCCCATATCAAAAAGGTATGCAAGGTGCACCTTACTCTTACTATCAAAACAATGAAAGTGCACCCATGGAACCTTGGTACACCCCCACTCCTCCATCCTCGTCTACACCTCCTACTTGGCCTTACAGCCATCCGTATCATCCTCAACTAGTGAATCAACCATTTCAGTAGTATGTTCCACAACAACCTCAGTGGAACAATCCATCCCAAGGGTGGAGGCCTCAACACAATAAACCACTTGCTCTAATGCCTCCACCCCAACCTCAACCTCATCTTACTCATATTTCTCCACCTAGGCTACCCTAAATACCTACACAGCCCAATATAAACCTGAACAACATTCAGGAACATCAAACTCCCAGTGGAGAAACATCCTATCTAGCTTATGTTGTGCAGATATAGGAGATTAATCTGAGGCCGGGAAGAGTACTCCCAGACAACCATCCTCCATCTCCACCTATAGAATTTGAGGAGGAAAAGGAAGAAGGTAACACTAAGATCCAACAACCTCCTTTTCTTGAGCACTTGATCCACCCTAGTCAACACACCCCAAAGAAGACTGAACTTCTGGGAGAACTAGAAAATTTGTGTGTAAAGATACCACTTCTTGAGGCCATTAAGGATGTTCGTATCTACAATAGGCTCATCAAAGAAAATTTCTTCAAGAGACCTAGGAGAAAGAAAAGAGATACCCCTATCATCAATGTGGTAGGACAATTGTCCGACCTAATGTTGGGAAGGGTGATCTTTCCAAAGTACCTGCACCCTGGTAGTCCAGTTGTTGATGTTCACATCAATGGTGTCATATACCCCAATGCTCTGATTGATCTAGGGGCTTGCATCAATGTCAGTACCATGGAAACTACGTTGAAACTTAATCTCCAAGGGACTTTGATGAAAACCACAATATTTATGCAACTTGCAAATCGGTCCACAGTAGCTTCAGAAGGAATTGTTGAGGATGTTATGGTTACCATTGACTCTTGGGAGTATCATACAAATTTCTTGGTCCTGCAACCAAAAACCATGTTTAGTGGTTATCCTCTCATCTTAGGGATACCTTGGTTAGACACTGCAAATGCTTATATTAACTGTTGGCCCGGAAACATGACTATAAAAAATGTGCCTTTGTCAAAATAGCTAATGTTATATCCTCCAGCTTAGCCTTCCATTGATCATGATCTACCTAGATGGTTGGAGGATGAAGAATATGAGTTATATAACACTGCCCCTATGTGTACCATAGATGTTATTCTTAGAGGGGGCATCTTGATGAAGATGAACTCATCAAACATGCCATTCAAAACCAGTCCTCCACTAACATTCCTGTCGAAACCTTAGTCAAAGAGTCTTAAATCCAACCTTGGATGGAAGTGGAATCAGTTGAATCAACCTTCGAAACCACCAAGTTTATTGAGTTTGGCCCATCCAGATCTTTGAAAATCAACCCCAACCTCTTGAATGAAGAAGAGAAGAAGTTATGCCATATTTTGAAAGAGAATCTATATGCATTTTCTTGGGATTACAAGGACATGAAAGGGGTGAATCCTTTAGTATGCAGACATAATATTTACGTCAAAGAAGGATGAAAACCTTTGAGACAACCCCAAAGAAGGATGAGCCTGGCTCTGAAGAACATAGTCAAAGAATAGCTGCAGAAATTATTGGATTCAGGGTTCATATATACTATATCTGAAAATGAGTGGGTATATCCTCTTGTCCTAATCCCAAAGAAGAATGGGAAGCAGTGAATTTTTGTTGATTATCGAGAACTTAATAAAGCCACCAAGAAATATCGTTTCCCTTTTCCCTTTAAAGACCAAGTCCTAGATGGCCTTGCGGAGAAGAAGTTATTTTCCTCCTTATATGGCTTCAGTGGGTACAATCAGATTCAAATCAGCCCTGAAGACCATGGTAAGACTACTTTCACATGCCCTTGGGGTACCTTCTCTTATCCAGTCCTACCTTTTGGGTTGTGCAATACCCCAACCACCTTCGAAATAGTTGTCCTGCACATTTTTTCTGATTTAGTCCATGACTCTGTTGAAATCTACATGGATGATTTCACACCATATGGGTATGGCTTCCAAGAAGCTCTCTCCAATTTGGGTAAAGTACTAAGAAGGTGCATTGAGATGCATCTCTCCCTAAGCTCAGAAAAGTGTGAATTCTTGAAGAAAGTAGGAGTTGTGTTAGGGCACTCCATATCCCAAGTAGGAATATAGGTAGACACAAACAAAACCACTATCATCAAAAGTGTACCTGCTCCTCAAAAGCGGAAAGATGTCAATATTTTCTTAGGCTTAGATAGTTATTATAGAAGGTTCATCAAAGATTTCAGCAATATCACTTCACCATTATTTGGGTTATTGGCCAAAGATTCCGAGTTTATTTGGACTGGTCCTTGTTAAGAGGCTTTTGAGCTCATTAAGGAAAGGTTGACTACCGCCCCCATTCTCCGAGATCAAAATTGGACTCTGCCTTTCCACATCCACACTGAAATTATAGGGGTGAAATTAGAATAATTAGAGGAAAAAATCCCTTATGATCTATCTATTTCATCAGCAAGAACTTGTCTAAGGCCGAGCTGAATTATATTGTTACTGAGAAGGAGATGTTAGCCATTATCCATTCTTTGAACAAATTCAGACATTATGTAACTTGATATCAGACCTTTTTTCACACTGACCATGCATCCATCAATTATTTAATAAAAAAACTAGATGTTAATGCTAGGATAACTATATGGTTTTTACTTTTACAACAATTTGATTTGACTATTGTTGATAAACCTGGAAAGGAGAATGTTATTGCGGATTTTTTGTCCAGGTTAGCTCTCTCTAAAGGTGAAGAAGGAATGGTGGATGACCATCTTCTCGATGAGAATCTCTTTTATATATCATCACTCTCACCATCGTTTGCTGATATAGCCAACTACTTGGTTACTGGGAAACTCCCTCCTAATTTTTCATTTAGGGAGAAGAGAATAATCATCAGAAAAAGTGTCACTTTCACATGGATTGGGGTAAATATTTTCAAGCTAGGCCCTCATAAAATCCTTAGGAGATGTGTGAGGGAGGAATAAGTTTGTATATCCTCTCTGTATGTCATCATAGCCCATGTGGAGGCCACTTTGCTGTCAAGAGAACTACTTAAAAAAATTTGCAGGCAGGATACTATTGCCATACCCTTCACCAAGATTCTAGAATATACACCATCATGTGTGACCAATGGTAAAGGATGGCGAAACCCACACAAAGGGATGAGATGCCTTTTCACCCTAAGGTGGCTCTTAAGCCATTTGAAAATTTGGGCATGGACTTTGTTGGCCCAATCAATCCACCATATGGACAAAAGTATTATATCATATTATGAATTTATTACCTACCAAGTGGGCTGAAACGAAAGAAGTGAACGTAGAAACCGAGGAGAAAGTATGATAATTTCTAAGGGAGAATGTGTTTTACAAGTTTGAGTACCCCGGAGAAATAGTCACTGATTAGGGAACAAAATTCACTTCTCACCTCATTGAAACTCTTTTGAGGAAGTGCAATATTAAGCATAGAACTTCTATTGCCTATCACCCTTAGGTGAATGGACAAGTAGAAGTAAATAACAAAGATTTAGAGAGCATCTTCACCAAGGTTGTGAGAAGTAGCAGAAAATATTGGGCAGACAAATTGGTAGAAGCTACTTGGGCCTACAACACTACTTAGAAGGCAACAACAGGATTCACTCCCTATGGACTAGTCTATGGTGAGAAAGCTCTACTTTCAGTTGAGTTTGAATTCAAAACTTTACAAATGGCAGCTGAATTAAATATAGATCTATCTAATTCCCAAAAGGAGAGGTTGCTGCAACTAAATGGATTGGATGAGTTTAGAATGCAAGAACTTCTTTACACAGAGGTAGTGCAGCTGCAAAGGAACGTATGGATTGACAAGAAAATTAAGGAGATGGCCTTCCAAGAAGGATATTGGGAGTTGTTGTATTATTCAATGTTTAAATAATTTAAGGGAAAATTTATGACAAGATGGTTGGGACCATACACAGTGAAATTTTTTTTTTACAATGGCACAGTTCAAATCAGGACTGTAGATGAGGAAGGAATCCCTTGCATGTCAATGGCCACAGAATTAAAATTTACAAGATGCCCTTATCTAGGGCATAGTTGATAAATTCAATAAGCATAGAGGTGTATGTAATGGGAAGCTCCATAGTTTACAACACCTCCTTAAAAAAAAAAACAACAAAAAATAGAATAAAGAATATCCATGGGTGAAAACCTCCCTGAGGTGCTCAGGGAAAGCTTGTGGGCTGGAAACCTCGATGGACGTAGCCTACTTTCTTTCAAAAAAAAATAAAGAGAAATACATTTGCATCGTTGTGTTTTCTATGTTTGTTGTTTTGTAGGTTATTAATGGTTTCTGGAAACACATGGAAGTAGTCATCTTCTTCTCTCCCCTTCTATTTTACCATCCATCCCTTCATTCACTCCATTCATTTCCATATCTCCCTCAATCACCTCCATACACCATATTCCTCCATTCCTAGGCACAATGTAGCAAAAGAAAGTAGGCCACAAACTGCTACAAACATCAGGAAGTTCCTTCAAAAAAAAATTTGTTCATGGACTGCAAAGAAGAAAAGAAGGAAAACTGCATAACAGACTCCAAGAGAATGATAATTCCACCCATGGCATCTCAAGCACCCTACGCAACATCTACAATAGGAAGAAAGAACAAGAAAAGATCAGTATCTCACTCAGAAAACAGGAAAGTAGTGAAGAACACCACATCTAAAAAGCTTGTCTCCTAAACCCAACTCCTTCAAACACATTGATAACAACAGGTAAGCTCAGGTATAGTCTTTCACTGCTCTTTGTGCATTCATAATAGCCATAAATAATAAAATGAAAACATTTGGAGTTTAGAAGGAAGAAAGGTGGCTAGTTAGCTTGTCCACCATCGTGAAGTATGACTAGGGAGAGTTGCAAGTTCACACCATCTAGGCATGAAAAAAAATAAATCAATTGGAGTAGAGGAAAAAGAGAGGAGGAAACATGTAATCGATCATGAATTCACAGAGAGAAGGAAACAAATTTCTCTAATGGAAACTCGAGTTGAGCCCAAGTTACATAAGAGATCCAAAATTAGTCACACGAACTAATAAAAAGAGATCCCATCTCATCCAAACTAGTTAATTGATAATGTTTTAGGGAAAGAGGCCGAAGAGAGACCACAGCACAAAAATACTGAGTTTGGGCTATGTATTTGAACAACGTGTAGCAACAACAGTAGAACAACATCACTAACAGTCATGGTAGCTTCCGAAGTATACCACATATCAGACACACTAGCAAGGGACCAAGGGAGGCTTTTATAGAAACCCAAACAAGGAAAAATTCTACTCGTAGCCTTAGAAAAGAAGGAGAAGAAGAATCAAAAGAAGAAGTACCAGAAGAGAAATAGAATAAATGGAAATGGAGACAAAATTAATAAAGGTAGCATAAAGTGAGCAAGAAGAAGACTCACAGCACCACCCAACATCCCCTCAAAAACAAGACGAATTTTCCACCTTAGCTTCTTTGAGCACAAAGAGAAAAAGGCAGACTTATAGGTATTTCAAAACTAAACAGAGTTAGAGGGTAAGTCAAAAAGATTTATAAACTCCTCCCAAGATCCCCATCATCATTGAAGAATCACCAAGGGAGGAGGAACGAATCAGAGAGACAGTTCTAAAGGAGCAGTTGTAGGTGGCACATGTAGAGAATATAGCACTAAAGGAGCAATTGTTGTAAAAAGGGAAACAAGTAGCCACCATGGTATACTTGTAAATATAAGCCCTTTAGCACATACTCCTGACTGACTCGTATGATGTGTACCTCAAGGATCAATGGCTCCGATTTCAAAATAAAAACTCTAGCTTCCCATGGATCCCTACCTATCCGATATTTTAGGAAATTCATGGATTTATACAAGCAGGCAAAGATGGATGATTAGGCAAAGATGGTAGAGTTTTATGTGCATAACCTTGTGCTGACAAATATGGATACTTGGGACCAAAATTCTATAACGGGGGATATGCAATTGATGGCTCTAGTATCTTGGATGATGAATGAGGAAACTAGAGAAAAAGAGATATGGAGGGTCATGAGAAGAAGAAATAAAGAAACCTTACATATCAGACCAGAATTTTTCAGCCCAAGAGGAGTCATCCTTAACCATCGAGAGATTGAAAGGGATCCTGCACTAATTGAAAGCTACCTCCAAACTCAAACACAGGTAATATGCCACTTTGATGATGCTTCTAGGAAGATATAATATGGGTGCATTACGGCCAACCATAGGAGATGGAACAGGATCCCTCATAGCCTCAAGAATAGGGAGTACCGTACTCCAGAAAGACTGAGGGGTGCCTTGGAAAGGGCACCATTATACAAGAGGGCCATGTAGGCCAAGAAGATCTAATGGCTTGGTCTCAAGCTTAGTCCACCTTTGCTGCTGGGGTTGAATGATGAAAGGGACACATATGCACAAGATAGAGAATGGGATAATGTAGAAAATAATAATGGATTTTACTCCCTTGAGGGAACTCCCACACTTCTTCCTTGGGAAATCAGGGGGGTTGTCGAAGCCTTGAAGAAATGAAAGAGGAGAATTAGTTTCTCAAAGGATGAGAAACAATTAAGTAGGGGGTGATGATGAGCTCCATCATTAGACATATTTGGAGCAGTTAATGGTCACCTTTTTTCCTCCTTAAATATATTTTTCTTGCATTTTTATTATTATTTTGTTTTATGATGCTAGTATAGGTGGTGATTAAGTCTAACATACTCTGAGTGCCTAACATGAGGTTGAGTGTAGAAAATCATGAGTAATTAGAATTTCTATGAGGATTTTATCATAAAGGCTTGGAGGAGACAACAAGGAGAAATTATGGGAGGTTTGTCCACCCTCCTTAACTCTCGAAGACAGCCAAAGGATCCCCAAGGATTCTCTCCAACAATTTGAATTCCAGAGGCAACTAAGCAACTCAAAGACCAAAGTGCATTGAATCTATATTTACTTCAAGTCAAGTGGACTCAATCAATATTTTCAAGGGAGTTGTTGGTATCTGCTTTGTAGAATGAATAGAGAAGAGCTAGAACTAGGAGGGATTGGACGTTATTGGGAACTTTTCTAGAAGGTATTGAGATTTTGATTATTGTACTCAATCATTAAACCTTGAGAAATGTATGACACTATTCTTTTATGAAATGAGCAGACTGATTTCATTTTACTGATTTAAGTTTCAGAGAGCTAGGTGTGTGGGTTAGGGCCCAATCCATGTTCCTTAGCCTCTCTGTTGTACTTGTTCTTTGCTTTCTGCCACTTAGTTAGTTATTATTCTAATAGTTTCATCGCTTCTTAGTTTTTTCTTTCAGTGTGTTTTTGTAGGTTTCATTTGCTTATGAGTAATAGAATAGAGGAGAAAAATCTAAAAATTGTGGATCAAGACCTCCCTTTTAATCTCTTCAATAGAGCTCGAGCAGGGTGAACCTTCCCATAGACCCAAAAAATGATTTTTGTTCATTGTTTATGATATTAGAGTAAAGTTGCATTACCATTTTCAACCTTCCTTTTGTACTGTATTTGCACACATTCTTTTGTTTCTTTATGCATGAGTTAGTAGGGTTGATTGCAGGAATTAGTGTTAAAAATCCCAAAGCAACTCCGTGGTACCTCCCCACTTCATTTTGCATCTCTGTCTTCACAACCTAAGCACTGCTATTACACCCTCCATTACCTCCTATTTTCCACTTATTCTAACTACTACACCGACCATTTATTCCCAAAAACACTTAAAATATCCAACCGCCTTATGTGTACCTTTTCATCGGTCATGTGAGAGTCGATCATTCGGTCTCCGTCGGAGATCAAAAACTCTTTTTGCATTTCATTTTTAGGTGTCTCATTCCGCTCATTGATCTGCATTCCGTTAGGGGGCATGCCATCATCTGACGGAAGGGTCTCTTCACTAGTTTCCCTCATGTTTGTACCTGCTGGGTTGGTCAAAATTTATCAAAATTCATCAAAGTTGATTTCAGTCATTTACAGTCATAGATGGTCTTGTGGTCAAAAAAGAGTCTTTTCAGTCACTAAGGTCTAGGGTTTGGTTTTCAGAATGTCAAATAATGCCCGCAGGCCATGAGGATGTCTTCAATAAGTTTTCATTTCAAAATTTTCATCATCAATAATGCTCAAGGATGTTTCTTCTTCAAAACTCTGTTTTGAGGAAGAAATCGTCAATTTAATACATGATTGTTAAAGTTTCTCCAAGTTCTACAGTTCTTTAGGCACGGCCCTGGTCGCCTTTGCCAAAGCAAGCCAACCATCCCTGCAAAAGATCGACAAAGGATTCATCGTCAGCTCAAAAATCAGTGGAAACAAAGAACAGAGTATGTATTAAAAGTGAAAAGTGTCAAAGTTCAAAATATTGCAGAAATGGGTTTGTCAAAAGAAAGAATCAAAATCAAATCCTTCTGTTGTTACTAGCCTAAAATCAGTATTCATTATAGGTCATCTCGAGGCCATATTGGATAGGCCATATTGGACATCTTTTGACAAGATATACAGGAGAGATCCCTCTCACATCCTCTAGTTGAGCGTGGTTTGGTGTTACCACGAATCACTTCTTGACACGAGGTGGATTTGGGAACTAACATAGTACGAAGTCAAAAATAGGCAATTTGTTCCTATCTCTCTGTTGTGGTAGATATTCTTCATCTAATTTGGTTTCGGTCTTTGACTTTTCAAAAGGTCTACGCTACGATTTTTGCCTTTTAATTGGTCATCAAAGAAATTCAAGTGGAATGTTGTTCTGTCTTTAGAACAGAGGAATCACTCTTTTTATATCTTCATATTTTCAGTTGAAACAACTCCCTATTTTCATCGATATGTTTTCCCACCTCTGAGTTTATTTATTGTATTGAAAATCATTTGTAAAGGGGTCTGAGTTCTGGGAAACGTGTGGGAGAAAAAATGCAGCGCTTCACTGTACAGTTTTGACAAAGAATTAATGAAATGATACAACTCTGATTCATGAGATTCATGTGGTGTGAGTTTAGCATATGTCTTTCTTTCTGTTTCATATGTATCTCGTTATGTTTTACTGTTCATTCATAATCATTGTTAGTTGAATGCATTTAAGTAAGAAAGGTAGAATCCAGTTTACTGCTCTACCTTAGGAAGGCATTCATGCTTTGTGTCTCTTCTTCTATCTGAAAAGGATTCATTCATTATGCCCTTTTAAGCTTCTTAACAGTCTTTCCACCCCATATCATTATAATTTGATTGCTAAACCTCCTGCCTATCTTGCCTCACGAAATACTCTGTGTCTTTGATTTAATTTCTCAGCTCTTCCTGTTCCTTGTCCCATACATCCCTAAAACCCAGTCATTCATCAAAATACCTCTTTCCTATTTATTTACTAGCCTAAAATCAGTTGTTGTTTTAGTCATCTCAAGCCCCGTTGAATATTTTCATTGAGATTAACCGGAGGGAGCCCTCTCCGTTTTGTCCTCGTAAGTGGGCTACGGGGGCGAGTGTGGTTTGGTGGGGTCCTTCTTCTTCCTTATTTCGGCCTAAGGTGGATTTGGGAACTAACAAGTCACGTCCACCACACCTTTTTAACACAAACTTCTTGAAAACTATCGATGTTGGACCTCCGCCTTTTGTCCTCGACTTTCCCGCTTATCGCATCTCGCATTTCACAAATTTGGCATTATCGCATTTCGCACTTCGCACATTTCAGTCCTGCTTCATTAACACTTAGCGCTCCCAACTTTCGATTGTGACATTACTATAGCACTCTACCACGTCATCCCTATCGCATCTCGCATCTCACAAATTTGACATTATTGCATTTCGCACTTCGCCCATTTCGGTACTACTTCATTAACACTTACTGCTTCAAACCATCGATTGTGACATTACTGTAGCACTCTCCCACGTCATCCCTAGCGCATATCACATTTCACAAATTCGACATTATCGCATTTTTAACTTTGCACATTTCTCTCATAATTCGCTAACACTTACCTCTCCTAACTACCGATTGCGACATTATAGTAGCACTCCACCATGTCATCCCTATCGCAAATCGCACCACAGTTTGTCTCCCCATCGCATATCACATATCGCATTTCCACACCCATTTTACAACTCCGCCATCGCACTTTTAAAAGCCTCCCTCTCCAAATAATTTTTTCGATATTAAAAGTTTCAATAAAGTTTGAAACTCATTTTTTTCATTCCCATAAGCCTTGTTTCATGTGGTTAAATCCTCCATTAACACCTTTACCCCTTTCTTCTCCAAAATGCAAGAAACACCTCTTCAAATTAGAATTAGGTCATGAATAGTTGCACATATAGGAGTGTGATAGATAGAGCATGGTGTGTTTAGCCAATTGGCCAAGTTAAGTGCAATTTAAATTAGTTTCATTTCTACCATTTCCTTTCTATAAATTAAACTAATTTCATTTATGTCATTTCCTTTCTGCAAGTTAAATTAGTTTCATTTCCATCATTTCCTTTTTGCAAGTTAAATTAGTTTCATTTCCATCATTTCCTTTCTCCAAATTAGATTAGTTTCATTTCCATCATTTCCTTTCTGCAATTTAAGATTAGTTTCATTTTTGTAATTTCCTTCCAGTAATTTACTTTCCAGTTCTTATCATAGTTTGAGAAATAGCACCCTTTCGTAAAGAAGAAGAGGATGACATGAGAAAAATTCACCTGTTGTGTATATATCACTATCACCTCCAAGTTTGTACGAACCCCAGGTTGATAAAGTAAAGTAGAGCAACCCCTCAGAGTTGCAGCACTCTTGGTGCAATACCAGGGTTCACTAGTATTCATAAGACGACATTTTGAACTCGTTATGTTCATTATGAATTTGTTGTTTTACCTTTTGGTTTCACTAACGCCCCAACCACATTTATGATCTTGATGAATGTAATTTTCCACCTTTATTTGGATAAGTTTATCCTAATATTTATTGATGACATTCTGATTTATTCCAGAAATATGGAGGAGCATAAGCAACATCTCTAGATAGTATTGCAAACACTCAAAGAAAATCAGCTTCATGCCAAATTCAGTAAATGTGAATTTTTTAAGGAGAAGATTTAGTATTTGGGGCATGTTATTTCCTCTAATGGTTTAACAGTGGATCTTGAAAAGATTAGAACTATTATGAGATGGATTGTTCCTAAAAATGTGGCAGATATTAGATATTTTATGGGTTTGGCGAGATATTACCATCGCTTTATTAAGGGATTTTATAAAATTTCCTACCCTATCACCTCCTTGCAGAAGAAGGGGAATATGTTGAAATGAACAAAATAATGTCAATGTAGTTTTTAAAGGATGAAGCATTTGTTAACCACTACCCCCATGCTAAAAATCGCAGACTCAACAAAGAATTTATTGTACTAATGCTTTCCAAGAGAGCATTGAAGGAGTCTTGATGCAAGAGGGGAGGTTCATAACCTATGAGTCTTGCAAACTAATGTAACATGAACAAAGTTACCTTACTCACGATCTAGAGTTAACATCAATAATTCATGCCCTTATGGTCTGGAAACATTATTTACTGGGAAAACTATTTTTGATAATGATGGACCATAGCAGTTTGACCAACTTCTTTAAGAAACCCACCTTAAATTCTCGAAAATCTAGGTGGATTGCGTTCTTGAGTGAGTTAGATTTTGATATCAACAACCTAAAATGGAAGGAATAGAATTGGGTAACCAACACAATTATTAGGAAACTACACCATCCATATGAAATTGCTTACAACGAGTAGAGGTTGACTATTCTAACGAAATCGAGGAAGCTGCCCTCCGAGACGATGAGTATCAATTTTTGTGGAAGAAAGGTAAACTAACGAAAAACACAGGACAATAGTATGATTATGACACAAATGACCATAATTTATTAAATTTTAAAGGAATATTATATGTCCCTAATTAGAAGGAAGTTAAACAATTTCTATTAGATGAATTTCATCGCAACCCATATGTCGCACGTCTAGGATATCCAAAATTATTCTCTGAAATTAAAAATAATTATTTTTGTCAAGGTATGAGGAGGTATATCATTGAGTACCTAGATAAGTTCCTAGAATTCCAACAAGTAAAAGTGAGGTACCAAAACCCAACCACACTACTTCATCCCTTACATGTACTTGAATTGAAGTGGGACACCATTAAAAATTATTGTATAACAATTTTTCCGAGGTCCAAGAAGAAAAATCACTCAATTATGATCAAGTGGAAAAATTGAGCAAGGTGGATAATTTTATTCATGTTAAGTATACATTTCAAACTGTTCAATTTGCAGACATATTCAGGAAGGAAATATTTCGATTGCATGGAATATTGAGGGTAATAATTTTTGATAGGAATGTGAAAGTTACATCTGAATTTTGGAAGGCTCTCTTTAATGGATTATGTACTCAGATCCAATTCAGCACAAAATACCACCCGCAAAATGATGGGCATACCGAGCGATTTAACCAAGTACTAGAAGATATTCTTGGCATGTATGTGATGCAAAACCCAACAAAATGGGAAGAGTATATTAATTTAGTGCAGTTCTCTTACAACAATAGTTATCATGAGTCAATCAAAATGAGTCCTTTCAAATTTTTATATGGGAAAATATGTTGAAATCCTAAAAATTTGAGTAATCCAGAGGAGAAGTTAATTTTGGGGCCGATCTTCTTACAGAAATGGAACAAGCAATAAACAAGGTAGGGAAAAATGTGAAAGTCGCACAAGATAGAAATAAATCTTACGTATACAAGAAAAAGACCCACAAGTGATTTCAAGTGGTAAATCATGTGTACGCAAGGGTAAAACCCAAGAGGAGTACCCTCATGTGGGTTGCGTGTACAAAACTAGCACCTCGATATTGTGGGTCATTCCAAATTTTGGAAATAATAGGATCAAAATCATATAGGCTTACCTTACAAAGCCATGCCCATGTCTATAACGTGTTTCATGTCTCCCTTCTTAAGAAATACATATGTGATTCCAGACACATCATAAATTGGAAACATGTAAAGGTATATAAGATAATATTATGATGAATGATTGACTTAAAATAATGACTTAAGGAAACCGACATGGTATCCTATGTAATTTAGGCTGAAACAGACGGGGATTTTTTGGCTGAACCCCTACGTATTCCAGAATGGAGAGAAAAAATTACGAAAAGGTGAGTTATCACCCAAGTTCAGGTGTAGTGGAAGCACTTTGGCTTGGAAAAGGCCACTTGGGAGGATCAAGAGTTATTGCAAAAAAATATATCCTAATATTTTTTGTGAACAAGAATAAAAATTAAGGACGGTGTTTCAAACAATGGAGGGAATATGTTGCACCCCGACTCATAAAGTATTTCATAGATATTTAGTTAAGTATATCTTGGAAAAGTTACTTTGATTACGAGACTTTTAACACTTGGGCTTATAAAGGAGCCTATTAGGATTAAAAGGAAAAGATATGTTTAATTATTTATGGATATATTATATCAATGAATATGTGAAACTCTCATCTGAGAGTGTTTTATATATGACTAGAAAATTCAAGCAGGGAACCCTAAACGAGGTTGTCTAAATACTAGACAGTTTAGCGGTTATGATTCTTAGTTTTCGTTCCTTTGGAATAAAAGGATCTCAGAGGAAAGGAAGAAGTTTTAGACCATATTCCAAACCAATCTCAGAAAAGAAATAATACAAAATATCAAACCATGAAGGTGCAACTAAGTGTTGCAGGTGGATAAAATCTCTTGAGCTGATTTGGACCTAGTGGAGTACTCCATATACATACACTTTGACTGGACTCAGAGAAGAGTAAGGAGGTCTGAAATTTGATTCAAATTGAAAATTTCTCTAGTAATATAAGCTCGGGGGGGGGCGCTCAAACATGATTTTCGATCTCGTTGGAAGGGTGCAGGTATTCTTCCTGTTGATTTTTTTGGGCTATCTAATAACATATACGTAAGTTTCTTTATGATGTATGATAGAGTATTTTTCCGTGATGGAAAAGTAATTTATTTTGTGAAATATTTTAGTAGTTCTTGAAAGAAAACTGCTAATGAGATTCACAATAGAATTAAGAAATTGTTCAAGTGAAAAAATGGTTAAGGCCATACGTCCTAGGTGATACAAGGGAAAACCCTCTAACTGGTGGGTGTTGCTCCTTTCACCAGTTAGTCCGACTCCATAGGAGACTCGAGAGCCAAACATTCCTTTGAAAAGAGGAAACCTAGAGGATACAAGGAACTGAAAGGAAGTGTAAATTGACTAGGCACAATGGGTGAAATATTAATAACAATATTAGAATAATCCTTGAGGAAGGAATAAATTAAAATTACAAAAGCATTAAATAATCAAAACATCTGTGTTAAGGACTAAAATGAGCATCACGATATAAAACTAACATAACCCATAATATTTATAGCGTGCAGAACAATTAAATATAACAAATTGAACAAGATAGAGCTCACATTCTATACAATAACATGAAACTCATGGAAATTTCTTTCTGAAATATATCTATAACCCAACAAAGTTATAACCGTGAAAATATAGTAAAGAACCCCTAATATGAAACAAATATTTCAAGAGACTAGCAAGAAATATCATCCTTTGATCAAAGCCTACATTCGTAAATTATTTCCATTCAGACCAAAAACAAGAAATAATATGCCTCCTTCATGTAAATTGTAAGCCAAGAAAACATAAGTATAAACTTGAACACCTATGTAATAGCATCATCGACCAATTAGGCTCAGCCTCTTAGGAAAAGAAGTTCAAAATCATCCTCTTAAATTAAACCATATACAATCTTTAACTGTAGAAACCATCGATAAATTAGAGAGCCCTTAACCCTAGAAACCGCCAACCATTTACAAAGGTATTAATAAGTGCAATGGAACTCTAGCTCATTTCCATTCCGTGCGACCGAAAATAGGAAAAAAATGGTAATTTCTCTACAGGTCTAGTGGGTAATAAAACTTGAATTAGAAAAGGAAATTTAGCCATGGAAATTATAGTTAAACCCGAGACAGAGAACTAGAGTATACCATACTTTAGACATTTATCGTTTCCAAATAAATTAGCAGGCTTCTGTGAATACCTGATAAATTGAGCCAACGTCAAAACCCTTCTTTGGGAATGAGAAATTAAAACCACCAGGCAGGGAAAGGAGATACATGTTCCTATTAACAGTTGACAACGAATAAGAGAAAATTAAACTAATCCAATACTAAAAATAAGTTGGAAGAACTCAATAATTATTTGATATGAGTTGTAGCTCTGGAAGGCTCACCTGTGGAAGCTTGGCAAAGCCTCTATGCAGAAAATAAACCTTTGAAAAGAATGGATCCTTTCATGGTTTCAAAACAAAATCATAATCGAATGTAGGTAAGAATTGACCATGACAACCTATTTACTTGTAGTGGTTCTCCATTGCCACATTAAACCGCAAAGACGAGTCGAAACCTCACAACAATACATACAGGGTGTTTAGAGAGTATTACACATATAACCATAGCTATTACCTACAGTTGTAGCAAAGGGTAGGCCTTACCTAGAAAAAACGGAAGAACCAACGGCTTTGGGCATGGTGAAAACCTACGCAGGTGAGCGGTTTGATGAGTTTGTTGTAGAGTGATTTTGATTCTAGAGCAGTGCAAAAATAAAACTCCAACAAGGGTTTGGGTGGGGATAGTACCCTAACCGTCTCCCCATGCATCACAACTATTCGTTCAAGAAGGAGATCGACAGTGGGAACACACCCAAATTTCCATTGCACAACTGGCCAAGTGATCATCGAGAAGCTTCGAGAAAGGCATATCATATAACCCATAGTTTCATATTAACATCAAGAGTTCACATAACACAAAAATATTAACATAAAGTGCAATGATTATAGCAAGGCTTCAGAGGTAGATGTATATATGTATATAATAATAAAATAATTCTATGGTAAAGGGAAGAGTAAACCAAATCCATTGTATAGTTGTGACAAGATATAAGCCCAAATGCCTTTTCCTTTTCCCAAGGTTAATATGTGAAGTAAATAATTTAAAGTGAGCATACTTACTAAGTAGAGTTAGATAGACGAAAGGGAAAAAATGGCTCTGTGTTGCGGCGTTATTTTCTTTGGATTAGGGTTCCAGGGGTTTGCTACCACTGACAGGCTCGAGGAGGCTCTGGGGGAGAGTTCTCGGCCTTCACCAGCAAGAAAAGGATGCAAAGCGCTACTGAAGATGGTTGAAGACCCATTGCAGGGCGGTGCTCTGGAGTGTTGCGTGGTGGAGGTAGGGGCAGAGGTGCCGCACAACTCTTCTCTCACCTTTTGCTCATCTATGCAGTGTTTTCCTGGTTTGGACTCTTCCCCGGTGGATGATCGTGGAGGATGCTTTTGGCAGGCTTTTTTGGATGAAGGCGAACCCCTTTTGCTCCAGTTTCAAAGGTGGCAAAGTCACTGCCTTACGCCCTCTGTTAGGGGCAGAGTAAGGTCCTGTGACTAGGCTTTCCCCCATGCGGAGTGGCTGCTCACAGACGATTTACCTCAGAATTGACAATGGCAACACCTAGCCGCTAATGCCATCATGGCCTTCGCTTTAGCCCTATTCAGCCAAGCTGTCGTTGCAGACTACACGACGGTTCCAGAATTCTCTGTGATCTACATTGCCGTAGTTCATTGCGGCCTCTCTCTTTCATCAGCATTTTGGTAGCAGGTCTCTCCTCTCCAGGATGCCGCTGCCTTGATGAGGAGGACTGGCTTGGGGTCCCTTTGATCTCGCGCTACCTTGCGAAGGAACACGGGAATCACACCAATGATGGGCTTCTACGAGGCACCAACGCTGAAGCAATTTTGTTGGAGGCTCCGACTCTTCTACCACCCTACTGCGGTCGAGCAGATCTTGAGCTAAAATTTTACCCTGTTTCATTTCAGATCCAAATTTTGCTACTCTCAGGAAAAACCTTATTGCAATGGGTCTGTTCTTCAGATCTAGTGTAGAATCTGAAGCTACTTCTGGAATGGTGGACTAGGATACCTTCGGGACTCCAGCGACTTCTTTTCAAGGTAAACAACTTGAGGATCTTCTTCCCCTCTCAATTTACGGCATTAACAGAAATGATTCTATTATGTTCTCCCTTCGTTTGAGGGACGGCAAAGCTGGGCAGTCATCTTCTGCCCCAAATTTCTCATTCAAAGATGTTGTTCATTCTCAGAATCCCAAATCCCCTGAAGCACCCAAGCCCCAACCTTTTCTGGTTGACAAGTTGGATGATGTTCCCTTTGTTGAGATTTCTCATCCAGATCTCACAGAAGATCTTCAAAAATTTGCAGAAAAATCCATCATTTGCAGATTTAATGGACTTTGGCCGTGTACGAAAGAACTATATGATTGGATCCACGCTAACTGGACTAGCAAGTGCAAGGTCAGATTTTGTTCAAAAGGATTCTTCATTGTTCTATTCGATCACTCCAAGCATTATGAATTGGCCTTAGAGGAAGGACCCTGGTTTTTGGGAACTGAAGGTCTCTTCTTAACTCCTTAGTTCCCAGACTTCAACCCTGCTACAACTATCATCACCAGGACACCTGTCTGGGTCAAGCTTCCCAACCTACCAGTTCATCTTTGGCATCTGGCAGTCTATAGAAGCATAGGCAATGCCCTGGGCCGCTTTGTAAAGGCAGATTATGGGAGGGAAACTCACGGTCTCTACACATACGCCAGAATATGTACGGTACTAGACATCAACAAAATATTGCCCGACCAAATCATCATCAAGGTTGGTGACTTTGTATGGACTCAGTTCCTAAATTATGAGAACACGTCATTCTGTCGCTGTCATTGTCTTCAAACGGGGCATCTGCAGAACTCTTTCCCTACATTCCTTGCAAATAAGAAAAAGGAAACAATAAAAAGTCCAAATCCAAAAGATGGACTCCTTGTAACCGGCTGCTTGTTGTAGACTCTGAATCCTTGAGTTTTGAAGATGAAGGGATTGACGCAAAAATGGTACATGCTCCTCTGACAATGAACTTGTCCACTACTACTCCTGAGCATCCTCCTGATTCTAAAGTCAAACAGAAACGCGTTCATGAATCCGCCTCCTCGGATTCAGATAAGGAGCTCCCACATTTGGAGAACTCCAGTCTTCAAATCATCCTTGCACACACCCACCAGGATGGTTGGGTTAAAGTCAACAAAAAGAAAGGGAAAAAACTTCGTGTGGAGGCCTCCTCCCATTCTGGATAGAAGTCAGTTTTTTCCTATCTTCTAGTCGTTTGTTGTTGTTCCTTGCTTTTCTCTTCTTCACTCACCGGGACCGAGGTTGATAGTTTATCATTTCTGGTTGGCCAGTTTCTTGTTTCTCTTGATTGTATCACCATGATGTACCATATTTTCGCTTAATAGAATTAGTCCAATTCAGAAGAAGAAAAAAAAAAAAAAATAGAATTAGATAGAATTTAGTTGTCTAAACCATAAAATAATATTGTGAATTTGTTTAGCATCTCAGATTCTTTTATGTAATTCTCAATTTGGGGAAAGTTCGCAGTATAGTGGTAAATATTATCGTCAGTATATATATATATATATATATATATATATATATGTGGGTGTTACATTAAGCGACCATGAATATGCTGATAATAAATTATCGTTAGCCTCCACAATTTCGTGATGCACGATTTATGGTTTTCCTATTAGCATTATATGGAAGGAATTCAAGGTAGGACCTTCGAGTTTGATTCAATGCAGCCGCCTGCTGGGATTTCCATGATTCCATATCCATGAAGGGTTGTTTTTGTCCTCAAAGTTTGGCCACGAGATTTTCATGTTGCGTTCTTGTTTCTGCAAAAAAATTAGGATTGAAATTGGATGTAGCGATGAGTTCACGTGTGGTGATGTGTTCGATAAAGGAATTGTTTTATATGTAAGCAGTATTTTCACCTTTTCAATATTAATTACCTTGGCAAAGTTCCAACATAAAGGTGAAACATTGAATTTTAACATAGTTCCTATTAGATTTAGGGCTGGTTGATCTTAATTAAGTATTTGTCAGACCATTTTGTAAAGTTTGTAATAAGTATGTTTTAAATAGTTTTATTTTATTTTTAATTATGTGGAAAAAAATTGTAGGGAAATATATCTTTAGTATTTTTGGTGTTATTTTTTTTTGGGTGACAAACTCAAGTCTTTTATGATTATATAAATGTAAAATATGGGATATATTTAATATTATGGAAAAAATATATTATGTTAATATCTAAATAATATAGATTAATAAAATTTAAATTTTTAAATATAAATAAAAAATAAAAGTATTGAAACTTTTATTCTTAAATATTGTTTATGTACATTTTTATCTGATTAGAATAAAAAATAAAAATTCCAAAAATAATATTTATTCGTTTAAATATTTATTATGATAATAATAATGAAAAATTATTTTTAAATTATGGTTAAACACTAAACATTAAATTAGTGTATGATTAGTATATGAGATTTAACAGTTCAACTCCTTTATCTATATTCCTATAACCATGGAATATAACCATTTATGCTGATTAAAAATAAAATAAAATGGAAAGTAAATTTAAACTCTTTATAATTTAAAATAAATAACCATAAAAAGAAATAGAAATAATTATAAAAGGAAATATATGTAAACGTGCGCGAGTTATTATTAGAGATATAAGCACGATGTGACATTTAATATGGGCGATGAAAAGTTAGACCCAAATAGACGAAAATAGGGCTAGTTTATTAATCTTAATTTCTAACACTACCACCCATTCAAACATATACAAATAACCAAGAATATTATTTTTAAGTGAGATATATACCTTTTTTTTTTGCCTCCGGTCGACGTGGAATAAACCCCATAAATATGTAGCTAAGAAAATTGCATGTGATATTTTAATTTTCAGTTTTGGAAAAGACACGCATATTCTTTAAACAAACTCAATTGTTTTAAGTGGGATTGTTTTGAAAAGTTTTATTATTTATTTTTCAAGTTATTTTTTTATATGGTTTGTTTAGATTTATTGAAATCATAAATTTGATAAGTTAATTTTGTAGAATTTAAATATTTTATAATTTGTTTAGATTTATTGAAATGGAAAGTTTGATATGTCAATTTTGCCATACTTTTTTAATATATTGAATTTATATACAATAAAAAAATCAATTTAAAGAACACAAAATCAAAATCTAACCAAATTTTTTTCACCCAATTCCAAACCAAAAAAAATGCCAAAAACTCCGAATTAAAATATAACGTCCGTATTTTTAAGAGAAGCCATGGGCATTACCTTCGAATTTCAATTAACTGTTTGAAATTTTTTTTTAACACGATCTTCCATCTTCATTCACACCTGCCGCCCTTACTTACGCCTGCTTACATTTTTTTGCGTTTTCATGCTGCAAATTTCGTCCACAAGACCGCACATGATCTAACATATTTACATAATACCTGAGGCGGTAGCTACAACTAGTTTCTGAGATATTAGGATTACATGCAGGTACTGTAGCATTTTGGTACAAAAATGGCAATTTAAACTTCACAACAAAAAGCTCTGAACCACTTCAATAAAGTTTCACCACACTCAATTTCAGAGAAATCGTACGGTAATTGAAAGACGTTTTACAAACCCAGAGAACCAAGCCCACCCAATCTAATGCGAACATCGATATATCTATTTCTATAGTCTAGTCCTGTGATCGTGGTGGGCACCGAATATTTTATCTTGGACAACTATAACAGATTTAACTGCTCAACCTTCACAACTTATTCTGCAGTGTTCTATGAATTCTCAGGAACGATCACATAGTTCACATACTCAAAGGCCCTTACCAGTAGATCCTCTATATATCAAATTACGTTATTTCGCAAATGAAATGGAATATATGCAACCCTCATGACCTTTGATTGTGGACACGCATCCATATTTTTTGAGCGGAACAATGGAGTAATAAAACTTAAGTGACATTCTAGGACGACCTTGCAGGAAAAGAAGGTCTTCTTGTTTACTCCCCGAACTTCTTTGTTGTTGGTTTCCAACTACATCGTCTTGATCTAAACTTGCAGAGGGAGCTGAATCCATTTCTTGATGCTCTTCCATGGCTGCAATGGGAGCTACAAACGAGTAGACTACAATATCAATCTATATTTGTGGACTGAATTTTCCAGATCTCATGGACAGAGATTTAGTTCCTTGAATACAGGAAATTTCCAAGACAAGAGAAATATCAATATAATCTCACTTCAAGATGAGTAAGAAGATGAGGGTATGAGTTACCAAAAAGAAAAACTATGAACAAAATATTTATGATAATAGATTTTTGTTAATTTATAACAATAACTGTATAATAAAATATACGATAATAAGATATCTTTTTCGATTGCCATTATCAGATTTGACTAGGATTGTGCCTACTAACTTTTGGCTGTAGGGAGATTTTGTTTTCCCCACTAGGCAGTTGAACACTCATGCACCGAAAGATAAAGGTTGAAGTGGGGCATACAGATGCTCTCTATCTCGGAGTCCTGGGTCTGGTATAATGTTTTTCTAGGGTAGGATCAGGGGTAGTGCACTAAAGAAAGAAAGGGGCTTCCATGGATTATTTTATTCCACGCAGGTCAATCTCTCACTGCAAACTCTGTTGTGGAAAATCCGAATTAAGTACTTTTTTCAGTAAGAAAAAAACGTTGTAGTATTACAGTTCATATTCAATCAAATACGAGTGATTACATCATAAGACATTACACCCAATTTTAGTCCCGAAGAATCCAGCAATTGGAACCTCAATCCTCTAAGCATTCTCTAAGGATTTACCAGAGCAGCCTATGAATAGAAAATCCCATGATGTCCTCACATTACAAGAAATAGCTGAAACTCGAATACTGAGTGATCTCTGAGACGCCTAAATGAAGAGAAAAAGAGATTCCAAATGGATCCTGTCTGATGAAGCAATGCTAAGAATAGAGTCAATGCCAAGAAGCCACCAACAGCCTCGCTTGCAGAAGAAGGCTCGCTTGTACCCAACATCGAAGAAACAAATTAGAAAACATGCTCGCTTCCAGAAGAAGGTCCCCATCATCTATCGACTGTTAAGGAATAGGGAGTATACGAGTGTCGAGGCAAAGGGAGCCCCTGTAAAGATGAATATGAAACTCTCCAGAAGGACTGTCCAATCCTTTCTTCGATAGCTTATTAGCTCTAGTATTCAAATCTCTATAGATGTGTTCAATACTATATGACTGAAATTTCCGTAAAATGTTTCTAATTCTCTGAATCCAACCAAAATAGCGACGGATTTGCAGATTACAGCGATCATTGATCCCATCTATAGTAATCTTCGAGTCTCCGTATATATAAATGTCTGAGAGTTTTAGATTATATGCAATGTACAGACCTCCCCAGAGTGCCATAATTTCAGCCTTTTTGTTTGAGCCAGAGCCCCCGTTCTAATAGATTTGATAGTGTCATTGTTGTGAAGACGAATCCAAGCCCCGCAACCACATATTCCATTGATGCATGCACCATCGAAAAATAATGCCGGGAGGATGATATGATGAGGTCTAATTCGTCTAGAAAGATCTTTTATATCAGAGACGATGCATGAATTTATATTGATCCAAGTCAAGATATTCTTAATGATCAAGGCAGAGTGAGGAGGGGAATCGTCAAAAATACATCGATTTCTGGCAATCCAGATTTCCCATATAACATAGAAAGGTGTAGTGTTTAATGGATATGCGACTCCATCCCATGATGTAATAGATTGTATACAATCAGAAGGCTGCCAAGATGAATTGCGAATAGCACCTGAGAAATGCATCCAAATCGAAAGGCTGAAAGGGCAAGTAAAAAAGAGATGTGATGAGGTTTCTTCCTGCAATCGACAGAAGGGGCATATTCCAGGACCCATAAAGCCCCGCCTACATAAAGCATCCCAAGTCATTATTTTATTTTTCCACAATAGCCAGGTAAATAATACAATCTTGTTTGGAATATTTAGGTGCCAGGCAAAGTAGAAGGGAGACGGCGCAACAGAAGGATTTGGCTGAATGAGACTTTCATAAATGTCCTTCACAATTAAGCCCGATCCAGATGTTTTTCCGTTCCAAGTCAGTTGGTCACCATTTCTGTTATACGATAGTCCCAGTCCTTGTAGAAATTTTTTATACTCGTTCCATGCCGGTAGATCAATTCCATATATGCCCAGGCTATCAGCAGATTTCCAGATGGGAGCATCAAGGGACCAGCAGAGGATAAGGTCCGATAAAGTAAATATGCCCGTCTGTTTTAATCTGTGTAATAAGTGTTCATCTATCTGATATTGTTTAGAGGATGAAAATATCCTGTCAATCCCAATGAAAATATTACGTCCATTCCCAAATTTCCACGCGAGTCTTTGACTCAGCAAGGGCATGATCTTGTAAAAACTGATCCAAATTGCAGATGCCCGACACGCCTTGATAGATCCACCCAATTAAAGAAGCTTTAATGGGTCACTCTGTATGTATTTAAGTCTGATGATGCTCGACCATTTTCCATCACAATTAAGAGCGCGCCAAAGGGATTTTATCAATAAAGCATTTGCGAAATATCTAATGTTTAGTAATCCCCAGCCTCCATTTCTTTTCGGAACCGATATTTCACTCAATTTGCAAAGATGTATGTTGGTGTGATCAGGAGATGAACCCCATACGAAGTTTGCAATCATAGAATTGATTTTGTTTACTGTGTATGTCGGGAGGAAATAAAGGTGCGACCAGTAGACAACATATTGTGACAGAACATCCATTATCAATATGTATCTACCTCCCATCGAAAGTGATCTGTTTTGCCACTTGTTTATCTTGTTGTTGAACTTTTCGACAAGCCGGATCTAATCAGCAGTAGTATAAGAGCATGCCTTCAGTCTAAATCCTAGGTAGGTGAGTCCCTTAGAAATATGGCGACTGTTTGTTCCCATAAAAGCTGCTATGAATTTTATTTCCTCCATGTCACCCTCGTTGTATATAAGAAGGGATTTGTCATTGTTGATGCAAAGCCTAGAGGCATGCCGAAATCGGATGAGGATATAGTGCAAGTAAAACCACTGATTTCTGTTGAGCATATCGAATACTAATAAATCATCAGCAAATAGTGAGTGCGTGACAGTTACCGAAGGGGAGAAAGGTAGACCTTTAAAGTAGCTTCGTTCCTCTACCATCTTCCTAACATTGCTGAAGCAGTCCATGATTAGAATAAAAATGAGGGGGGATAATGAACATCCCTGCCTCAGACCCCTTTCAGCTCCAAAGAATGCAGTCGGAATACCATTTATGAGGACTGCATATTGCACAGAGGTGATACAGGCCATAACCCACCTGAGAGACCTCATTGAGAAACCGATCTTGAGGAGAATAAGTCGAATAAAAGACCAATCAGTAGAGTCGAATGCCTTCTTAATATCAATCTTCATGATGATTGCCTCAGATTTGTTTGCGTGAATCGAATGAAGAGCCTCCCGAGAAATCGCAATTGCGTCATGTATGGACCTTCCACCTAGAAATCCAAATTGCTCTTTCGAAATCCTAGACGATAAGGTTGCTCGGATTCTGTTTGCGATTATTTTAGAATTTAGCTTGTATATTACATTACAAAGTGCAATAGGCCTATAGTCTGAGAACTATTCAGGGGAAGACGATTTCACAATGATAGTTAGAAAATTTGAATTCATATCAGCAAGAACAAGACCCATTACTCTAATCTGTTCGGCCACCGTGAGGATATCATCTACCATTAAATCATAGAAGTGTGAGTAAAATTCGGCCGGCCAGCCATCCGGGCCAGGACTTTTGTCCTGAGCGAAATCCTTTAGATCTGATTCAATCTCTTTCTTGGTTATCTTTGCTTCGAATATTTCATTTGCTGCCTGGTCAAACATAATTGGTAAGTGCTGTAAAAACCATGTTTGATTTAGTGAGTCAATCTCATTATCATCTTTATAAAAGTCAGAAAAATATTTGAATGCCTCGATCTGTATTTCAGTATTTGCATACTTCATAGAGTTTTTGTTCCTACGTCCGTTGGCATATTTGTGAAAAAACTTAATATTAAGGTCGCCCTCTTTCAACCATTGCACTCTGCTTTTTAATTTCCATGTTGTTTTTTGGATCCTTAGTATTTCAACCTTTCTTGTCTCCAGTATTTTGAGAGTGAAAAATGTTAAAGAGTCAGGTGTCGAATCTTTCATTTGTTTAAATATTTGTTTAATTTTATTTTCAATGTCCCTGAGCTCTTTATCAAGATTGGATTTCTTATCCTTCTGCCAAGTCTTTACAATAAATTTTAGTCTGTGCAGCTTATCTACGAATTTTCTCCATCCATTAAGACCGGAGACATTATCCTCCCGATTCCAAAATTCGATCACCAGTTTATTGAATGCTGGATCTTGTAACCAAATTCTGTTGAATTTAAAGGGGATTCCACTCGTCCTTTCCTCCCATTTGCATGTTAATGAGATATCCATATGATCAGATGAGCATGAAGGGAAAACAATTGTTCTAACATTTCCCAGCATTGTACTGAGAGGAACCTTCATCATAATTCGGTCAAGACGTTTGTCGATGAAATTGTGGCCACTTAGTCTATTTGTCCATGTAGGGACAAGAGGAGATGGCTTGATGTCGATGAAGCCTGAAGCCAAGAATATTTTTCCAATCTTATCAGCCAAAGGATCCCTCCATGCCCTGTGACCCCGACTCATCCATCGAGAGAGAAGCATAATAGTTCCCAATAATAATTATATATTTGATATTCAATATACCGGATTGATCCATTTGATCCCAGAATGAGGCTCGATTTCTACATGGAGCATATAGATTAACAATATGAATTTTTCCCCCAACCCTCTGATATTTCCAGAGTAGAATACCTCCAAAAAACTTGTAAGATTTAAGGCTAAAAATGGAAGGATCCCATGCTGCTATTAATCCCCCTGCCCTATATTCCGCGTCCACCCCCACAACGTTCCAATTTGGTCTGATCTTAAGAATTACATCTATTGCAATGGTCCTACTACATAAAGTCTCCTGGAGAAGAATCATCGAAGGCATAAAATCAGAGAACATTTTATTCAAGCAGAGTTTTTTTGAGGATCCGCCTATCCCTCTGATATTTAAGGATAAGATAGTCATCATATTTGAGATGTACTAGGGCTGCTCGCTCTAAGGCCCCGAAGATCAACTGATGACATAATTAGCACATCATGTAGGTCAATCAATTCACCCTGAAACAATGACTTTGTTTTCATTCGACCCCTAAAATGTCTGGTCCCATTTTTGGAGGTTTTTCGAACAGTAATATTTTTAGCCGATTCCGGAGAAATGTGTAGACCAGAAGAAGTAGATGGTTTTCCATATACTGTGAGTGCTGCTAAATCTAGAAAAGGGTTGTGTAGAATTGCCTCTAAGTCGCTGTCAACAATATTTTTAGGTGATTCTGGACAAAGTGGAGGAATCGGTATAATATTTTTAGGTGATTCTAGACAAAGTGGTGGACTCGGTTCAATTGGAGAAGTTGGAGAGGTCTGTTCAAGTGGTGGCATAGAAGGAGACACCTCTAACGGTTCAGATGTGAGCAGATGCCATGGAAAGGTGTGAAGATCTGATATTATAACTCCCTGTGGTTCATCAAGTGGAATTTCATAGTGTGGTGGGATGGACTTATGAGATGGAGATGATTTTTGAGAGAGAGAAATGTCCAGGTTATCAGATTTATTCCTGGTCTTATTAATATTTTGAGAAGTAGAGTGAAAATCAGATGAGTTTGATTTAACAGAGTTGTTGGAAAGGGGAGTTGTCTTACCATAATCAGAGCCATTTCCTTTTTGTTGTTTTTTCCATCTTGTGAGGTGTCTACCTTCTCTGTAATGATCCCTTCTCCAGTAACGCATTGGACAGTTTTTTTGTAGATGACCCATGTGATGGAAAATTAGACATCTAAATGGGATGCCCCAGTAGTCTATTCTCTGGCGATGAGTTCGTTGTCCCCAAATGAGATCCACATCAGACGGCAATCCTCCTTGCAAAGTGACTTCAACTAATATCCAATAAATTCATTTTTCCACTGCACCAATACATTGGGGGTCCAGATACTTTGTTATCCCAATCGAGTTTCCAATAGCTTGTAAGGTCTTTAAAGTCCAGAATTCGAGCGGCAAGCCTGGTAGTTTTACCCAAATACAATTGCTCTTCAGAGCATCTATAACAAGATTAAATCCCAAATACCATGGGAGCAATTGAATGAAGCTTCTTCCTTTAACCCAAGTTCGATTCAAAATATTTTTGCAATCCTCTTCATGCAGGAAATGCACACTAAACCAGTTCCCCATCATTCTGCTTACTTTGGGAGTGTATCCCAGTATTGGTGTCCAGTTTGATTTAACCCATTCAGTCATATCTACAGGAAGATCCTCTAGAAATATCCACCTGCCAATCAAAGCTCGTTTTTGTAATCCTGCCACTCTATTCCAGAGATCATTGTGTTCCAAAAATATTTGTTTTACAGACGTGGCAGGTTTATAACATCTGTCTTTGTAAGATTTCTTTCTCTGGTGTAATCCCTGTTGTGCCCCTGTGTGAGGATGTTCTTGATTTTTATATATACCTTGAATATTACTTCCCTGATCCTGTGTCTTATCAGCTCTTTTAATTTCAGCACTCATGGTCTCGTTCTCTATTCACTGAATTCTTAATCAAAACCTGTAGAGTTTTCTTGTTCCTGATTTTGATTCAATTTATCTCTGTTTCTTGAATCATGCAGAGTTTTCTTGTTCCAGACTTCAATTCAATAGATGGTTGTTTCTTAATCAAATCCTGCAAAGTTTTATTGTTCCTGTTTTCAATTCAATAGATCGTTGTTTCTTGAATCATGCAGAGTTTTCTTGTTCCAGAATTCAATTCAATAGATGGTTGATTCTTAATCAAATTATACAGAGTTTTCTTGTTTCTGATTTCAATTCAATATCAATAATGACCTCTCTTTGTTCCTCCTCATAATCCAACGAAATTGGGAGACATTCAAAGCTTGCAACTTCGTGAAATTGTCTATTGCAAACTGCCAATTCATTGGAATCAGGGGTCGTGGTGAGGCTGTAAATATTGGCCTTCGGCTTCTTGGTAGTGATCATCTAGAATGTTGTTTTCCTTGTCTTCCCCTTCGCCTCCACCTCATTCTGCCTTACTCGGCCGAAATTCATGCGCAGCCACACTGTTTGATCTAGAACTAGTTCAATACTCACATGGTAGTAGTTTGTAGCCATTAACTGACTGTGGCTGCATTAACCATTTGACCGTATCTTCCTAAAGCCAACTTCTGTAGCCTGCTTCTATGTGAATAGGAAAGCTGCGCAGCTCTAAAGAAATGTGAAGAGAAACGCACCTTGGATTAACCATCTGACTGTATCATCCTAAAGCCAAGGAAGACACACATTCCATCTAATAGCTCAATCGCATTGAAGAGTATCAGTCAAGAAGACAGGAGATGCGACCTCTGTGTGGGTCGCTATGTCGCAGAGTGGCTAATTAATTCCGTATTCGTAGATTTGCGACCTTTCGACTCTTTAGATTTGACGTCTGCCTAGGTCGCTAAGTCGCAGAGCGGCTAACTAATTCAGTGTTCATAGTTTGCGACTATGCGACTCCCTTATGCAATACCCCGAAATCGTCAAACTTGAAGTCGATCCGTTAATGGACAGATCAATCCGCGTGTAGCTCAGACGAGACCACGAAAGGTAAGAGCAGAAATTTCTCACTTATCTCACTGATGAAATTGTAGTCAAATTTGGGGGTTGATGAAATTACCTTCAAATTTGGAGATCTTCACGATGAAAGAAGAAGTTTCTCACTGATGAAATTGCCGTCAAATTTAGGGATCTTCGCAATGGACGCAAACGAAGGCTACAACCCTACCCGTAAAGCTCGTATAGGAATTTTCTGCGGCGTTTCCAGAAAATATGGCAGAAAATTTCCCGCAGGAGCATTCAGTTTCTGTGGCTAAAATGCCCTAGGTTTGCCATTGGCCCTAGGATAAACACTGAGGCGGGAAAACACTGAAGGCCTTCGTGAAACTTCAAATGTGTAGAAATCATCCAAAATAAACTCCACCAGCAGCAATTGGAAGTCTCGCCAACAAAACCTTTTGCTGAAAGCGTCGCAAGAAAACCAAGAAACAAAAAACCTCTATTCTACACGCAAGAAAGCGTGGTTGCCCTAACAATTCCTCTTCTTCGCTATCGAAGAACCCATCACCATACATTTCGCTTCCCATCTTTGATTCTCTTGCGCACCGGTTGCAAAATAGTATTCATAGAACCGAAACACAATTTTCCAGTCTGCAACTCCTATCTATGTCACTGTTGAACAACTTCTTTTCAAACAACAATTCATTGGACACTATCTGCACCTTTCGGCTACCCGAAGACGTCTTATTTCCCGCGCGTGCAGCTTAGACGAGACCACGAAAGGTAAGTGCAGAAAGCGGACCTGCAGCCTGGGAAATGAACGTTTCGGGCTCATGTGCCAGATTTATATGTGAAACCCCTGCAGCACCAGCATTACTGTAGCCTGCTTCTGTGTGAACAAGAAAGCTGCGCAGCTCCAAAGAAATGCGAAGAGAAAAGCACCTTGGATTAACCATCTGACAGTATCATCCTAAAGCCAAGGAAGTCGCACATTCCATCTAATAGCTCAGTCACATTGGGGAGTATCAGTCAAGAAGAGAGAAGATGCGACCTCTGCGTGGGTTGCTAAGTCGCAAAGTGGCTAATTAATTCCATATTCATAGATTTGCGACTCATTAGATGTTTGATTTGACGTCTGCCTGGGTCTCTAAGTCGCAGAGCGGCTAACTAATTCAGTGTTCGTAGTTTGCGACTATGCGACTCCCTTATGCAATACCCCGAAATCGTCAAACTTGAAGTCGATCCGTTAATGGACAGATCAATCCTCGTGCAGCTCAGACGAGACCACGAAAGGTAAGAGCAGTTCTCACTTATCTCACTGATGAAATTGCGGTCAAATTTGGGGATCTTTGCGGTGGAGGCAAACGAAAGTTTAAATTGTCGAAATCACTTAGGAAAAGAAGAAATTTCTCATGATCCTTCTTGATGAAATTGTCGTCGGGTGGGGATCATCGCGGTGAAAGAAGAAGTTTCTCACTAATCTTGCGATGAAATTGCCTTCAAATTTGGAGATCTTCGCGGTGAAAGAAGAAATTTCTCACTGATGAAATTGTCGTCAAATTTGGGGATCTTCGCAATGGACGCAAATGAAGGCTACAACCCTGCTCGTAAAGCTCGTATAGGAATTTTTTGCGACGTTTCCAGAAAATATGGCAGAAAATTTCCCGCAGGAGCGTTCAATTTTTGCAGCTAAAATGCCCTAGGTTTTCCATTGGCCCTAGGATAAAAACTGAGAGGCAGGAAAACACTAAAGGCCTTCGTGAAACTTCAAATGTGTAGAAATCATCCAAAATACACTCCACCAGCAGCAATTGGAAGTCTCGCCAGCAAAACCTTTTGCTGAAAGCATTGCAAGAAAACCAAGAAACAAGAAACCTCTATTCTACATGCGAGAAAGCGTGACTGCCCTAACAATTCCTCTTCTTCGCTATTGAAGAACCCATCCAAACATGCATCCAAAGCATGTAGAAATCATCCAAAATAAACTCCACCAGCAGCAATTGGAAGTCTCGCTAGCAAAACCTTTTGCTGAAAGCATCGCAAGAAAACCAAGAAACAAGAAACCTCTATGCTACACGCAAGAAAGCATGGCTGCCCTAACAATTCCTCTTCTTCACTATCGTTGGAGATATCTTCGGCGTAAACACAAAGTTGAACAAGCGCTAGGAACCAAAAAATCAGAAGTATTGTGAATTGGCAGAGAACAAAGGCTACATAGAGCTACGATGGGCACTCAAAGCTTCAAGAAGCTGCAGATGGGAATGCAGAATGGTGAGAGAAAGGTCGAGTGGGATCTTGCATGAAGTGACCACTATTTGACAGTTGCCAATGCATTCCAATACCATTTCCCTGTTTTATTTCCATTTCAATTCAAGATATCACAGGCATTATTTTGAATGTGAGTTCGACGCGAAAGCTGCAGGTTGAGATGGAAAGCTCCAACGGCCCCCTCACCATCTAGGGTTTCGTCATATGGCGGACTCCTGCGCTGTGAGGTGTGGGCCAGGCTCGTCGTATTCTTTGGTCTCTCGTCGTATGTAAGTACTTAATCCATTTTTAGTGCCAAAAACCATTTCAAGATAGTATAATTTACACTTTTTGTCACTATATTAATTGGAAAATGACATCCACCATTAAACCTAATCCGATAGAACTATATCTAAACACAATTATCATGAATCTGTCCATAAAAATTTGTACACTAGATGAATCTCTTCTTAAGATCATAATTGTTAACAACATACAAATAAAATTATAATAATTATAATTGAAGGTATCACATGACATCGATTCTCTTCACATGAAACATAATCCTTCCACAAATTCAAATTTCCTGGCACAACAGATTCACTGCGATATATAAATCACAACTTCATATTTAGAAAACCTCAAACAGATTTTTCTCCATGATTTCATATATTTATTTTTGGATAACGTGATTTCGACCATATATCTTGCATTTTTAAAGCCCAAAAATCTTGTTTGGCGAGCGACTTGAACTGTAAATCATGAATTTCAGTTGAACAACCATAATCAATATTAGAAAATGAATAAATATTTAGCAAATTGCAAGAATCAATGTTAGAAAATCCACAATTATTTAGCAACTTGTAAAATTTTTCAAGAAAATAATCTCTAATCAAACGTACTTAACAATTTATTTATTATTCATTGGAATTACAATTTGGAAAGTAAATTCAATTTGTATTATGAATAGTGTGTATAATAGAATGTTGATCCAAAGTTGGATTGAGTTTTCATATTATTTTGGACTCAATTAATTTATCTCTATAACACACACTAACCCAAATCTTAATCATGAGTATTATCTGTCTAACATTCCCCTCCTTAATTGGAAGGGACGTATATCAAAGTCCAAGAATGAGAGCTAAAACACATAAATTCATCACAGCCAAGAGTTGTATGTCTCTCAGAAATGGTTTTCAAGGATGACCATAAATGAAAAGATGAGAGAAATCAAGGTCTCAACCAATGATAATTCAAAGATGACCACCAAATCTGGAACTGTCATAGCAGTTCCAGAAAAAAACCAAATTTGGAACTATGAAAGTTGTTCCTCAAACAATTCCTAATCTAATATCTTATGCTAGTGGAAGTGCTCCTTCACCATAAACTCATGTAGCAAATATAGAAGTAATTTTGAAGGTGGTGTTTTAAGGATAGAATACACCTACCAAAACTTAACATCCAAAAAACATGCAATCATGCCCATAGAATAAAAGCTTATAGAACACAAATTCATTTATGATATAAATACAACTTGAATATAATTACAAACTCAAACTCTAGATTATAAGAGTAAACTTTGATTATCTTTGACTCAGGCTCACTTGATAAATCTTCGAACTTGTAGTAGACTGTCAATTCCATCAATTCCCCCATTGTCAAATATTGGGTGAGAAGATGAATTACTCTTCACTCCAATGCTAGTCAATACTCTTGAACATAACTTGTGATATAACTTGTAAATTTTATTTCATATTTTCGACCAATCCCAAGAATAAATCCATCCAATATTAATTTTCTCTCTTGTATTAGTCTTATGCTTGAAATATTTATTTGAATGATGATTATTATTTCCACAATGTTCACAAGGATGAATATAATAACAATGATCTTCCTCATGTCCAACTTTGTCACAATGTTGAAATTTAATAATTTGTTGTGATGGTAGAACAACAATAAAATCATCCTAAATAAAACCACCACTACAAAACTATATGGGCTTTGAAAATTCAAGAACATGAAAATACACATCTTTTTCATATCCAACACCAATTCTATTTTTTTGTGCACAATTTCTTCCTAGGATATAATGAATGTCTTGGGAACTGTATGTTTCACATATGTATGAAAATGAATTTTACATAACCTTGCCTTGTTATATAATTGAACATGACTTTCGACCGCATCCAAATTTTGTCCTGAAATGATTTGATCCATAACCGACTGATGATGTAATTCATATTTGAATAGAGTGTTCTAAACAAAAACGGGTTCATATTTACAACTCATCTTTAGTTCACACAATTCATCCTTTTGCAACTGTGAATCTATTTGGATAAATTCAACTATCTCTTGCGCATTTTGCAAATATTTTTTAATGTCAAAAGTGTATCCTTGCTAATTTAACTATTCTTTGAGTAGTAAATACAATTATATTTCTCAATAACTCTAATAAATTATCAATCCGACCCATTTAAAAGTAATTATCTGCTAACAATGACAATGGTTATCTAAATAACATCACTTATATTAAAAAATACCAATGCAACTATTAATACTCTCAATTCATACTATCAATGTATTTTTACCAGATAATATGTCACCATCACTTATACAAACCAACACATATACTGTAACAACATGTTGATGCCTCAAAAATCGGTGCAACAACATTGGGGAAAACCACCCAGTCGAGGACTTAAAAATCGTCCCTTATCCATTTGAGATTGTGGCTCAGACTGGATTTATGGGACCAGTTTCCCAATGAAATATAAATTGGTGGATGGGTTGTACTTTAACTAACCGTGACTTGATAAATGGGAGTGATCACAAGCTTAAAGAAAAAATATATATACTTATCTTTATCCCGGGACAAATATCTTTTTGTTATATGTGATTTAAAAATATGATCTTTCAGTGAATGCAAATAAAAATTTAACACACACTTACAAAGATGTAGAGAAATTTAAGATAATTTATTTGATTACATAATTAATCAAATCAATTTAATAATTATATATCACATCTATTTATTGCATGTATTGAATGTGTATAAAAAATGGAAATCAAATATGTTCATAAGTGAATTAATGCTAGATTGTCTTAAAAATATACATATAACAAAACATCATAACGAAATTCAACTATTTCTCATTTGAAATATAATATCAACATAAAGATAAAAGTACCATATATATGCTAACTCTGCTCATTTGAAAAATAGTCTCTGCTCTAACCTTTTCTATTAATAAAAAAATTTAGAGTACAAAAGTGCAACTTTTGTAAAGTCTTATTTTCAAAATTTCAGGACCCCTTCTTACAAGACATGAAGGGGTTTATATAATAAAATAAAGAGTACAAAAATAGAAATTACACAAAGGGTTGAGGAGGTTTAAACATCGCTCCTTAAATTAAGTGAAATTAAAATAGAAATAGAATATGATGGGATGACTTGCTTCAAGATTGCATCACTGTCTCTTTTTCCATTCAATCCTTCATTTGAAGGATGTTGATCATAGGTGATGGGTCTCTAAATTAGACATAAATTAAGGCCCAGATAACCTTTCTTAGGCCCATCTACCTCTCTTATGCACATAAAAAGATATATTAAATCTTTCCTTCATCCCTTAATAATGTTTTCTTATGCTTTAATATGTTCTTAGGAAGGATTAAAGGTAATTGCATATTTGTGCCTATATTGTTTATTTTTGTAGAATATTGTGAGAATATTTGATAGATTATGCAGATTTGGAGAAGGAGATAATTTAGAGACTTGCTGTCGGCCACTAGAAGATCAAGATTGAAGAATAAATGAGCACAATATTAGGAAATTAGGGAGAAATATTGGAGATATTCAAGGGGATTTTCCACCCTCCTTAACTCTCAAATGAAACCAAAGGATCCTCATGAGATCCCTTCCAAAAATTCGAATTCCAGTGGAAGCCAAGCAACTCAAGACCAAGTGCATTCAAGCCATAATTCACTTGGAGTCAAGTGGACTCATTACCTATTTTTTAGGGAGTTGTTGGTAGCTACCCTTGAGGATAAATAAAGTTGATCAAGAGCTAATTAGGGTCGATTCCAGGGGATTCTAGTCCATTCGATGCAGTCCATTCCATCCCATGCCATTCATTTTCCATTCTATTAGGCCTTTTATGTTTAAGATGTTCGAGATGTAATAAGATTGCAATTTTAATGCAATGAGTATTCATATGGCATTTTTATTGATCTAGTTCCAGAGAGTTGGACTCGTGGGTTAGGGCCAAACCCAGGTGCCTCAGCTTCTCTATTGTTTTCGTTCTTCCCTTTCTGTCATTTAGCTAGTTTTTCTTCTGTCAATTAGCTATTTTTGTTTCTATCATTTATCTAATATTGCTTCTAATAGTTTCAAGTTGTTGTTTCGAATTGCTGTTGTAGGTTTTCATTTGCTTATCAGTAATAGAATAGAGAATAAAACTTTAAAAGCTGCGGATCTATACTTCCCTTCTCATCTCTGTCAATAGAGCTAGAGAGGGGTAGATTTTCCCACAAGCCAAAAAACTTCTTTCTGTTCACTATTTTATCAAACACTTGTCTAAAATAGTGAACAATTTCGTTGACAACTCCCCGCTTCATTTCCAATCTCCCTTCCATCTCTGCTGTTACGCTTATACTCCCTTATATTTCACTTATTGCAGCTATCGCACCCTTTTTATTCACAAAAACCATCAAAATTCAATCTCCGCCCTTTCTCCTTGAACTTCCTAATATTGTACTTCGCCTTATCGCAAATCACACTTATCATTTTTTTCCTTTTTCCTTTTAAGACTTACCTCTCCTGTCTGCCAATTGTGATATTGATATCGCGCTCCACCACCAGTCCCACTGCCACGTCATCCAAATCATCGCAACCTTTGGCCTTTTTTCAAATCGCACTTCGCAACCTTTTTCCTTTTTTTAAGACTTACTGTTCCAAACACTAATTTGTGATAAATCTTTGCACTCTGCCACATCTCACATCACAAATCGCATGTTTTAATTGGTTCTCGTAACACATTATGCTCCCAACACTAATTTCGATATTGGTATTGTGCTCTACCATCGGTCCGCCACATTATCCCATCGCATTTTGCAATTCGCTCCCTCTCCTAAATAACATTTACGCTACCCCTTCGTTTTTGTGATATTGCGATTGTGATATTACATATCGCATATCGCACTGCCAGCCCTCCATCGCAACTACACCATCACAATTTTTAAATCATTCTGCTTCAAAGCATTTTTGCACCATAATAAAGCTTTAATAAGGTTTAAACCTGCTATTTCTACCTCTAAGCCTTGTTTCATGTGTTGAGCCCTCCATTAGCACCTTTAGCCTGTTTTCCTCAAAACTATAAGCCACACTTTGTCAAGTTTAGTTTATCATAACTTAGCTACATGGATAAAAGCATGGTATATAGAGCATAAGATAAGTAGGACGTGTTTATCTGATTAGCCAAGTTAAGTGCAATTTAAATTGGTTTATTTTCTGCCATTTCGTTTCAGCAAGTAAAATTATTTTCCTTTCCTACCATTTCTTCTCATCAATTTATTTTAGTTTCCTTTCTGTCATTTCCTTTCTATAATTTATTTTATTTTCATTTAACTATGAAATACTTCACTGAAAACCCCTAGAAGTAGCACCCTTTCGTACAGTGGAAGAGGAGGACATGAGTAAAATTCATTTGTTGTGTATATAAAAATGTCACCTCCAAATTTGTACGAACCCCGAGTTGATAAAGTAAAGTAGGGCAGCCCCTTGGAGTTGCAGCACTCTTGGTGTAGTACCAGAGCTCACCAATTTTTGGCGTCGTTGCCGGGGAGGGGACTAGTAGATGCTTTGATTATGTTTTAGCATTCTTTTCTACTTTCATTTTTCATGTTGTTTCTAAAATATTGAAAAATACAAAAAAATTCTGATTTTCATGCCTCATTGGAGTAGGGACACTCAAAAAATTTTAAAAAATACTTCTCCAATAAAAACCCCCCCACTTGACCAAGTGGTGCAGTAAGAACCACATCACCGTACAATTTTGAAGGTAGAAGAGATGGATGGATATGATGGAAATGAAGAAGATATTATTGGGTTTCCCATTCAAGATATGGACATCAATGTACATATGAAGAACATCCCTCCATATTTCCTTCCCAAATTCCTCGGTATGAGGACAAAGGATCAGGAAACATTTCTCTTTGAATTTGAAATACTCTGTAGATATTATGGCTACTTATCACACACTCAAAAATTGAGATTGTTTCCTATAACATTGAAGGATAAATCTCTTAAATGGTTCATGAGTCTAGGTACTAATTCAATAAGATCATGGAATGATATGCAAAAGATATATCTAGAAAAATATAAAGATCGTGATCTTAGAGAAGAAATTCTTAGAATGAACCAAGAAGAAGATGAGAGCCTTGAGGATCTAATAGAGAGGTTTGTGTTTAATGTTAAGAGGGCAAAATTACATCATTTAGGATTTGAAACACTAAAAACCCTCTTACTTAGAACAATTAGGGATGAGTGGATTGATCTCCTTAATCTCATGACTAGAGGAGATTTATACCAATTGTCATTTCAAGAAATTTTTTAAACATACAAGCGCATATCAAGAGGAAGGGAAAGAGTAAGTAAATCCACCTCAACATTGGTAAGACAAGATGAACATAGATTTTTTCTTGAAAAATTTAAAACAGAAATTATTAGCAATCTAAGTGAACAAGTAGAAATGTTAAGAATGCAAAATGCAAAATGAAGATGCCGATATTTTTGTTATCCATGGAAAATCATATGCTAATAAACGTTTTCCATCGTTCCCCAGGTTTAAACAAGTTTACCAATAAAAAAATGGAGCAAGGCAATCACCAAAGAAGCTATGTTATGTAGCTCCAAGGATACCGTAGCAACCTAGTCAACTTGGTATCATACAAGGACCCACTTCACAATTTCAAGCTTATCCACATCCATATTGAAATAATTTTGACACACTCCCTCCTTACAAACCCCAAAAACAATCTTGGAAACATGGTTGGTAAGGTCCTTATTGGGAAAATCCTCAACATCCTCAATATTTCCCTCAACATCCTCCATACCCAACTCCATGGTATCCCTACCATCCACCTCCACCACAACCATAGCCTCAATAACATCCATCTCATATATCCACCCCCACTCAAATACCCGTACCACCATTTCCAAACCCACACCATGAAGTATCTTAGCCCACTTACAATTTTCAGGTACAATACTACCAAACATATCTTGTTGATATAAATGGTTTGCATCCTAACTCAAGAAATGTATTGCAAAGAAGAGATTTTCTTAATTTCATTGAAGGAAAACATCAAGAATAAGGAGATCCAAATGAGGATATCAAAAGATCAAGGGTTGCACTTGATGAAGAATCGACATCTGAATCGGATGTTAAGAAAGATTCCTCATGTCTACCAGCATTTCCTCCATGTGTTCAGGAGAACAATCAACAAAAGGAGGAAGATTTGAATGTCATAATAGAAGAGGAAATCCAAGGTGATCCAACTTAGCAAGTGGACCAGGGGCATCACAACTATATTTACACATGCTTACAAACATTCATTAAGTTGTAGCAACACGCCATTCTCCAACAATACTTGATACAATCCTAGTCAAATAGATTCATCTCTCATATTCAGGTACATTTAAGAGCATGTCTTCCAAGTGTGCACATGATTTTATCTGTCATCTTGATGTGTACATGGCTCCATTGGAATTATTCTTATACTTGAAAAAGGTTTTGTTTTTTTCAAGTAGAGGAGGAAAGTGAAAAAATAAAAAATAAAAATGGAAAAAGAATAAAATCTCATGTGAAAACCTCTTTTGAGGCATTTGAGATTGGCTCACTGATTGAAAACCTATATGAGGCAGTCATTGGGTTGAAAGAGAAAAGAGAAAAAAAAATCCTAGGTGAAAATCTCCTTTGAGGTTCCTAGGAAAACCTACTAGTGGAAAACCTCATCGAGGCAGCTAGTAGGCCTTAAAAAAAAATGCAGTTCTCCCTATATCTCTCTCTAATTAATGTAGGTGCTCTCCAACCTTTGCAAGTAGAAAAACAACAAATTGGCACAAAAATAAATTTGGTCAACACCCTAGTCAAAGGTAGTCAAACTTGGACTTCCTCCTCCCGTGCTCAGAAGTTGCAAAAGGACCTCAAGCAGATTATCACATGCATCTTTAGAGCAACTTCAGAACCATCGAAGGCAACTTCAACAACCATATTAATAGCTTCAATATCACCTGCAAAAACAAATCAATGGTAAGCCTCAGGTATGCAATCATCTAACCCTTTATTCGAATCTATTTTAGCTTAATAAAACATTAGAAAGTGTGAGAAGGAATATTTTTTATATTGCCAAACTTAGTAGCAGAGCAACCTCAGCCTTATCTAGCGACTAGCCTCACTTTTTCCACCAAGAAGAGAAATAAGACAAAAGTAAAAAGGACTTGAGAAAGTGGGTAGTAAGCAGTTTATTGTAATGGAAGACAAGGAGCGACAACGGGTAACCAAGGGTGAACTCAGTTCACAGAAAAAAAAAAAATTGTGAGTTTATTCTACATGCAATTAAAAAAAAATAATAATAAAATAAAATAAAAGGTGGATCCACCTCTTCTTAGAATGAAAAATATATTTGATTAAGGCATCTGAGGACCTCCATGAAGCACCTACGAGAAGAAATGCAAGAATAATAGCAAGAATATTAACAGGAGGAGCAGTGCATGGGACAACAAACATAAAATGAAATAAGCGAGCATGTAGGAAGAAACATAAGGCAGGGAGGATGAATAGGTTGCTGACAGGATCAACAAAAATTTTAGTATGCGGGTGATGATGGGCCTCTAAATTAGACATAAATTTAGGCCCATATAACCTTTATTAGGCCCATATACCTCTCTTATGCACATAAAAATATATATTAAATCTCTCCTTCTGCACTTAATAATGTTTTCTCATGCTTTAATATGTTCTTAGGAAGGATTAAAGGTAATTTCATATTTGTACCTAATATTGGTTATTTTTTTAGAATATTGAGATAATATTTGGCAGATTATGTAGATTTGGAGAAGGAGATAATTTAGGGACCTGCTCCCTGCCACTGGAAGATCAAGATTGAAGAATAGATGAGCACAATATCAAGAAATTAGGGAGAAATATTCGAGATATTCAAGGGGATTGTCTAGCCTCCTTAACTCTCCAAGTCAGCTAAAGGATCCTCATGAGATCCCCTCCAACAATTCAAATTCCAAAGGCAGCCAACTAACTCAACACCAAGTGCACTCAAGCCATACTTCACTTACAGTCAAGTGGACAAATTACCTATTTTTTAGGGCGTTGTTGGTAGTCGCCCTTGAGGATACATAAAGTTGATCAAGAGTTAATTAGGGTCGATTTCGGTGGATTCTGGTCCATTCGATTGAGTCCGTACCATTCCATCCCATGCCATTAATTTTCCATTCTATTAGGATTTTGTTGTTTAATACCTTCAGGATGTAATAAGATTGTATTTTTAATGAAATGAGTATTCAGATGACTTTTTATTGATCTATTTCCAGAGAGCTAGGCTCGTGAGTTACGGCCCAACCCAGGTGCCTTAGCTTCTCTATTGTTTTCATTCTTTCCTTTCTGTCATTTAGCTAGTTTTGTTTCTGTCAATTAGCTATTTTTGTTTCTGTAATTTAGTTAATCTTTCTTCTAATAGTTTCAAGTTGTTGTTTCAAATTTCTGCTGTAGTTTTTCATTCGCTTATGAGTAATAAAATAGAGGATAAAAATATAAAAGCTTTGGATATAGACTTCCCTTCTCATCTCTGTCAATAGTGCTCGAGGGGGGTAGACTTTCCCATAGCCCAAAAAACTGTTTTCTATTCATTGTTTTTATCACACACTTGTATTTTTTCTTGCATAAGTAGGCAGGGTTCATTGCAGGTACAAGAATCTTCGCCCGGAAGAAGTTCATTGACACCTCCCCGCTTCATTTTCAATCTCCCTTCCATCTCTGTTGTTATGGTTCTATTCCCTTCTATTTCACTTATTGGAGCTATCGTACCCTTTTTATTCACAAAAGCCATCAAAGTTGGACCTCTGCCCTTGCTCCTCGAACTTCCCGCTACAATACTTCACCTTTTCACAAATCTCACTTCACGTCTTTTTCCTTTTTCCTTTTAAGACTTACCACTCCTATTTTCCGATTACGATATTGGTATCACACTCCGCCACCGGTCCCACTGCCACGTCATCTGACTCATTGAAAACTTTGGCCTTTTCGTAAATCACACTTCGCAACCTTTTTCCTTCTTTTAAGGCTTACCGCTCCAAATGCCGATTTGCAATAACTCTCTGTACTCTGCCGCATCACACATCACAAATAACATATTTTACTTGGTTCTCATAACACGTTGCACTCCCAACGCCGATTTCGATATTGGTATCACGCTCTGCCACCAGTCCCACTACCACATTATCCCATTGCATTTTTCAATTCGCTCCTGCTCCTGAACAACACCTATGCTACCCCTCCGACTCTTCGATATTTCGATTTCAATATCGCATATCACATATCACACTTCCAACCCTCCATCGCAACTCCACCATCGCTCTTTCTAAATCATTCCACTCCAAAGCATTTTTGCACCATAATAAAGCTTTAATAAGGTTTAAACCCACTCTTTCCACCTCTAAGCCTTGTTTCATGTGTTGAGCCATCCATTAGCACCTTTAGCCCATTTTCCTCCAAACACTAGAAAATTTGGCCCAATTTCCGACGGCAACTTCGTCGCTATTCAGACACATAGTCATTGCAAGAGCGACAGTTCGAGGACGAAAAAAATGTGGTTCATCATAACGTCGCAATTCTGACGCCTTAACAAAGTGTCGCAATACCGACACCTTTTCCGTCGCTTCCAAACAAGCGTCGCTCTTCCGACGTTACAAACCGTCGCTCTTTTTGATGCTTGTATAGTGTCGCAATTCCGACGAAATGTGGTACGACGTTTTGAACGTCGCTCTTAGAAACGATCTTTATGCGTTGCTCTCAACGTTTCCAAGTTTGTTGTGATTATGATGCCCTACAAAGTGTCACAAGACCAAAGCATTGCAAAAGTGTCGAAAGACCGACGCTTTAAAGCGTCGCAATACCGACGCTAAGGAAGAAGCTGTCTGTGGTCGACGAAATGTGGTCGACGTTTTGAACGTCGCTCTTCGATGTCTTTATCTTTGTCGCTCTTAGCGTTTCTAAACTATCACAATTTCGACGTCGTACAAAAAGTGTGTCGCAGACGGACGGTTTTCCGGAGCGTCATAATATCGACGAAGAAGAAGCTGTTGCAATATCGATGGACGTCGCAAGACCGACGAAAGTGGAAATCATTCAAAACGTCGGAAGACCGATGCTTACGAAGCGTCGGTATACCGACAGCGGGTTCAATTTAAAAAAAAAAAATGAAACTTTAAAACAGGACAGTAAATCTCCAATATTTGTTATGAATTGTGGGCGTTCCAATTGTTATGAACATAATTCGACTGTGAAATATTAATACCTCCGTTGAACCTTAGTTAGGACAACAATAGTCGACGTATATACGCATGGGGCCTAGCGCTAGTGGCCTTTCCACATCCAACGGTGGATAATACGTCGCTCTGGCCTTGACGATCCAACGATCCAACTGGATATCGTGCGAGTTAGTTGCATGATCGTTAACTCGCGATGAGAGTGGGTTTTCAAAACCGCTCAAGGCCACGTGTCGGCCTATGACATTGATCACGTCCAAATGGGGAATACCGCTTACTGTAAAAAGGCGGTGCGATATGCCGGAAACTCGTCTTTACTGTGCGGTCCTCAAGGTTCCAACTACTCTTACTCCAGGTTCTGTCCGCTTACCAACGCCTTACTGCCATTGAACTCTGCCTCGTTTTTAGTCCTTCGCGCGGCCATACCAAACGAACTCGGGCACGACCATTTCGAGGAGACACGACACATTACATATGCCACGGTTTATGTCTTATGGTTCCGACAAGGTTAGTATCGACTCAACAAATCGATACACCAGTCCTTGGTTCATTCAATCGCCTACACATTCACAACACTCATTACGAGGTTTTACCTAGCTCATGGAGGTTCGAGCACAACATCTCCTTGCTCTACCATAGGCGCACGGGAATGTCATTAACCTAATTCACCCTCTGTTCACACAACTGATTATAGAGAAATTCCCCAACTGTTTGACATAGTTATCTGTGGAATTCACCAATGCTCATAAGTCCTGAGTCATTAGCTCGTGTTCCACCGAGAACTCAACCAGTCTATATGCACATAACCTCATCACAGGGTTTCTTAATTACCACAGGATTTCAATTATCTTTCACCAGGATGCGTACATATATTCACACACAGAAAACTTACTCAATCAACGCACATATAATACTAACAGATTCCTTATATAAATGAAATTTCTTACAGTCTCCTGGTCCTCGGCCAGATCTTCGATACAATGGCCTCCTCTTCCCTATGCAGCTCTATGCAGTTCTCTTTGTAGGTCTTCTGTGCAGGTCTATTGACTCTGTCACAAAGGTTTATTTTTATATCAATTACAATGAATTGATTCGAATTTCTCGATGACTCACAAACTCTTAAAATTCCTAACTCTAAGACTAACGCTCTGATAGACAGAGACAGAAATTTCTCGATGACTCACAAACTCTTCAAATTCCTAACTCTGAGACTAACACTCTGACAGATAGAGACGGACTCCTAGAATTAGCTTAACTTCTGAAACTAACTATCTCTTCAGGTGCCCATTAATCATTCGGGCAGTTACATTTTCTCTACAAATTAACTAAATTAGCTCAACTATGGATAATTTCATAGGGAAATAAAACATGAGACCCCCATTTACATTTATTTATGTACAAAAGTTGTCTTGGGCCTAATGCCCCTGCATCAGATAACATAGTGAGGGGCTAAATTTCCAGAGCTTCCATGCATCTGTAACATCTTCAGAGCATTTTCATGTGGTTTAGCTACCCTTGTCACTCAAATTGATAGTAGATTAAAGATGACAGATGTTTTCAGCATAACAAGAGCCATTTCAGGTTTCATTGGAAACATTATTTAGAAAACACAGTTTGTGCAATCAATCTTCATACCAAAGTAGCATATATTCAGTTTCACAATGACCTAATGTCATCATGTACTCAACAAGTCAATTGTTGCAGTGTCATACAACCTCAAGCCTCAAACATCTTTACAAGTGAGCATTTCAGGTCCGATTTAGAACAAACCTGTTAGAGATTTTATTGAAATCAAGTTACATTCTAATGCTCATTTAATATAGAGATTAAGATTCTGAATCTATGATGTTACTATTGTTGCCAGTATTTTTATTGTACTTGTGCCATACCCAACTCCACTAATAGTAATAGCAATGTTGAATCCTGATCAGTCTCCATCCATGGGATTTTAATGGCCCTTAGATGTGAGATTCACATGCCAAATTGAATCATTTCATAGAATGACTCCATTGCATATTACTGCCTTTCAGCTATGGCTGAGTATCAATTTTACCAATTTGGCCAGCACTTGAATATAATCCTAATTACATCAAATTTCAAAATTTGATTCTAACCCTAAGTGCATAAAATTCTGCAAAACCCACTTACGCAACACAGTCTAGGAGGGGTTAACATGCCTATGAAGTATTTAAACATTGTTGAGGGCTAAGAATAGTTGGACTTTGCCAACTAACCAAACTCACTTTTGACCACTTCTAGTAACTTTAGCCTATAGATGCTCTCATAAAAAGAAAGCAGGTGGTCCAATAAAAGGAAGGGGACCGGTTGCGTGTTTCATTCCCTTTTTTTTGTCAGCTGAAAGCTTTCCAAGAAGAATAAATCTATTGAAGCATGAAACTGATTTTGTTGCTGCCCCAACTACCACTGATATACATCACAATGTGTCATAGTTTACTGTAAGCCTCTATTGAGAGTGGGTAGCACTAAATCCAAGTAATTCCCCTCATCCCTTAAAATACACCTCTAAATATAACTAGAAATTTCAAATAGTTCGTAAAGGAAAAGTACAAAGATATAACAGATCTGTGTTGAGCCAAAAACCTGTGCATTCACAACAAAAATGGGATGGATAAAACTTAAAAACAATTATGGACTTTGAAAAAAAATCATCTTATGCATACAAAATGAAAGAAGCATTGGCATACTACTATGTTTACAAATTTAAGAACAGGCAGAGTGAGTCTCCGGGCAACACAGTTTCATGTGGAGACCCTAGATTCCTGTACCCACAATATCTAGTGACTTATAAAATGATTGCCAAAACAATGCCTTTGCTATGCATGTAAGAACACCACCTGTATAATGAGGGAGATGTAATATTGTCTGAGAAGCAGATTTATACAGAGTGGTCCAAGATTGTGTATTTATGGAAGATACAAATGATTTTGGCATGAAACATGTATCCAAGATTTCAATGTGGCCTTATTTTAGAGCCCATTGATGATTTACTATGAAACCTAAACTTTCAAAACAAACACATTGAAATCACAGGATCTCCATCACGAATATCATAAATATTAACTATCTTTGGGGCACTGGCAGTAGATACCATAAGAGGCCCACATGGCCTGTACCACCAATGTTGATTCTCTGGCACAACATTTGCAAAGCCAAAATTTCTCCCTGAGACATCCCTCTCTGCCAAAACTGGAGAGATGGTACTGGACGTTGAAGTGAAGGCCTCTGATTCAGTATGGAATGCCATAATTTCTTTATTATAAAAGTCCCATGAACAGAAACCTGAGTCCAATGTACAACTTGCAGATGCTGCCACAACATATTTACTAGAGCGACCATCTGAACCAGCTGCTCTGATCAACCAGCAATCACCCCACATGTTTTGGGTAAGCCCATATGGAGCTTTATATTCAGCCTTCTCTTGGAGATTGGAAAAAAAAAATACTGAGTATTACTCATACATCAACTGCCCTTTATGTTAAGGGAAAATTTAAAGAGTGCATAAATATTCTTGAAATCCCAATCATAGTTTCTAGAAAATTTCAACAGTTTTTGAAATGAACTACATCATATTTAAACTACATCAAATATTTAGGCAAATCATTTTTTTAAATATAAATTGGTGAATTTTATTTCAAATATAGAAATTTAAACCATGAGAATAATCTAACCCCTAGGATTTTCCCTATTTCTAATAGAAAATCCCAAAATGTATAAATTATAACACCCATAAACCCAAAAATTAAGTACAATAATTAAAACCTCCACACCTCTGAATTTTCTATATCGTGAAAAGAGTAGCATCCATCATCATGGGAAAGCAAAACCGATTCTCCTTCTGATACAAACCAGCCTGCAGTAGATGTCTTATGGCTGAGTTGATTCAATCGATCACAGGAAACCTCTTCAGTGTCTTCAATATTGCCAAAATGCTCTGGCTTGTTTTCCTGATCATCATCAAAGTCCATATTTTCATCACATTGAATTAGTTGGGGTTCATTATGATCAGGTCCAGTGCCTATTGCAGAGCTCCGGACATCCAATCCAATATTGGAACTGCCATACCCGTTCCCATTAGAGATTGTAAATCCTGCTTCTGGCTTTAATTCGATAAGTTCAAGAGCACTAGAACTGGATTCAGTTGATTTAGACTTGGTATAGTTGTCCTCTAATTTGTATTCTGATACAACACTATACTTGTGCTTCAACGCAGACAGAAATTCTACAGCAATGGGATCTTCATCTATGGGGCTTATGGATCTGCCCTCAAAAACATCCCGAATATCTTATTCATTTTCATTCAACTGATCATGCAAATCCACCCTCGTCTTCAGCACAGCAAGCTGAACTGAAGGCCGGTTTTTTAGCAATTTATGGTGGGGGTAAAGCCTGTCTTCCAGATCTTGACTATTTAAGTGTTTAATTGGTTTTTTCAGAGACCTGACCATAGAATCAAATGAATCCTGTGAATCCTGTGAAATAATAAACAATAGTAAGGCCATTATTTATTGGTTTGAAATAATAAACAACATGCCACAAACCCACATAATTAGTAAATTATTTAAAGACAATAATTCCTACATATTAAAATATAAAGTTATAACATACCAGCTCATACTCGAACATAACATATGTATCAATATTCTTCTTTTGTATCTTCTTGATCTTCATCCAACTGATCGACATCTATATCAACATCTGATTCAGAAACGGTGTTGAAATGATCGACCATGTCATCATCATCATCAATTATGTCATTTTCAATCATATCCTCATCGACATCATCATCAATAATTGTTGCCTCATCTCCTATGCCTGGTTCATCTTCTAAGATATCTTCTTCATCTGTCAATGCATCTTCCTGCTCATTTTCCACTGCATCATCTTCTTCTTGATCAATATCATCTTCTTCCTCTATAGTATACTCTACTGGCCTTCCTCTTGGATCATATCTAATAGAAAATGACCATTCGTTCTCACCTGGAACCTCTGAGTAAAAGACTTGTTCGCATTGGCTTGGAAAAACATAGTGATCTTTTCCTGCTTCAAACTGCGATGTTTTAACCATTGGAAATCCATTGTCATGTTGAATAAGTGTTCTATCATCATCACGTACATTCATTCGTAGCCTATACCATTTGACGTCGAACAAAACTATTTTGAAGGAATTAAAGTCACACTAAACTATATCATCTAAGAACCCATAATATCTATTTTCAGATTCTCGAGGATGTCTGTCACTCCTGGAGGAAACATTAGTGACCTGGAATACTGCAGTTATCCCACTATCAGAAGTTTTCCTGTTATCATCCAACTGTTTAACGCGAAATTGACGACCATTGCTCCACATAGCCTTGTGGTGTTTCAACTGCAATATGCCAAACATGAAAAAGATGCATTCTCAATTAATAATTAAACATATAATTTACATAGCATGAAAATTAACTGAAAAATCAAACTTCTTGTCACATTATAAATATAGTATAAAATAAGTAATGAATAAAATAGGTGAATTAATTTCTTACCTTTCTATCTTTCAAACCATATGCTAAATCAATTTCCCTATCTGTAACGTTCCCATCTCCACTACGATACGCTTCTCTAATCAATTCAGACAGTAGTTGCCATGATAACCTACCGTTGTTACGTTCTTTACATGTTCCAATCCATTCACTCATCCACTCAAGATTGTTTGCAATGTATAAAAGTAGTGCCTCATAATCTTGAGCACCTGAATAAAAAAACAATAATTCACCAATATTAATAAATATTACTTATAACCATGGTAAATTATATTAATTAATAAAATATGAAATAATAAGACCTAAATGAATATAATTATCATATACATGATGTAAAAAAATGAAACATTATATGTATTATACATAATAAATCTTTTACCTCTCACTTTCTTCATTCTACCTTTTCCCAACGGGTGCTCCACTTCAAATTTTTTGATGGAGTTCACATCCCAAATGAAATCCACCGCCTTCATAGCTGGCGCAACTAATATAGGAAGATAATGACTAATATACACCATGGATTCATATACCACATATCCCTCCACCATAGAACCCTCAGGTCGTGCTCTTTGTCTAACCAAAGCCTTGAAGGATTTCAGGTGCCTCTCGACCATCCACATTGACCTTGTGTGTACTGGTCCACACATTTCAATCTCCTCAACTTGGTGTATCAAGTAGTGTTCTTGTGCATTGAAAAATATTGGAGGTATATACTTTTGCATTTCACACATTAGCCGAGGAATTTCTCTCTTCCAATACTTTATTTCATCTTGATGGATTTCTTTCAATGACAACCATCTGCAAATAATTACGCAAGGTTATTTCAATGAAACATAATATATATTTCATTACAAGTAAATTAATACATCATTTCATCAAGTACGAAAATAAATTGTAGCAATTAGATTTTGCATATAAATCAAAACTACTTACCTCATGTATTTACTAAGACCATATATAACTTGTTTGACATTGTTGTTGAAGTCATTTGGGAGAGATACAGGTAGAACATACTATAACAATAAAAAATGAATCATTATTGGTTTCCAAATTAAACAGAAAAAAGGAAAATTTAAAATATTTATTCAAGCAATAACATACAAAAACGTATACCAAAAAAATTACCTTAACAAAGGTATGCCAATCATGTGTTTTCACCCCACTGAAGTCACCTTTCTTCATTAAGATATTATTTATGTTTGAAGCAAAACCTGTTGGAAATTTAATTCTTCTAACGACCTCTTTTACATCATTGCTTTGTTGTTATGTTAATAACCATGGAATATTATTATAATTTCGACCTCCATTGTTATTTGATCCATCGATCACACTTTTCATTGCATGATTTGATTTCTCAATGTCAACACAAATTTTGTCAATTTTATCTCTATCATGTGCACCATCTATGGTTTGCCATAACATTTCTGTCACATTCTTCCCGACATGCATTGTATCAAACAAATGAGCTATTTTTAGGTCCTCATAGTAGGGAAACCTCGTGAATTGAGAAGGATAACATTTCATTCCAGGTGGAAGTACAATATTAGTACCTTCACGGCGACGATGACCTTGATATCAAAGAATAAAATAAATCAGAACAATATTAATTATAAAATACAATAAAATAAATTCATTGGTTAAAAAAAAAATTCCAAACATTACATAAACAAATAATATATATATATATATATATATACACACACACAAATTACGTACAAGCTGCTTGACGATTATTAATTTTGTTATATTCCAACATCCACAACTGAGGTGTCATTCTTAGTGGTTTTAATCTAGTTTCTTCTTTATCATTGAAAATATGTTTTTCAGTAGTACGATACTTATGGTTCCTAGGGAGGAAGTGCCTAAACTCATCAAACACCATCTTTTTTAAGTCTACTGAATGACGATACTTCATCTTAGGGCCACAAACTGGACATGCAAATCTACCCTTTGTTTGAAGACCTGCAATAGATGGATCAATAACAATTAATATACTATGAGATCATTTTTAAAACATACAATATGGTATATCTAATTTAGATAATTATGTATTATATTACAGTGCAACGAAATATTACATAACACAAACATGTGTTAGTCCTGGGGCATCATGAATTGTCCATACAAGCATTCCACGACATTGAAATCTCTTCTGCTTGATTGGTTTAGTGATGTCATACATAGTGATGCCATGCCATAACTGTATTAGCTCATCGATAAGAGGCTCAATATATACATTCATATCTTTGACCTGGTACTTACCTAATTGTTCAAAATTACAGTACATAATAATTAATCCCATGATATATGTATTTATAAGTAAGTAAATAAATAGAATATATATTTATGCAAACAACGAGAGAAATGAAAATTTTACATTCAAAGAAATAATGTATCAAATACCTAGAATAATCATAGTCAACATTATGTGCTCCCTCTTTATTGACATCCAAGGAGGAATGTTATTGTTGATAACGAAAATAGGCCACACTGAGTAAGTATATCTAAGCTCTCTGAATGGATTAACACCATCAGCTGCCAATGAAAGCCTGACATTACGAGGTTCATTTTTAAAATCTACATATTTTTCCTTGATTTCTCTAAATGCAGAACCATCTGCAGGCATTCGAAGAACACCATCTTGACTTATATTCTTTGAATGGTAATCCATAAATTGTGCTATGTTGTTACACCTAAACATTCGCTGCAAACGTGGAATTATGGGAATATGACGAAGAACCTTTCGAGGCATCTTTTTGGTTAGTTGATATGTTTGATATCTACTAGTACCACATTTCAGACATTATGTTTTCAACGCATGTTCTCCGTAACATATAATATGATCTTTAGGACATGCATCTATAGTGCTATATTCCATTCAAAAGTTTTTCATAATAGCACATAGATCTCGATATGTTCGAGGTAAAGTATTTGGCGATGGTAACAAATATTCACCCAACAATCTACAACATAAACAAAAAGTAGTGTCTTGTAAAGATTATTAATCATATATATATATATATATATATATAATAGTTATTAAAACCAGAACCGGTGACCGGATCGGTGGAGCTAATGAACCGGGTTTCGAACCGGAACCGATCTAACCGGTAGCGATCATATCTCAATGAACTGGTTTTAAAAAAAATACATTAAATAATTATTTTTTAATAAAATGAAAAATAAATAAATAAATAAAAACTATTTTTAAGATTTGCAACCATGATTCCAAGCCAATAGAGACAAAATATGAAAATTTTTCTCATTTATATACCATGCAAAGGTGAATATATCAAAATGGCACCAAATGCAATACATATCATCGAAAAATACATAAGCAAACTTGTTGAAGTAATGTATCATGTTTCTCTTATATTATTCACTGTGTTTTATTGCTGAGTTAATATTATAATATACAATCTGTCCCTGCTCAGATCTGTTGTCAATTCATTGTATCAGCCTTAAAGACAATTCTGGGTTCAGTATATATATATATATATATATCAGACCAGCATTTTGAAGATCTTGTATTCTTCATTATCTATGTTTGCTTGCCAATAAATTTCTAGAAAAACATCTACACCACTTAGAGGTATTGAATTGGTTTATGAAACCCACTATTAGTGCTATTTGTAACAAGTTGAGAGAGAATTACAACTTCAGCAGTCTTCTCACAATGTGTTTGACGAAATTTATCACTGAAAAGATTCATTAAAACCCAGAAAACTCAATGGCCAGTTTAGTGCATTTCCAAGCGGGAATTTTCTAGTGGTCAATTTATTATTGCCAGTCACATTTTCATTAGGTTGTATGTTGTTGTCCCTTGAGTGGCGTCAGACCATTTGCATCAGTCTTGATGCCATGATCAAATTGCTTGTATGTTGTGTGAAAGGTTTTGTATTTATGCTGCTGCTATGTGTGAGCAGAGAGAGAGGGTCTGACAGTTCCTAGTTGAGTGTGAAATAAGGTTGCTGCTGATTGTTTTGAGAACAGAAATTGTCATCAAGTACACTTGATGAGTTGCATGCTGCCAGGGATTTTATGCTAGCTAGCCTTGTATTTATCAGTCATCATGTGTATTTTTGCTACTATAAGGTGTTGAGTATGAGTTATTAGACAAGTTTGTTGCTAGTATAATAGAGGAATTTGCAGCTCATGGAGGAGACACTGAGGAATTTGCAACTCATGGAGGAGAACCTAACCGGCTAGTTAAGTATGGAACTGGCCGGTTTATTCATAAACCTGTTGGTTCCGTACTTAACCGGCCAGTTAGGTTCAGTTAAGCGGCCAAACCAGGTGAGAATAGGCTATTGACCGGGTTGCAAGGCCGGTTCCAACCGGCAGCCGTCCTGACCGGCCGGTTTTGATAACTATGATATATATATATATCTATATATATATATATATATATATAAGTTATTATTTTACACATTTATTACAACTAAAAAAAGGGAAAATAATCAACATTTACATATATGTGATCATATATACATATTTCATACCTTAGGAGTTGTGTCATACATCTGTTCGACAAATTATTCATAACCTTTAAGTTCACTAGCAACAATAGCAGAGAGCTGGTGAACTTAAAGGTTATGAATAATTTGTCGAACAAATGTATGACACAACTCCTAAGGTATGCAATATGTATATATGATCACATATATGTAAATGTTGATTATTTTCCCTTTTTTTAGTTGTAATAAATGTGTAAAATAATAACTTATATATATATAAGTTATTATTTTACACATTTATTACAACTAAAAAAAGGGAAAATAATCAACATTTACATATATGTGATCATATATACATATTGCATACCTTAGGAGTTGTGTCATACATCTGTTCGACAAATTATTCATAACCTTTAAGTTCACCGGCAACAATGTAGCAGAGAGAAGAGTTGCATTTGAGTGTTCAAAAAGTCGTTCACTTGACCTTTCAATCAGAGGTACATCATAAATACCGTCACTGCTATCTCCACCATCATCATCTGACTCACCATACAAGTCTTGGAGCATTTGATTTGTCCCATCATTAATGTGAAATGTCTCATTACTGTCATCATGATCTACCTCCATGGGATCATTAAAATTACCTTCATCATTCGCTTCATGTTCTTCACCTTGTACAACATCATTTCCAATACTAATATTTGCTGCAATATTCTCTTGTATTGGTGCAACATCATCTAATCTACTACTATTTTGCTGTGGAAGCTGGTTGATCATCTGCAAAAATTTGGGGGGCAACTGTCCCTTTATGAAAATTACAAACATTAATAATTAAACATTAGTGCGCATATAAAAAATATTAAAATAATATAAAATTTTACGATATAATCAAAATGAATATAGATAATTAATTACCACGGGACGATAGTCATTCGATCCACCATCAATGTGCCCATATTTCCTACAATGCATTGTTGTTGTTGCTATTAAAACTCTAACATTATTTCTCATACAAAATTTTTTACAAGGGCAATAAACTCTACCATCACCCCTTTCACCCTTTTGAATTTTTTTTTCCACCTCTACTGTTTTCTTCCATTGATGCAAATTATCCTATAAAGAAAATGATAAATCTCTCTCAATGGTGTAGAAAACCCAAGACTTGTTGAACTCAATGGGAGCTCAATATATAAGAAAAAAGAAAATAAAAGTGGGCATTTTACAAATTGTGAGCTTTTTACAAAATGTGGGTTTTTTACAAAATTGTGGGCTTTTTACAAAATTGTGGGATTTTTACAAATTGTTTATATTTTTAATAAAATGTGGGATTTTTACAAAATTGTGGGCTTTTTACAAATTGTGGGCTTTTTACAAAATTGTGAGCTTTTTACAAAATTGTGGGCTTTTTACAAATTGTGGGCTTTTTTTATTCTTAATGCATTTTCTATAGAATACTAAATAGATTTGTCCAAAATTTGAGATGCAAACTATAGTCTCTACTACGTTTGGAAAATTGGAGGTTTATAAAAGATAAACTGCGAACAGAATTGTACCACTATGATAAGAAGTTGTCAGAAGCATTCCTTTTGCTTCACAAACGTGGAACTACCTTAAGAATGCTTATGGTTGATATAAATATTAGAGCATGGCAGTTAAATGTATTATTTATGCTAAAATATTGAATAGCAACTTGAGAGTGCTCTTCAGATACTGTACGAATGCACCAAATTAAAGTTGTACCATTACTAAAGATAAATGGCCAAAAATAGTCAATTTTGATATCGTGAAGTTATGTCTTTCTTGGTAGAAAACTGGGGATAGGATGGAAAATATGAAAGAACTAAGTTCCAAGGACTAAAAAACCAAGGCCAACATAGTTCTGCCTTGAATCAGAGACAAAACAAAGCTGCCCAAAAAAAGGTTTGAGAGCACCGATTGAAGCTCCTATATATAGCAGAGTCAACATTTTCCTATTGAACAAGTTTGTATAGTCAAAGCCACAGCAAGATCAGATAGCCACAATCCTAAATGAGAACCAGAGCCAAAGCTAAGATAGAGCCACGTTTAGCAGAACAAGACAACCATAGTAAAGGATTTGACCACAGAACCAGATCATGAGAGATAGCAAGATTCTTGCTTCCACTGTGGAAATGTAGAAACTATACAAGGGCTTTGCTTCCAGCAGATTTCATTGTGACAGTAATTGCTATGGTGTTGTAAGCACTCATTAGTAGAATCTTAAAGCCATTCTGGAATTCTTTTAACCTGGAGAGGGTTTTTTGTGGTTATAAATCCTCATGTTCAAATTCCATTGTGGATTGTTTGTGTTTGATATTATGTTTTTACTGTCCGCAGTTGAATTTTCGCAAAGAAAATTATTAGTCTAAAGAGGAGCAATTTTGCGATGTTTCTTTTGCTTCCTATTGTGAAGTATTTCGCTCAGAACTCTACTCGTTGTAACAGAGGTCTTGGGCATAGAACAGGGGACTTGGGTTTTTTGGAATCAAAATTCAGGTTAAGATGCTCATCTGAAGAATGGCACAGTGAGCCTTAGCATGGAGTTGGGAGTACCAATTTGAAGTGTAGGTAGGGCATTGTACAATAGACCAGTTAGATTTCTGGACCCTAATACAAAAGTTTCTTCTTCTTTCAAAACATGTTTCTCCTTTTCTGTAACCAATGTGGGTCCTGTTCTTGTTTCAATTAGGGATGGATGAGCATTTGTTATTGCTCCAGATGATCACACTCTGGGTAGCCCTGGAGGCTATTTGGGGGTGATGAGTCCAATAGGTCTCAATGAACTATTGCCCTCGCTGGGGAATACTATTGCAGTGGAATTTGATACTATTTTGGATGTTGAATTCCACGATCCTAATGGAAACCAGTACCTTCAGCTCCAGTACCTGTTCACAAAAGAGGGTGCCATAGTAATTCATGCGTGCAGAGAGGGTGAATTGCAGGCATTGCAACAGGAGGTGTTGTTGTTGTTGCATTGGCCACTAGATTGTTTGTCTGGTTCTGTTACAAGCGCAGAGTATTGAAAAGGATAGACAAATTTAGTTCAGATATTGTGAAATTGCCTCGGAAATTCACCTACAAAGAGCTCAGCAATGCTACGAAAGACCTTTTTTGAATGTGATTGATAATCGATAATTGCAAGCAAGGGTAATCCCCTTGTGAAACCCAAATTTCTGAGCATTTTATAAAACCTGATGACAAAGTCATTGTAATGAACAAGAGCCTAGGTCCATATTACATCCAAATCTACCAAGCACCAAGATCTATAAAAAAAATCCACAGTATCTGCGAACTAAGAAGAAGAGGCAGAAAATGTATTCTGCTTACCTGTTTGAATAGTGGTTGGGGTTTACCACGACAAAAATTTGACAGAGCCCATGTAGCATTTCTTATCATTGAAATTCTGGCAGTATCATTCAACTGGGCAAGCACCTACCTCGGAGCTCCATTACTGAGGGAAAGATCCCTAAATGATTCAGAGTCTCCAGCAATATTTCCCAAAGCCCAAACAGCCTTACATGAACACTAGTTGAACTCAAAGTTGGGTAGTATTTTTTTAAATCAAATTCCAAAATTACAGACGTATAAAGATAGTTGGGAAGAATAATTTTATGCCTCTAAAATGAACGTGCTACCTGTTATCGAACATTATCATTCCCAGAGGTAAGAAGTTCCACAAATATAGGCAGTGCCCCGTAATCAATCACAAACTTTGTATTCTCAGAGGCTCCAAAAAAACCCAAATAGGGTCAACCCTACTACAGGAGGAAGGGCCTGCAGTAAGAACTTACCATTTTGCAAGAACTGAGGGCGAATGTTGTTCTGCAAGAAATTTGAGGCGTAATCTGTTTGAAGTTGAAGCGAATCTTTTTAAGAATAGAGGCGAATGCGCGCGTGATATCAGATGTTAATGTAGTTTTTAAAAAAATCATTTTTATGTAGCGCGCATTTGAATTTTAGCATTTCAAATCATTTTTATTTACATTTGATTTTTGCATTTCTAATACAAGTGACAAACAAATTTCTACAAGAGGTTGAAATTTTTACTAGATAGCCATGAAAGACTAATTAAAATGGCTTAAAATGAAAGTGGAACTTCAAAATAAATGTAATTGAAGGTTCTCTCCACTAAATTTTTGCAAAAGTGCTTACATTATTTAAGTTATCTAAGATATTTTTTTGTATTACACAATCAAAATTAAATAATGAAATAGTTGGGTAGTCTTATTGTTTCAAATTAGGACACAATTTTCAAATGGTGATAAAGTTTCATGTGATGATTAACTAACAATATTCTCCTTTCCTATCCTTGAAAAACTATACAAGGTTCCCTGTTGCCACATGAAACCCTAACTCATGTAGCAGCATAGGACCAGTCCTCCATTTTTCCCGTCATAAGGCATTTTGCACATATTTGACGACTAGAATTTGCGGATTCCCATTTTCCGTGAGGTGCTAGGAAGGATAGAAGACTTAATTTTGATGTTTGAAATTTTTTCAAAAATGTTCTTACGCCCTTTAATTTCCACTTACCAATAATTTTGCAACACTAGTCCTCTTCGCAATTGCAAGGTTGTACTCAAAAAGTAAGGAAAGTTATTTTTTTGGCTCACTCAATGATCCAGGTGGATACTGGTGGCCACCCGCCTATTCCACTTGGGGCCCCACCATTGTCTCTTTCAGTTTTTCAGTTTCGGCACAACTTACTATTTTTAGCAGTTTTTCGGGTCCTGAACTTCCGGAGCCGTTTTGAGGCCCTAAACGACGTTTTTTGGGCATCGCGCCTCCAGTGAATATCATTCCATTCTGGGCCATTCAAAAATGATATTCATGGTGAAAGTTGTAGTCCTCGGATAGAGCTTTCTAATGATGTATCATATGCGTCAAACGGAGATAGTATGCCAAAGTTACGTCCCTGGGAAGTTGAAACACCAATTTACCCAAACGGGGCCCATAGTTTTGGCGCTTCATCTCCTAGGGTTAGGTTTTTGGGATGTTTAGGCTTCTCCATTGTTTCTCAATAATAAATAGGCCCTCGCGCCTCATTGTAAAGCAGTTCAGAGGTCTGTAGCCACCACATCTCTTCTCAGAGATAGCTACCAGTACCCTAGCTAGTTTTATTTCCATTGTCTGTAAGCAAATTTCAGTTCTTTGATATTAATAAAATGAAGTGTTATTTCCGCTGCATCTCTGTATTTATGGTTATGTGTTTATTCTGTTGCGTTCCTGCATAAATCCGGATCAGTGGTATCAGAGCGGTCTGCTTTTTCTCGATCCTTCTTTGCATGTCCCCAACGAGGTCGGGGTATAAGGAGCTAGGGCTTGATCCGGTGGAACCTTTGCAAGATCAGCCTCGCAAACCTCGACGGACGCCCATGGGGGATGAAAAGAAAGATGAGGGAGCAGGAGATCCTATCAAAATATTGCTCGAGGAGGCCCTCGAAAAACAAAGAAACGCGATGATGGATAACTTTGCTCAGATCCTTCAACGGCTACCCACCGGCGGCGCATCTGCATCCAGCAGCCACTCTGGAGGCGCAACTCCTTTTAAGGTACAAGTAAATTTTGACATTCCCATATTTGAGGGTCAAATAGACGCAGATGCTGTAGATAAATGGTTGAATCTGTTAGAAGGATATTTCTCGGTTCATGACTTTTTAGACCGGGAGAAGATTATTTTTGCACTCCTCAAAGCTACCCCCCATGTTAAGGACTGGTGGGAAACCTACTATGAGAACAAGGACCAGACAAAACCCTCTCTGTTCTCGGCCGTACCAACTTGGAATTCTTTCCGAGACGCCGTCAAGGAACAGTACTATCCCGTGGGGAGCTATGAGGACAAGTACATACAATGAACCACGCTGCGACAACAAAGGGATCAAGATGTGCACGAGCTGACGAATCTGTTCCATACCCTGCGCACAAAGTTGGGTATCAAAGATTCAGAGAAACATTTGGTGCTAAAGTATCGCAGTTGTCTGCACAGATACATTCGGGAGGAAATGGAGTTCCTCGACATCTCCTCGCTTGGTACGGCATACCGGTATGCTGCCAAGATTGAGCAGAAATTCAAACAGAAGAAGCGAGACTTTGGATCTACGAATCAAAAGCAAGGGAAAGGTGCTCCCAAATCGCAGAACAAAGGATAGAGCCAAGGCATGGTGACTTAAGACAACCTGTCGAAGCCACAAGCAAAGAAAAACACCGCAAAGCCAAAGAAGGACACGGGAAAGTGGTGTGAGTTCCATAAGAGCTCCACTCGCAACACAAGTGAGTGTCGGGCCAAGCAGTCGCTGGTGGCCGAGATGCGGGCTTCTGAGTCAGATGCATGCTCTGACTCTGAATCAGAACCTAACAAGGGGAATGAAAAAGGGAAACAGATTATTGATGCGGAGCCCAATGCCACTATTGCCACTACAAAGATCCAGAAGGAGGAACCGGAAGATCCAGAGGAGGAGGAACGTCTCTTCCACTCCCAGATGTGGGTAAAGGGCTCCCCTGTACAGTTCATTGTCGGCAATGGGAGCCAAAAGAACCTCATTTCAGCAGACGCCGTGAAGCGGTTGGGCTTGCCGACCACAGCTCACCCACATCCATACACCATCGGGTGGCTTCACCAAGGACGAGATCTCCGCGTCAGCCAGCAGTGCCGCCTTCCCTATAGCATGAAGCCCTTCACGGATGAGGTATTATGTGACGTTGCTCCTATTGATGTTTCTGATGTATTATTAGGACAACCATACTTGTGGAAGCGTCATGCTGTGTATGAGTCTCGACCTCGTGCTGTTATTATTACTTTGGGAAATAAGTTGTACGGGATACCAGAGGTACCACCTCCTACGACTATCTCTTTGGTTGCGCAACAATGCGGTAAAAACAAACATAAACCGGAAATTTGTTTTCTGATGATCTACCCCCGAAGTCTGAGAATAGTTTGTGACATGACCTCTAAGATAAGGAGGCTCCTCTACGACAACAACAAATGGATAAGGTTGTGGAGAATGCGAGGACATTTTCACCTCTTACAGGGGTTACTCTCTGTCAGTCTGCAGATTGATCGACCCCATGAGGTGCGTTAGCACCCAACGGATTGGTCTATCGATGCTCGTTGGAGAACGATGAAATCAAGAGGCGAGGATTCAAGAGCCCACGCGAAGGGGTCACATCCGACCAAGTTCTTCTTTCTATTATGAGTATAAATATTTATTATTGTGAAATCATAGTTCTAAATTATCTCTTATTTTGTGAGCAATGTAGTCTATTAATTGTAAGTAGATTCATTATAAAAATTCAAATTTATTTTAGCATGAATGATGACAAATTATATATTAATTGGTTTTTAAGAGTATTTGTATTATGTAGGAGCACTGGAAAGATAAATCAAGACTTCATTTTCTGTTTTCCTTATTTTATTGGGCTGAACTGGAGAAAATTGAATATGAATAGTGAGTTAATTGTAAGATCAATGGGCCAAGGCCATACATCAACATTGACCACAGTGGGGAAGTATAAAAACATGGATATTCATGCAAGTATAGTTATTAATGTAAGATCAAAGTTAACTCTTAGCTTCACTAAAGAAATAGAAGGCAAAGATCTAGCATCAACTGAAACTCACGTGAAAAAGTAGATGAAAAATGTACAATCATCCAATGGAGAGGTAATCTATAATTATCCATTAAGACTCTTGGCTATGCCTTGAGACTAAACTAATTCTCAATATTTTTTAATAATCATCCATTGGAATTTAGTAGGAAAACCATAGTAAATCATTGTCCAATGGCCATGCAAAAATATAAAAAAAATAATATTTGTTGGTTGTTTTTCAATAGGTGGACCATGATGGGACCACTGAGAAGGTGGGGGTGCTTTTTTAATCATGGAAGTGAGGTTTAGTAGATTGATAGTCAAGTTACCTTTCCCTACAAATTTTCTCGATCAAGTTATTCATTCATTGAACTTTGATTCATTCCTACTATTTTGATACACAATCCAATCCACTTGAGTCTTGAGTCTTCATTGAGAATGGCATTCATAGGTTGTCAAGAAAGAGGTTATCATGCACATGCACTCTTCTTTTCTTGGTATCTTTGTAACTATGTTCATCCTGAGTTCTATATTTTTAAATTATCATAATAGTTCGTGATTATTAGGCTTTTATTTTGTCTTTTAAGAATTTTAATTTAATTATTATTAATCATTAAATTTAAAAAAATATATATATACATATATGTATATATATATATATATAGTTATTAAACTTTCAATAGAATTATTAAACTTTCAATGGTACATCAACTTTCATACATGAGAAAATAGATACTAACAAATGGTACATCATGGCCTGATTAATTTCGCTCAGCAATTTCAAATGGTATAACATTTAGTCAACAGTAATCATCAATTTCTGCACACAGAGACTAATTTCTCTGGAAGCCTGAGATTTCTTTGGCTTGTTATTCTTATAAATACATAGACATAATTAATAGAGAGATTGAGGACAGAAAAAAATCTAGCGCTTAGTCTCCACTACTCAACATGATTTTGTGAGAAATAATACATAGATTGATTTCTCTGAGTGCCTTAGCGTTCTTTGGCTCATTTTTTTAATCACAACAACAATAAAAAATGCACTGAGGATTTTTTCTTAGTCCGATTATGCAATTTTTATAAGACAGATTATGAAATATTAATAATAAACATAAATTTATTGCAATTTAGGGAAAGCTCGTTCATGTTTTTTTCTTTATATTGGAAGGTTACTTGATTTTTGAAGTAATTTTTAGTAGATCATAGCATATATTGAGAAAATATTAGTTTGACAAGAATCAATTATTTCTCTTGAAACTTTAGGTATTAAAAGTCCATGACACAGATATATCACACTCCAAAATCCAAAGAAAATGGAAGAGCATTCAATTTTTTTAATCAAACTTTTATTGGTGAAGGGTTAATTTATTACGAGAACGTCATTAATGAAGTGAAATTTTAAACGTAAAATTTATTGACTAGAAAAATAATGACCAAAACGTCAAAAAAAATTGTGTGATGGGTAAAGAGAAATCCAAATTGCAACCCTGCCTACCACTTGTTGGTGAGTGGAGGTTATTCACTTTTCATTTACAGCTTACTAGGTTACTCATGTTACCAATATTTTCACATGGCTCACTTTTAGGTGACTACTTATTGTACTTCTTCTTTATAAAGAACAATTGGTAGATAATTGTATATATTATTTGAAATCTATAACAAATCTAGGCAACAAAATTACAACAAATAGAAAATTATGCAAAAAATTCACCAAGGCACTACTAATGTGTGGATACCCTATCATTTATTTGATCCTCATAACTTACCAACACCTACTATATTGGTATACACATAATATGGCATTTACCTGAAGTATTTCATATGTATCTAGAAGTAAATAAGTTGTATGACAATTGTTATGGCAGATATAAGATGTGTATTATAGTTTATATTTCAATTTTTCCTAAGTAGCATGCATGTGCGGTCCATATAGTGACTACAATTACCAAATATATTTCAGTGAAGATGTGAATATGATCTCTCATTAGGTCCTAATTACTTAAAGCATCATTAATTAGCTTTCCAAATGAATAAAATATGATAACAAATTAGTAAAAACTAGGAAAACAAATCATGCTTTAAAAAAATATGGCACAATGAGTCACACTCTGAGATTTATTTAATTACTCATCAAGTGTCGCTACAACATATATATGATCATCATTACCATAGAAATGGGACATGTGACCATCATTTTGGTTTCGCCAATGACATTCCACATCATGAGCATTGTTTAGGGTTGATTGTGTTGATTTTTTTTAAACAAATAATTTATACATTTTATGGAAATTATAGACACAATTTATAATCACATTACAAGATCATGATGTATGGATATTCCTTATCATTTCTTAGATACTAACAACTTACCAACACCTAATAGATTGATATACACATCATATAAAATTTACCCCTAGAATGCCACATGTATCCTAAAACAAATTAGTTGTATGGCAGTTGTTATGGTGCATATATGACGTGTATTACAGTTTATCTTATAATTTTGTTGAAGTAGCATACAACAATTTACATAGTGATATGAGAACCACTCTCTAGAGTATACATCGATTTTGTACACATGGCTTTTTCAAACTTGCTTTTTAATATATATCATTGGTGATGCTCACATGATTATATAATGAACCATTGTTGAACTATGAAATTATTCCTCACAAAACACACACATATTGATGAAATTAATAATTTTTCTCATATAATTTTTTTAATCTATTTTGAAAAAAAATAAAAAAATTATATATAATTATTTCTAAGAAGAACAAGAGAGAGTTCCTTACCATATCTTCGTAAAACATATAATAGCGACATTTGGAGGCAAATTGCCGAATAGCGATGCTTTGGGGCATAGTGTCGCAATTGAAATGTCTCTCCAAACGTCGCAATTGCGACACTTTGCCTATGTCGATTGCGACACTTTTCCCTAGATAGCGATGGTTTCCCAAGATCAATGGCCCAAAGTGAACCCGATAAATTACCTTTTCCCAAAACTTTCCTTTTCGATCGTGGCCATTCGCTTCGTTGACCTGTATCCGACGGCGCTAATGCATTTTTTTGCGCTCATAAAGTAATCGTTTGATGTTTTGGCAAAGCCGTAAATGGGTTTACGTGTCGCCACCACGTTGTATCGCGTTCAAAAAGCTAGTTTCGCTTACCACTATTTACCCTCGCGAATACCATTGGCGGTATTCCTAAACCTCACCTGTTTAACCTGGTTTAATGTCATTTAACTATGGTTATACCATCGTTTAATACATTAAAATTATATTTTTCATTCAAATTTTCACCTTTTCGCTTTAAACCTATAAAAACATTGCGAACCATTTTAAATCACGCTATTTGAACCCCGAGAAACTTTATAAGAGTCATTTTCAACCTACCAGCACCATTTTTCGATGCCCAAGGCTCCCGACCTATTACAAAGTACTACATTTTCCTCTCGCGAAGCCATTTTCAAAAAATTGAAGATCGAGCACCTCTCGCAACGTCTTCAACCAAATTCCGCCGTTTCTCCAAGTACTTTCTTCAAACTTGCCCTCCGAGATTTCAAAATTCCCGTCGATTTCAAATATTACCAAAGTTACCGCAAAAAAGTGTCCATTTTTCGGGGAAACTCGTCAAAATTTCCCCGGAATCCCTAATTTCCTTTTCGCAGCTTTTTCCATACCTTGGTCCATTTTTTGCTGAAATCAATTTTAAATACACATTCTAAGCTTTAAATTCCTTGTATTTCCTAAAACCCTACTCGTAAAACCCCATTTTCGTAGAAATTCACCAAGATACCCCCGTTTCTCGTAAAGGAACTTAGCAAACCATTTAAGCTTGCTTAATTCATATTAAAAATGACCAAGAAACAAGTAACCCCCAAGAATGGAGGCCCAAAATCTCAAAAGAAGCTTCGCAAAGATTCTCACCTTCGTCCTTCAAAATCGACAAACCAACTCGCACTCGTCTACCATCTTACGCATGTGGGTCGACCACTCGTACCCTCCACTATTTCTTCTAGAGAATTAGCCCTTTAGTTGACATGGACTATAGAATACTAGACCCTAATGTAGAATTTAACCTCGCTTGATGTCTATAATTGGTTCTATGGCAACCGCTGGAAAAGGTTGACAAAGATATTCCAATTTGGGAATCCAATCTCGCCTAGATATATCGTCTCCTCTCACTCATTGTGTTCTTGACTTTATCGCATTATGCCAAGCCTATTACAGCGTAACAAAGATGTATTGTAAACAAATAAAAAGACATCCTATTTTACATCACCGAAGAGTCGATAAATTCCATGCCGCAAATGAATCATGACCCCAATTCTCGCTTCCCTATCAATAGAATATTTAACCCAACTATATTCGAATTGGATTTCAATACTAGATTCAAAATATAAAAAAAAGAATTTTTGTCCAAATCAAGTTGATATTCCCAAGTTAAATCCTCCTTTCGACACCGTTGATTTCCAGATAAAACTAGACAGATTGTTTCAATGCTCTCCTTCATATTCAGATACACCAAAGTGATGAATTCACCGATGTGTCATCCTAGGTTTTCTTCGTCAACTCTAAGCCCCGGTCAATCACCATCCATTCAATTCAATTTTGCTAGATTTATTGTTGAATGTATGCATTATCAGTTATCCATATTATCGTGAAGGAGTTTTCGTATACTCCTCTTATCTACTCCACCTTCCTATATTATCAAAATGTATAAGTTTCCAATTGAATGTCGTAAAGTGGATGCAGAAGGAAAGTTCTATAAGTAGTATTTCGTCATCTATTCTAAGGAAATGGAACAGTAGAGTATAGTTTTACAGATTTCAATGACTCATTTATAGACCCTGCTATGTATCTCTTGGAAAAAGAGGAGATCCCTAGGATCAATGATCGTACAAGAAGAATTCTCAGCTTATCAGAGGGCTACAAAATCGGAGATTGGTATTTATATAAAAATCATACAACAAGATTGTATGGCTCATCCGTGGCCCCATATAAGTTACCCAGATTTCTTACTACAAGAATATTTGCTTTATAATATCTTAGACAACTATTGAATGTAGATGAAATCAACTTCATAGCTTCCAAGAAAAAGACCCAATTTAAGCCGAAAAATCAAATTGGGCCATTCATTGTGAATAATAGAGAAGCCGCCAATGAGATAAATGTCAAACTTAAAGAGTATAAGTTCCCATGTATTTTTACATGGAAGTATGACCCACATGGTATTTTGAGTGCAACAAGGGTAAAATGTAAGTTGCCTATTTACTTGCATGATCCTAAGCCCCATATTGAAAGATATGTAACAAATCGAATGGGAGCCAAACACCCTATCTGATGATGATTCACAGGAAAACAGATTGAACAGACACAGTGGTTTCTACAAGCAAAGATACCGATAATGCACATAAAACAGACAAGAGAAGGAGATAGTTTCATAGCCGAGACTATTGAGGACATAAAATTAACTCCTTATAGTAAAAGAAGCAAGTCAATGTATAGAAGAAAAGGATAAGGTCGTAAATATTGATATGTATGATGAAGCAACAAGAATAGTCACTCAAACATTAAAAGAGCTTCAAAATGTAAAAATTGGAACACAACAAAAATATACAAACATGAAGGAAAAACCTCGGCTACCGTCGATTTTCCTTCTTCTCAGAAACCGACAATACAAAGTCGAGATTCGATTAGATCGACATTAAAGAGAAGAATGAAGAGATCAAGAATCAAGCTCATTCTATATTTCTTAAGGAAAATCCCGGAAACAAATTCAAGTTTCTTTCAACATTTGATTATTCATCCAACAAATTGGTAATGTAATTTCTGAAGCCTACGTAAGCTGAGCCAAAATCGTTGAAGATTATTCCAAAATAGATTTTGAAGTGATGCGCATTCCATTCATGAATTAGATTAAATTGAATTTCATAGGAGCAATACTAAAATTCTATATTCCAAAATTGTCAATAAAACTATGAAATCAATTAGACTTGAGAAAATAGTGCTCAACCTCCAAAATCAAAAATGAAGTACAGCCTCACTATATGCTAATAATTTAAGAATAAAAGCACTAGAAGATATAGTGATTTGGCACCTGGGGTGACCCAAACCCAACATTGAAGGGGAAAAAGTCTTAATTAAACAAAAATGAGGATATAGTTGCTCGTAGAAAATAGTTGAAGTTGCCTCGCAGTGAAAACTCTCAAGCAAAAGAAATTCTACAAAGGAAAACAGAGAATGATGATTTAAAGAAGCTTGTACATCAAATGACGTATCAAATAAAAACAATGGAAATTCAAATAGAAGCTCTAATGAAAGAGAATGCGTAACTAAGAAAAGCACAACCAATGGTCATTCCTACGTTGATCCCCACCGTAAAACACTGCCATACCATATACTTTGCGAACACTGCACCGAAAGGAGCATCGGCAATCGTTAGGCCAATTATTTCTCTAATATCCTCTTCTCTTCTTCATTCTCACAGAGGAGCACACTACAACACCAAGATAAAGAGATTGTTAGTTTGAAAGGAATTACTAAAAATTTAGAAAATTCCAAAAATGATGCCTTGATTACTTCTAAAGGACATGAGCAAAGGACCGATCTACTACAAGAACAGTAAAGATTTTGCAAGTACAAGTAAATCTTACGCATCAAGTGGCCTATATAAAAAATCATCTATGGACCAAAATTATTGAAGGCATTCATTCTCAATGGCCTCTTAACTGGATAATTTATGAACAGCAGGAGTTACTTCTGCCGTTATGCAGTAGATCGACAAGACTAAGAGGGAAAATGACAATAAACCACCCCAAGCAATCCAACTCATAGCTAAACAAAAGAAACCAAGGAAGAGTTGGAAGAATTGAAATTTTTTGATAGAATAGAAACCATTCTTCAAATCAAAAAAGGTCCCGAAAAAAAGAAACATAATGAGTAATCTAGAGGACCTATATAAAGACATTAATGTATCAATCTCAAGATTTTTAGCCAAATACAAAACATTGTCGAAGAAGGTTTGCCTCGATATTCACGCATTGAATGACAAGTTAATGCCTCGTAAAGATTATGATCTAAAAATCAAAAATCATGCAAAAGAGCAAGCCGTACAACCCATTAGGGGAATTTTGAGGTCTAAAATGGGCCTCCTAAGAAAAAAATGTACAACAAAAATAAACATTATAACAACCAATAGGATTTAAGATGATGATTTCAACCATGGGGGATGATTTACCATTTTTTAAATAAAGGGTAAAAATATTAAAAAATAATAAAATAATAAAACTACTTTTTCAACTCGTATTTTCAACTTATCTCCCAAAAGTTTTACTCAAATTTCAAGTGGGAATATTCGTTGGATGCAAAATTTAATTCCTCATCCAAGGAGTACCCATGTTGTATACTTTCGATGAACCCTGCTACATGAAAAATGAGAAATACATAAAAAAAAGTGATTACAATCATGTTTTTTTATGTATTTATCATTTTTCGTGTAGTAGGACCCATCGAAAGTATGAAACATGGGTACTCCTTGGATGAGGAATTAAATTTCACATCCAACGAGTACTCCCGCTCGAAATTTGAGTAAAACTTAGAGATAAGTTGAAAATATGAGTTGAAAAGAAGCTATTTTTTCCCTCTAAAATTTGATGATGTCATCAAATCGTATTTTGATTTTTTCCACTATTATTTTATAATTTCCTTAGGAGGCCCATTTTAGACCTTCAAAATTCCCCTAATGACCGCTCAAGGATCACCAACAGAAAATACTTCTTTTTAGTATTTTGAAAATCAGTTCTTTTAGGTAATGAGATCAGCATATGTTCACTATCAAGCCTAACTTTGCCAAGCATACAGAAAAAGTATGAAAGTTACAAAATTGAAGACTATGAAGATCCCCTCCGCAAAAAAAGTGGCAAGAACTCTCGCATCCGTCGTCGTGAATTTAATGGATAAAAAACAGAAATTCACTTTGGAAATTCATTTTTTACTATTACCTCAAATGGTAAAATTACGTGGTTAAAGTGCACAACAACAATCGCCCAAATTAGAATAATCAGCTCTATTTTTGCTTGTAAAAAGGTAAATAACTTGCAAAACTATGTATATATGTCCTCTTTTAAGTTTTCTTTCCCATTTTTTATTAAAACATTATCTCAATTCCCGAGATATTTTGTAAACAGCTTTTTGTATAAATACTTCACACCGAAGTATTTAGTGTGAATAAAATTTCTCAAGACAACTATAGTCTTATTCTTATAGTGTTATATTGAAGTTGGTGAGTCAATTAGTGAAAGTTGTGCTGAGATCGAAAAGAGATCATAGAGACATCATAGCTAAGGATTCTCGTGGTGACAAGATAAGTCTCATTTCTTTCCTTGTTTTCAAACTCTGTATTTCTTTAAAGTTTACATTCATTCATATTATGTTTTTCTAGTCTATAATGATCAACTAAGGAAAAATTAAATAGGATTAGTGATAATAAGCTCCCTCGTTTCAAAACTTGTTGGCATTTTTTAATGTTTTCTACTTTGTTCGTTCTTTCTACTCGGGCCATTGGCCCGTGGGTGATATGGAGTTGTAATCTTGTGCCGAATGTGGTGGTTTAGCAATGTTTTACGCTAATTTATTACCTACAAATTTTGGTCCTCCATCCGTGATTATGTCCCTTGGGAGACCATAGCGCACAAATATTTGGAAAGAAAATGTACTAAGGTAGGTCCTCTAGATTTTGAAAGTGCCTCTCGCTTCGACCCACTTAGTGACATATTGGTTGCAACTAGGATGTATGTTTTTTGGTTTGAGGGAGGACTAATAGGGCCAACAAAATCAAGTGCCCAGCGTTCAAATGGTTCAATCACTAGTTGAGGGTTCATATTTTACCGATCGCCTGTGTGTCTTGCCCTTTGGCAGCTATCACAAGCCCGCACGAATTTTTTTGGCATCCTTAAAGATGCAGCTGCAAGAATAGCCCCGTCCGTAAACCTTATGGGTAGTTCTATGGTTCCCATTAGATCCCCTTCTTCAATCTTCTTATGTGTAGTTTAAGGATTCTTAAGTTCCCTTTTGCTCGCATTCCATCCACTCCATCAAATCAAGCCTATACATAGCCTTAGAAGGTCACCTATCTTGCCCTTAGCACATTTGCATCTCTCGCAGGATTATTTATTAGTCTCCGTTGCCTATAGAGTTGACTCCATTGCCCAATATTCTGGTAGATCCTTCTCGCTTTACCTTGGAAATATCTTTATTCCCACCAATCTTTAAAATCAAAACCCAAATACACAATCATATCTAGCCTAATATCCGTTACTAAAACAAATCTAAATCATATGGAGAGATCCTCCTGGGAGTTCAAGAAGGCTAGATCTTGAATTCCCAAAGCGGTTCTTGGTTACCCCCGGGTGTTCTTAACTACAAAATCCCTATCCCACAACCTCGAGAATTACTAGGGTGATAACAGCCTTGGGGGTATTAAGATCCTTGGAGGAAACTCCCATAGCTAGAAGAGTTGACAAATGAAAATTGATCGAGTACAAAAGGTGTAAGGTGTGGGTTTTACCCCGCACCAATTGTTATGGTGCATATATGATGTGTATTATAGTTTATCTTATAATTTTTGTTGAAGTAGCATACAACAATTTACATAGTGATATGAGAACTAATTTCCGAGAGTATACATCAATTTTGTACACATGTCTTTTCGCTGTTTTTTAAGATATATCATTTGTGATGATCACATGATTATATAATGAACCATTAAGTTGAACTATGAAATTATTCCTCACAACACACACACACACATACGATGAATCAATACCTTCTCTCATAATTTTTTTAATCTATTTTGAAAAAAAAAAAAAATTATATATAATTATTTATAAGAAGAACAAGAGAGAATTCCTTACTATATCTTCGTAAAACATATAATAGAAAGAAAATTAATCTATTGGAAATTTCATTTCCAAACATATTCATGAGTAAAATGAATATTAAAAGGAGATATTCATGGATTTACCTATAACATCACCTCATCATTAAGAATGCAATGTACAATATTGATGATAGATAGGTTAGGAGAAAATTAATCTATTGAATTTTATTCTCAAACATATTCATGGAGTAAAATGAGGATTAAAAAGAGATATTTATGAATTTACTTATAACATCACCTCATAAAAGTGTAAATGTACAATATTGATAAAATTTATTTATATATGATAAATAATAAACCTTTATCTCACATGTATCATATAACCTTATAAATGAAAACAATTGCACCGGGTGCAATCCTCAAAAATTTTAAACCTGTCGAATGTATATGTACCTATTTAGAAGTATTCGGGCCCACATTACAAATGCCCAAAGTGAAATATTTGCGCATATGTTATATATGAGCCAATGGTTTAAATAACTATTGGGTGGTGAAACAAAACTTATAACAAAATATTAATAAAACTATATCATACGTCCGATTTCAAAAAAAAAATAAACTCGATTTCAATTCCTCTCACAAATTCACGTTCCAAAATAGCTCTGATGTCACCCTAATTTTTGACGCGAAAACTTCATAGAATACGCCATATAAAAATTCGGGTCCATTTTTTGTCTTTGCGTACCTGAGGAAAAATGTGACGTGAAAATCAAATTAATTTCGCCTATAATGTTTCAGTCCGAATTCCACAATGCAGACGGCGAAAAAATACGATCGAATCGCCCGTCTCCACGTGGATGGTTAATTTGGTCTCTGTGGTCCACGGACCACGTTCTTCTCCGAATTAAAATCTCCCACGTTTACTATTAAATTTCTCTGCTTCCAAAAATACGAAATACCGTTTTTTAAGTGTGCAGAGTGTGATTTCAAAACCAAAAATTGACCTGCTCATCAGCTTTAGAAAGTGGTCGTTTGACAGAGCTATTCAAACAAATTTAGAAAGAGGCCAAAGGATAGGGTAGTTGAAATTAATATTTCAACATCCTCATTCATCGAGAATACCCTCCTTGGTGCCTTCCTTGTTGGACTACGATGTGTTCATCAACAATGTGAACCCGATGTCCATTTCTTCGCTGTGCATCTTCAAAATGTTTCCTTGTTTCCGTAGGATTGCGAGTCTTTCTCGACGCACAGAATTGTAGGCTAGACAATCCATACCTTCACAAATCAAAGACGCAATTAAAGGAGCCTCTCTCATTATTACTATTTTCTCTCCAAATTATGCGCAATCGCAAAGGTGCCTCCATGAACTACTCGCGCTGCTCCGTAAGCCGACCATTTTTGCAAAGACATATAACTATCATTTATTGTATATAAATGTCGTTATACCGACGGCGTCGGAGTTTTCGCTATTATATTCGTCGCAAAGAGCGAAAGTTCGAGGATGGACAAAACGTTGTTCATCATAACGTCGCAATTTCGACGCCTTGACAACGTGTCGCAATACCGACACCTTTTCCATCGCTTCCAAACAAGCGTCGCTCTTCCAATGCCTAGAAACATCGCAATTGCGACACTTTGACATTGTGTCACAAAAAAGCATCGTTATTGCGATGAATGTCGCAAACGTCGCAATTGTGACACTTAGACATTGTGTCACAATTGCGATGTTTGGAAGTAGTCGTCGCAATAGTGACGCTTGGGCATAGTGTCGCAATTGCGACACTTTATCTAAGTGTCGTATTGCAACACTTTTCTCTAGATGCTTGCATAGCGACGGTTTCGAAAGTGATTGAAAAAAAATTTGGGAAATTTCTCGACATTTGGTCAAAAGTGTCGAATTTCCCGCCAAAATGTACTAGTGTTGAAGGGAGGTCGCGAACATAAGGGGAAGGCCCGTGAGGGTCTTCCATCGAGGATCATATGAATGATGATACGAGAGGATGGTGGCCGTAGGCTCCATCATCTAGACATCGGGAGGGGGGAACGTCAATGGGAGGTAAATCCCTCAAGCCGGCTCGAAGGCAGAAGGACTCGTAGAGGCAAATTGGTTTTGTTCAATATTGTACTCCCAAACTACTTCCAACTCCAGGCACGGTAATGCATGAGGTGAGGAAAATGGTGGGAATAATGGCCATGGAGATCACATAAAGCACAAGGTTGGTTGGTGAAAATTTTAGGGTTATTGGTTGTAGCTTCAGGAAAGAAACCGTAGGTTTGAGGGACCGTAGACTCATGGAACGCAACATTAACCATGGGTTTGATACGAGGAAACCTGTGACAGTTATAGGTGGCATGAACGATGACATCACACAAAGCACAAAAAGGCTTTAGAGGTCGAGGAGGAGCAAGGCCGGGCCGGGGCAGCCTTGTCCTTTGTGCCTTCATGCAAGCTTTGCTCCTTTACCCGAAGCCGTCGCAATAGTAGAAGGTTCGTTGGAGGTGGTCGAGGCACCGTAGCAACAGGAGAAGTCATGGGGACCGGTTGAACTCGGGGTCAAAGAAAGATAAGTTTTGGCTTCGACCCGTTACCGTAGCGACTAGGGGATCGGGCGGGCTCGCATGGCAATCCCGTTGTTAGGTTAGGAAGAGATAAGGCAGCCATGAAAGGTACCTATAATTCGCATGGGAGCTAGGAACCCGCATCTCGACCGAAGGTGTAATGGCTAGGCGAGACGACTCCTAGATGGTTAAGGCCTCGGAGGAACCACATTCCAAGAGGGTAGAGAGGCTCATGGATACCGCTGTAGGTGAAAGGCTAGGGAGGAGGGGGTCCAGAAGGCTGGAATCGAAGGGCTAGAGTAGGTTGCAGGAAGATTCGACTAGCTAAAGCAGGCCACTTGAGGGAAGCCCGAGACGATTACATCATGAAAAAATTTTGATGAGTTGGGATCGCAGATAGAAGGAGGAAGACCAGAATGTAACAAGAAAGAGGAGTCTTTTTGGTCTCCCGGTAAGACACTATTCATAACATGGTTTGCTTACCGACCACCGAAGATATGATGGAATCAAGGGAGGTAAGAGACTTTAGTTTGTAATATGTCAATCGGTCGATGGTGTCTATCTTTCCATTATGGGGAAAGGAAATCTTGGCAGTTGACTGCAAATGGTATAGCATACATCGAATAGGTGTAGCTATGACCCAATAGAATGTTGTAATCTAAGGGGGTGTCAATGACTTCTACGTCAACAACACAAACAGCCTTGCCCACAAGAGTAATAGGACAATTGTGGGAATAAAGCAATGGGCCGGGAGGTGTGGTCATCCCATGCTCGAAGAGTGATCGTGGAAGGGACCAACTCGGTAATCCAAGTTATTTCCAAACCGAGTCGACATCACACAAGTGGATGCCCCCTCTTCAATGATACAATGGGAAACGTTGGAAAGTATCTTGGACCTTGATCGGGATTTGGAAGGTATGTATAGGAAGAGGAGGATGTTCCGACCGTTCAACATCGAAGACAATTAATAGATCATCTTGTTGTTCTACAAGGCTCATGGAAGATAGTAGAGCTTTCCATTGTGAAGGGCATGACTTGAGGAGTTCCGTTGTTAAGATGGTAGTAGGAGATTGTGAAAAATCATCTACTATACTATACTAATGGGCGCCTTGCTAGAAGCAAAACATTTCAACGTAATGGTCCCTTATGAATCTTGGTGTGAACCTCCGCTTTAGGCTGATGGATCTACAAAGAACCATTAGGTGTCGAAAGAGGCTCGTAGAACCCGAGGAAGGGGCTCGAGGAGCGACGTAGTGGGAGGCTTGTTGTATTGACGGACCGAGTTCCGAAGGTTGATATCTATGGTTATAGGTTGGTCGTAGTTCATCATGAGAAGTTGGTAGTCAAAGGTACTAGATGGAGGAGGTTGAGTGGTTGCCTCGACCTTCGTGTGGTTGGGTATCCATGAATCTCATCAGGAAAGGATTAGTAAATACAGCCGAGCCGACTAGGCGCAACATTGGGAGGGATAAAAGGGGAGGCTTGACGTTGTAGATTTTGACCCCCGTACGTAAATTAGCCGCGAAGAACCTTAAAAATAGAAAATAAAATAGCGAGAGCATAAAACATAAAAAAGATAAACACAAAGATTTTCCCCCGGATCCCAAATCGGGATGACCGTGCCTTGAATTTTCATTATACTCCTTTTAGTGCTACAACACATAAATACATGCCAAAGTATAAATAAACCCCAATCCATTAACCGTGTATTAGAACATAACCATAGTTCCCTTGACTGGATCTACAAAATACCATGGGCCAAAAACCATCATGCCCCAAAACCATGTGCAAACCCATGCAAAACCATGAGCGGGTCTACCCACCGGAAAATAAAGACCAAAAAAATTTCCGAGGTGCCGCCCTAGACTCGATGGGGCCACCGCCCCCGTGACCCCCCCCCATACGTTGCACCCAACGCAATGTATAGGGGGAGCACGCCCCTATTACCCCCTCGCACGTGATTAGTCGAGAATATAACACAAACCCAACATTCTCCCACTTGTTGTTTTATTTCCGTCAGGGCCACAAGAGCGCTAAGTCATTAGCCTTACGGTAAACACCCATTGTTTCTCTACACCAAGAGAAATTTTGAGTGCTCACGACTTTTCAATGCATCCGCAACATTCTTCAAAGTGTCCAACTTTACCAACAACACCCTTTAGCCTCAACCATATATCTCACAAAGTGATATTCAACATCAATTTTCTTTGTCTTGGAATGATAAGTGTGGTTCTTAGCCAAGAAAATTGCACTTTGGCTATCACAACATCCTTATAGCTTACGTACCAACCCCATACTTGAACAGAATATCTACAACCAAACTACTTCCTTGCTTTCATGAGGCCACCATGTATTCTCGCCTCCGTAGTTGAAAGAGCCACTACAAATCGTCTTTTTACTCATCCAATCGACCGCACCTCCAAATAGGCTAAACACATACCCACTTGTAGATCTTATTTGGTCCAGCCTTCCAGCTCAAAGATACAAAAAACAAGAATGTCCAACACTTCTTCTCAATCCCGGTCTTCCTTGGTAGCACAAGACATAATCACTAGTGCCATGCAAATATCCGAAAACCCACTTCATTATTGTCCAATGTTACTTCGGGTTCTACATAAACTTGCTCGACACTCCCACTTCATGTGCAATGTCTAGTCTAGCACAAACCATTGCATACATCAGGCTACCCACCACAATCAGAAATGGAACACGGGACATATCCTCCTCTTCTTCTTGTGTCTTGGGAAACCTGCTCGCAGATAGACTTGTACTCACGGAACCGAACATTCACCGGTTTACTATCCGCATATTTAACCTCGCAAGATAGTCTCATTATTACTCCTATGGCTTAATCGGTATTTCTCCCTTCTTTGCCCAATCTCTCTTAATTTTGATGCCCAAAATATAGTTTGTAGCACCAAGATCCTTCTGCCGAATTTGAGAACAACCGGTCTTCAAATCTTGGATAATTTCTTTTCATTTCCAATCAACAACATATCATCCACATGCAAGACCAAATAAATAACACGGTCACCAATTAATTTAAAATAAACATAGTGATCCTCCTTTTCTTCCGGTGAAGCTAAGTCCCCGTATAGGTATCAAATTTCCGATACCACATCCTTGGTGAATGTTTTAACCCATATAGAGTCTTCTTTAACCTCGCATACCTACCTCTTTCTTCCCCTTCACCATAAAGCCTTTAGGTTGTTTCATGTAGATCTCTTCTTCCGCATCCCCGTGAAGAAATGTTGTGTTCGCATCCATCCGTTCTACCTCAAAATCAAATGCAAGCAGCTACCGTATAAAAGTAATCTAATAGAAGTAACTTTGCAACAGAGAAAAATATCATCACAAAAATCAATTCCCGCACCGGGAATAACCTTGTCACTAACCGAGCTTTTATATTTCTCCAACTTGCCTTCTACATTCATCTTCTTTCTTAAACACCCATTTTCTTCTCGATGGGCTTCCTTCCAACTCGAAACTCCAATAGATCCCATCCCTCATTTTTATGCAAGGATGCCATTTCATCAACCGTGGACTCCTTCCGTAGTTTTCCATCCTCTAAATATACCGCCTCCCTAACGGTTCCGAGATCATCATCAGTTATAGTTAAAGAAAAATTTGAACAGAAAGAAAATGGACTATACCTTTTTGGTCGTTTTCTTTCCGAATTCATCTTCACAAAATGCCTGGAGTTTGTGGCTCTTCCTCTTCGAGTCTTCTTCTCGTTGTAGAGTCCGATTCATCCTCTTAGCTCAAACTCTATCTTCTCAGTTCCTTTGGTAGGACCTCATGTTTAACAATATCTTTCACCCTTCTCTAAACACAACATCTTGGCTATACACAACCTTCCTTGTTTCGGGTTCCAAAGCTTATAACCGTTTAAACCATCCTTATACCCAATGAAGATGCACCTTTCGTATTTATTATCCAAATTGGTCATTTTATCCTTCGGAACATGTACATATGAATCACATCCAAATACCTCAAATGTGAAATACAAGGTTTCTCACTCGTCCATACCTCATGTGGAGTCTTATCCCCCACGCCGATGAAGGTGATCTATTAACCAAGTAACATGCATTCTCCACTACCTCTCGCCCATAATTTTTGTCCTAACCCGATACCACCGAGCATGCTTCTGCTCTTCCATCAACGTCTCCGTTCATTCTTTCTACAGCTCTATTTTGCTAAGGTGTGTATGGATTAGTCTTCTACCGTGCTATACCATACTTCTTACAATCCTTCAAATTCCTTCTCGTTAACTCCCCACCATTATTTTTCCTCGCACCTTTATCTTCTTCTCTCTATCTCGATTTCACTCGCAGCCTTAAATTTTTAACCGTCAAAGACTTAAGATTTATTCCTCAAGAAATATATCCATGTATTCCTTGAGAATTCATCTATGAATGAAACATAGGCTGCATTTCACCAAAGATGGAACCGACACAAAAATCCAAACACATCACCGTGCACAAGCTCTAATATCTTGTTTTCCCTCTTAGCACCAAAAGGAAAAATCACCCAATTCTACTTCCCATATACACAATGTTCACAAATCAAAATCCATAAAGCTATTAGACATACCACCATACCATTTCCATGCAAGATCCGAAGGCCTCTTCTCTCCAATATGTCCAAGCCTTTAATGCCATAGCATGGTATTTTCTCCGCAGACCGTTGTGCTTTCCGCTCCACTTTCGTGAACCATAGAACTATTGCACCCATCAATAATAGTGTTGCACCGAAGTTTGCACAGAGTTCCAATCTGAACTCCCCGCATTAATACCAGTTGCTCCCCAAACCATCTTAAGGTATCTTTCTTGAACACTGCTTTTACACTCGCATCATCCATCTTGCTTACGTAAATCAAATTTCTAGCCAATGCAAGAATGTGCACGACTCAGAAGTGATCTAATCCTTCCAACTTGCAACTTCGCCTCGACTTTTCCACGTCCGACGATTCTAGCCTTCCTATCATCCCCCATAGGAAGACATCACCACCATCATTTTTCTCATACTCGTAACTACCGCCTATGTCTTACACTAAAAATTGTCACCTTGACTTTCTTCTAACCGTATGAGCTCATTATTACTCATAATTCCCCCTTCCGCAAGTCTAAACATGTTAGTTCCTCATGTCAAGCCTTGAAAATCGAGAAATGTTCCTAAAAATCTCCTAAACTTTGGTGTCACGCTTTCTCTATCTTCTCGCGGTCCCGCACCTTAATGTTCAGATCTCTTGCGTACTTGGAATGAAATTTTTCTTTGTTTAAAGGTGTGTACCCATGTAAGATAAAAAGGCGCAAGTAAATTCCAAAATCTCAATAAAAGTAAATTCGGAAGCTTCTAGAATGGATCTTGCGGCAAGGTAATCCGCTCTTGTGAGGTGCATGGAACTTTACCCAGGCGGGAGTTAACCCCTTGATGTGAGGAGTTTATCCCTTTGAAGGAGGATTCTATCCCTTCATACTTGGAACAAAAACCCCTCTTTTCCACCATAAAAAAAGGAGGCACTGGGTAGCCCTCAAAGAGAAGTCAAGCTAAGAAGATTTGAGGTTAAGTGCCGTCGAGATTTAGACCCGCTTAATTAAGACTTTTGAGAGAAAGATACATACCTCTATTATTCTTGCTGAGGAGTGTATTTATCAAAGTAAAGGATACCTCGCTTCTGGGACCGAGCGTCCGTGCAACATCAAGGCTCAGTTGTAAGGTTTTCTCTTCTTTTTGAAATTAATACAAATATACTCATTTTTCTCAATAAGCTTTTAATCAATGTTTTATTTCATAGATTCCTTGATCACTATGATAAGCATGGTTTATGATGATTTCTACACAAAGCAGTGTAATATTTTACTTGTTTGTGACCGCACGTTTACGAGGAAAACCTTCAAGAGCGCAAAGGAAATTGACGACTTCAAACAAGAACTAGACAACCATGAAGTCCTTAACACCTCTATAGAGATTTTTGTAAACCTTACATGCTTAGAAAAAGATTAGTATGTTTGGTCGTTTGTTGCTAGATACTTTTAGTACTAGGGAGATCGGTTCTGTCCGCAAGATGCGCATTAATCCTCCAACAAATTGGCGACTCCACCGGCGAAAGATTTTTTTTTTTTTTGGTTCTCTTTATTTTGATTTGAGGAAACGTTTTCTTGGTTTTTGATTGATTGGCATCCGTCTAGATAGCTTAGGTTTTCCCGTTTTTGAAAATTTTGGAACTTTAAGTTTTTCTCTAGTTTTTCCGGGACCGCACTTCTCTTGCCTTGTTTTCACAATGCGGCGTCACACTTTTCCTTGCAAATAGTGCGGGACCGCACCGTGATATCTTGGAGCTCGTAACTCGTTAAAGTTTTTGAAAAACTTCATATTTCTTTTCTTTTATTTTAATCTTGATTTTTATTTTCGCTTTTTTTTCTCGCCTTTATTGATGATTGTTTCGTCAAAAGTCATAATGAATCTCAGTTAGCATTGGTGTTTTCGATGATTTTCTAGAAGTTTTTGCATTTTGGATTGCATTTCACTTGGTATTTGTGGAATGTGTACTTGAAGCATTTGACATTTTGAAGTACCCCGTATTACCTTAGTCTTTTGGTCTTTTTGCCGGATCCGACCTCACTTTGTGAAATCATCCTTTATTGAGAAATAGAGTTCGTTTCTTTGCAAATCTTCGAAAAAAAAACTTGTTATTGGTTTTCGAATTTCATTTTTAACAAACACACATAATTGAGTGTTTTCGATCTTTTTGTTATTTTTTGATGAGTAGATCCTTAGTTTGTCGAACAAATAAGTAAAAAAATTCTTCAAAGAATCTTAAAGCTTTTATTCATTTAGATTATTAAAATTTGTAGTTTTGAATGCTATTAAACTTCTTGTAGATCTCGAAATTAGTTTGTAGTTTTATGCTTTTAAAATTTCTAGCTTTTTGAAGAAAATTGTTTTGTAGCTTCGAGTTTTTGGAAAGTGAAAGGATTTTTTTAATAGAGTTTTGATAATTTATTCGAAAAGACAAAAATATTTTCTTTCAAGTATTCTTTATGTTTAAATAAGGAATTGTTTATTAAAAAGAGTTGTATTCTCTAACTTTTTCCTTAATTATACCTCTTATTGAAAGAAAACAATCTGATTATCATTTTTAGGTGCATTTTTAGTGTCTTTTGAAATCGAGTTCTCACACCATCGAGTTTCATTTCTGCACCCATTGACTTAAGAAACAACTCTTAAAAGTAACGCTAATTAAAATTCATCTAGAAATCTTTTATTTTCTAGGGCTCTTATCACCAACATAGCTTAGGCTAGTATTCCTTGGAGTAGGGAGTAGTTAACTCTCCAAGGTAGTAAAAACAAACAAGTAGGACAAATCTTGCGTAGTGGGAGATAAATCCAACCTGTACTTGTATAACTGGGAAACTTCTCTTAAAGAAGTCAATCACGAGATCATATCCGAACCTTTGAGACAATCAATTCTATTTCATTGGGGAAGATAGAAGATTTTGCGCGTATTACAAAACGCGTAAACCTCGGATTAACCATTGTTGAGGAGTTTGGGGTCACTTGTTGGTAAACCCCGCATTGACCATGTTAAGGAGGCTTCAAGGGGATTGAGCTTTGTTACTCGCCCTTGCGTGTGGGATCGGATCATGACCTGCTCCCGCCTGTATTTGTTAATCGTTGGTAACCTTAGTGTCCATAAACTTAAGATTATTTCGAAGGTGATGGTGGAAGGAAAGATCTCACCGTACCGGAGTAGACGTCGACTAGACTCACTTGGAATCTTCCGGGGGGTTCTCTTCACATGAGAGGGTTTTGTGAGGAAACTTGTGCCAATCGCTTCATTAAGCAGTTGTTAGGGTAACTCGTTCCAACCGCCTTCGTATTAAATTATACAATGTTGATTTCATCACCAATCAGTGTTTTTAGTATGGGAAGTTATTGCTCGTGTGTGGTTTGACTCTAGATTTGATACTACATGTTAATTTGTTTGTTTTTACTTTTAGAGACCATATGTGTGAATTTTTTAAATTTTAATTGTTAGGTGTGAATTGTGAATTGTTAATTTTAGTTTTAAATTGTTAATAAAATTCACCGAAGTTGAATATAATGGCAACTCGTTCTAATTTACCAACCAAGGAACCCCTCTTAACGAGAACTTCTAGTACATTTCTTGCTTTTGGAAATGTTGGTCCTCCTTATATGGCTACTTGTCATTACCTGGATTTACGATAGGTCATCGATATGGTTATTTTCAACTTCGTTGGCCCCGAATACTCTAATTGTTCCACCTCAACCGATGCTTCACCTCAATAGAGTTCACCATCTCAACATCACCAACCTTCGTTGACCCTTTACCTTCTTCGCCTAATATTTCTTCCTCCATTTCTTCCTCTTCGCTGGTAAAAGCCTTGACGCTAGTAACCAGTGACTAAGAAGAAGAAGAAAGGGAATAAGAAGAAGAAGAAGAAGCAAGATAAGAAAGAATTCAACCAACCAACCATGGTTGTAAGTGTTAGTTGTGTTATAAAACCCAAACATGCATCATAAACCAAAATACCCTTGCAAAGCTTTGTAAGGGTGACCACTTCCTTATCAATTGTCTTGGTATTCGAAGGTCTTGGAAGTATGGTCGAAAAAATATCATCAACTTTATGTTGATCCATCAACCAAAGGATAGTCATGTTCCCGGGAAAAAGGGTAAAGTTAGGTTTCCTTGTAAGTTATGCAAAGGGAGTCATCAAACTCACAATTTCCTCACATGGATGAAGCTCAAAATTATTGGAAATACTTACCTGCTCCATAGCAAGAATTTCCAACTCGGTTACCGTAAACTTTCTCTTCCCAACCCACCGTCAACCCATCTTTTTATATGATCGATCTAATTTCACATGTACGTATCCCACTCTTCCATTGGAGAGTGAAACTCATATCACCTTGTGTTGATGATCCGTTACTTGATCAAGTGGTCGATTCGATTTCACATTCAGCCGATCCCATTCTCCCCGTAGAGAGTGAACTTCATACCACCTGTGTTCTTCTTTGTTACATCAGATTCTTCACGCCATGGGGGAATTTCACATGTTTCCACAAAACCCTCCGGCATACCGAGGTCTTTTCCTTGATTGGAATAGACCGAAAGAACCTCGTCTTCCTTCCTCCATCCCTTTCCAAATCATTATAAAGTTGGGTGGTAGGGACATACACCACACACAGATAGATGAAGGTGCTTCGTTAGTATTTTATCCTCAACTTTTTGGAAAGCTTTGGGTTCCCCCTCAAATTTCGTGCCTATTACGTTGCAATCCGAAAGCTTTTACCGAAACATTAGTTAACCTTTAGGGATCCTTCTTAAGTTTTCTATTACCTTGGAAGCTGCAAAACCGGTTCGTATTAATCTTATGGTAGTTCGAGGTCCCTTGATTTTAATTTACTCCTTGGGAAAGACTATGTTTATGCAATGAAAGTTGTCGTATCGACACTCTTTCGCATGATTTCTTTCCCTCACAATGGAAATATTGTGACTATAGACCAACTTTCGTTCCCTAGTCTTGATTCAACTACCAATAATATGACATCCCCGAAAGTTCCTTCTACGAAAGTGGTATCTACCTCGCCACGGTTAATTATGTATAACCGGTCCCATGTTTTCGCTATCGATGTAAGCGAGACTCTCACCGTTTTCTCATCTTACTTTGACTTAGATCCGATAATTGACATGGAAAACTCCTTATGGGATTACTTGAACGCGATGTTCTTATCCCTTTTGAGTCCCTTGACATGCATTCCTTCCAAGGAATTGTTCTTCCATCCGATGAAGACCTCTTGGAAGCCATGATCAAGGTGTGTCCATTTACATGTGTTTCTTCTAGTTGGAAGCCATGATCAAGAGTACGAGCATAGTTCCTTTTACCGTGTCAACCTCATTAAAAAATGAATCAATAGTTTCCGAGGATAGTTCCTTTTATCGTGTCAATCTCGTTAAAAAATGAATCAAAGGAGTACGAGGATAGCTCCTTTTACCGTGTCAACCTCGTTAAAAAATGAATCAATAGTTTCCGAGGAGAGTTCTTTAACCGTGTCAATCGGTTGGAAATATGATGCGTTGTGTTGTCCTTGATGGCAATCCAATCGAATGAAGATGAAGACATGAGATTGTTGGCATGTGTTGTCCTTGATGGCAATCCACCTCGATGAAGTTATTCTTGGACGTAATGGACTTGGTAAATGATGTTTGTTAGCAATATGATGATGAGTGTTGTCCCGGTGGAAAAGGCAACCCTCTTGATGAAGATAATGAGAACTTACCGGATGAAGTTGTGCTTGATAGAATATGTCCTTGATGAAGGAAATCGATGTATCTATAGTGTGAACAAAGGCAATGAAGAAAGGAATTCAAAGACAAAGTTAATTCTATGATGAAAAGAGTATGTCTCTAGGTATACGCGGATATGTCTAGGGGAAGTCGCGTATGCATTCGGAAAATAACGTGCCAAGTCGCGTATGGGCTAAAGCGCCTAAAAGTGAAAACCAGGGTAACCACCATGGTATTGACCCATTGTATTGGTAATGATCCGCCTAATTGGACCCCGTCCAGGAATACCACTCCAAGTAATGTTGTTTTGGCTCATGGTATTGGAAAAGGGGCTCATTGTATTGAAAAAGGATAAACCCATATAAAGAGATGAAATTCATTATGCAAATCATGAGTGTGGGCAAGATGTCCGAGATTGAATGAATACTTTCCGAAGTAGATCCTAATGGAAAACGTTACACTTGAATGATAACCGAGTGTATGATGCACCAATGATGAAGAAGGGGATCTAGATCCGAAATGTGCTTGTATTTGCTAGATCTATTTATGGAATGATTAGATCCAAGAAGAGGCGAACATCTCGTTCGAAGTGAAGGGTTAAATACGTAAGTACAATTGCAGAGAAATGCAATGACCTAAAATCACGAAGAACCATACGCTAGTTCGCGAAGAGGAAGCGTGTATATACGCGACTTCGGCTGAAACGCGTATGCGCAATTAAATTGGTTACATGTGTATCTCTTTATAGAGTATCTTATTTGGTTTGTGTGGTAGACGCGTATATGCGCGACATCGATGTGAAAGGAAAGCACGTGTCTGAAACTAGGGTTTCTTGGAAACAGGGTTATGAAATATCGTGTTGTTCTACGTGTTTACGCTATCGATGTTGTGTTGATAAGTATCTGGTGGTGATGTATGTTTGTGCCAAAGTATGGAAAGGGTCAGTCTGAAAATATGATGAAAAGTGGCACACCAAGTGTTTTTCTGTCAAGTTGTTGGATCTAGTGTGAAAATTGATGAAACGTGGTCGAGTGGTGCTGAAGGTTGTAGCCCGGTCGGGGATTCAGCAGCTCCCTTCCGAGGTGAGGTGATATGAGATCGGGAAGGGTGGTAGCTCCCTTCCCGGAAGGCTGATAAGCGAGTGAGGGTTGGAGCTCCCTTCCGGGAAAATTTGAAGTAGCTTGAGCGCAGTGCAAGGTGCACAACGTCTTTGGTAAAATACTGTCATAAACACATATGCATGGAATATTTTTTTCTCTATAATAAAATATTGAAAGTGAGCAAGCACGTGGTGGTTTTCTCAGTCTTGGGTTTCCACCTAAAAATCCTGGTGTTCTGTGTGATGCTTTGTGTGATGGTTTATTGCAATTCTTCTTGCTCATGTTTCTTTTTATTGAATATACGATGAATAAATGATGGAATGGCTTAAGTGAAGAATTAATGACATAATTAATTCTACTGTGTATAGGTTGATAAAGGGTATGTCTCGTATATACGAATATTCTTCGGAAAGTAGCGTATGGGTTTTGAAATGAAAAAAAGTAAAAAGTTTGAATATCTTGTAAATAACGATTCACCCCTCTCGGTATTATTCCCAACAATTGGTATCGGGACGGGTTCTTACTGCCGGAAACGATCGCTTGAAGAAGATCCGTCGCAATGGGAAGTCAAGAAGGAGTGATGTCTATGAAATACCTATTCAATGGAAACGATGCGATATTGGAAGGTGCGGAGAACAAAAGCATCTACAAAGTCTTGAGTGAATGTATGAAGCGATCGTGGAAAGAGGCTATCAATGCCGTGATATTCCTACGATGCGGTGAAGGAAGAAGTATGAAACCAATGCCAAATGGTAAATGTCTTGTTAGGAAGCATGTCTGAATCAGGTGCACAAGTGATCTCATTTCCCTATTAGCAAAAAAAATATGGGACCACAAAAATCATTATAGTATGAAGGAGATACAAAGGTAAAAAATGTAAAACTCCAAACTCTTAGAGAATTGAATATGAAATTTGAAGATGCATAGTGATGAAAGTGTGCCAGATTTCTTTCTCAGTCTAGATGATGTTGTAAATCGAATGATAAATTTAGATTGGCTCCTGCTTGATACTACTACGGTGGAAAAATTCTTAGATCCTTGACTTCAAAATTTGACTCTAAAGTCTCAGCTATTGAAGAAAGGCAAGATCTGAAAACTCTTACTATTGTTCAATTCCATGGTAGTCCAAAGCCTTTTGAAATGAGACAAGGAGGTCCTTCTCAAATGAGAGAAGGCACACTTTAAGGCATATGCAAGAGGAAAAAGGAAGTTGTCAAAAGAATCCGGCTACATATCTATGAAGAAGAAGCGATTTCGTGAGAAAACTCGACTAGGAAGCTTGGAAGATTCAAGTAGCTTCCTTTCAAATGTTTTGAGTGTGGAAAATTTGGTCATTATGCGCAAAATGTCCTTATAAAAGAAAAGTAGTAAGAAGGAATAAGAACCGATCTAGCTCTAAGAAAAGTTACTATACTAATGAAGACAGTGATGGGTAATCTAATAGTGAGGAAGAATGTGAAGAAGATCTTAGACTTCTCATGGCATTTGAACAAAAATAAGAAAATGATACTTTTATGGATGCTCTAGAGGAAAATTATTTTCTTGAAGAGAACAATCATCTCAAACTACGCTTAGAAGATTATAGAATTCTCTTAGAAGAACAAAAGATAATCAGAGAGACCATTGAAAAGCAGCTTGAAGAAGCAAAAGAAACATATTGAAAAATTAGAATGTGAAGTGGTAAGTCAAAGAAAAGAAGTTGAGAGAAAACGAAGACCTTGAATCTTAGATTTGCTAAAGGATCTAAAACCTTAGATGAGATTATCAAGGTACAACACTCTCCTCTTATAAGAACGAGTCTTTGGATATACGGAGAATCTTCTCAAGCTTGACTGCAAACTATCTAGCGACTACGGTGGTTTACTACGTTGACAACTCAGCAAGGGAATAAAGGATCTCTGAGGCAGGACCATCTCAATTCAAGGAACACTAACAGGGGATAACTTTCAAAGACACTACACTCAACGGGTAAATTCAAATGAGATTCCCATGATCGAAATTTCTACTTCAATGGGCAATGTTTCACATGTCACAATTTTAGTCCTCAAAGTGTTCCCAATGTGTTGCATATAAAACCATCATGACTAAAGCAAGAAAGAAAAAAAGGTTGAATCTTTGAACCAAAGAAGAATACCTATAACAACTTTCTCCTCTTCAAGTGAAGTTGAACCTTATTGCAATAACTTTGGCCATGAAGAATGCGAATGCGGGAGCAGATCCCGACCAAAGAACATGTTCCCTCAAGCTCTAAAGTGTGGAAAAAGAAAGAACACATGGAGTTGAAAATTGTGGGATAGCATTATTTGCGGAAGGTGAAGAAAATCAATGGTATATTGATGGTAGGTGTTCAAGACATGACGGGTGACAAAGAAAACTTCTTTCATATAATGCCTCTAGAAAAGGAAAAAAGAAAGTTACTTTTTGAAATGATACTCCTTTATAATTAAAGGAAAAGGGTCGGTGTTTCTAAAGAAAAGGTGAAGGCTAAAGATGTCATGTATGTGGATGGATTGAGGCATAGCTTTGTTAAGTGTAAGTCAAATGTGTGATCGGAATAGAAGTTGTTTTTGGTTCAAAGAATGTGTGGTTAAGTGATCTTGTCAATTAAGGAGTATTATAAAAAGGGAAAAGAAATCCAAGCAACTTGTATATACTAAGGAGCTACAAAGATCAATGTTACAGAAAATATTTAGAAAAATTGGCTATGGCATAGAGAGGAGTGCAGGGCATACGAGCTTCTCTCAAATCAACAAAGCAAGCAGACTTCGAAGGCATTCGTGATCTTCCCAATATTAATCCACCGAGAATGCATCATATACAAATCTTGTCAATTCGGTAAACGAGACTAGAATACGGTTTAATGCCAAAGAAGGATCATCAAGTAAGCCTCTTGAACTCATTCATGCCCGACATATATGGACTGTGAAAAGAAGACACCACGTGGAAGAATATATCTTATTCATTGATGATTACTCTAGAATGTGTTGGATCGGGTTCATTAAACACAAAGATGAAAGCATTTGAAAAATTTCGGAAGCTTAATAGCAGCTGAAAATAGAATTGGATCTAAAAATCAATTGTCTCGAGATCTGATCGAGGAGAATATATGTGAAATGAATTCCTTGAATTTGTGAAGAACATGGCATAAAAAGACAATTCTGTCGTGGCACTCCCACAACAAAATGGCGTAGCAGAAAGAATGAATAGAACAATTCAACAAATGGCTAGAGCTATGATTGATGATTAAGATTACCTCACACTGAGGAGAAGCAACATACGGCAAACATTCTGTAAGCTCGTATTCAGAGATTAGCAGGTGACAAAACTCCATATGAGCACTCTGGTACTGGTAAATCTCCACATCAAGTAAAGCACTTTAGAGTTTTTGGGAAGCAAATGCTTTATCGAAATAATGATGAAAAGCTTAGCAGGATTTGAACCTAGATCAGGATAAAGGAATTTTCCTTGGTTACTCATCTTCAAGCAAAACATACAAATGTTATAATGAAAAACTTCAAAAGATTGTTGAATGTATTGATGTTGTCATTGATGAGTCCTCACAAACTCCTAAAAGAAGAAAAACAAACAACAAAGAAAGGATGATGATGACTGGCCTTCTACATTTGATATAGGCAGTGGATCCAATGATGAACGCTTTGGCCCGGTCTATGCAGAAAAAGCTCCATCTAGATATGTTGAAAGAATCATCGAATCTCAAATCTTGGGAGACAAGGATGATGCGAACAAGGAGAGCTTTCTTGTGGGATCTTCTAGTCATATATGCGCCTATCCCTGATTGAACCTCTCAGTATCAAACTCGAGCTAGCGAGAGATGAATGTTGGAGGCAAGCCATGGATGAAGAACTTGTTCAATTTGAAAAAAATGACACTTGGGTTGGTACCAAGACCTCATGATAAAAATGTCATTGGAACTAAATGGATTTTCAGAACAAGTTAAATGAGAATGAAATGTTGCTTAAGAAACAAAGCTAGACTAGTTTGCAAAGGGTATATACTCAACAAGAAGGTATAGACTTTGAAAAAACTTTTATCTGTGGCTAGACTTAAAATATCAGTGTTTCTTGCTTTTTCAAGTTATCAACAAATCAAAGTTTATCAAATGTATGTTAAATCTACTTTTCTTAACGGTGATCTAGAAGAAGAAGTATATATAGAACAACTAGGAAGGATTCATTTTGGGAAATGATGCAAATCTTGTTTGTAGACTTAAAAAGGCTATATATGGTCTCAAACGAAGCTCAAGAGGAAGCTTGGTATTGCTCGTCCCGGACAAATATCTTCATCAACAAGGATTTTCAAAAGAAATTCTCTTGAGAAATCTATACACAAAAGTTAGAAAATGATAAACTATTGATTGTGGTTGTATATATTGATGATATCATTTTTGGAATGCTTGAAGAGATATTTGAGTCAAAAATTTTATACGTCATCGGCAAAAATTTCAAATGTCTTTACTTGAGATACATTCTTTCTTGGCTTGCAAGTGCATCAAACTTCTGAGATGGTATATTCCTATCACAACTCAAAATATCTTAAGCAAATTCTGAAAGTATGGCATGGAAGAATGCAAACTGCGCTTGCAGAGTAGCAGGATCAATCTGGAAGTTCTGGATGATTCTCCCACGGTGAATCAACCAATCTGGTCGATGATAGAGGTTTACTTTATCTCACTTTGGGACTAGATGAGACATTATGCATCTTGTTGGGATTGTTGAATACGATTCCAAGCTAATCCAAAAAGAGTCTCATCTTGAGGTACATTAAGAATATTCAAATATCTTCAAGGAACTCGAAGACTTTGGTCTATGGTATCAAAGAATCTTGATCTTACTCTTCATGCTTATAGCAGTGCGATTAGGTGGAAGTGTGATGATTGGAAAATCACTAGTGGTGGTGCATTCTACATGGGGCCCGGTTGAAGTATCTTGGTTGTGAAGCAAATTCCATTGCCTTATCTCTGATGAGAGGCGAGAATATGTGTTGCCATCTTGTTTGCCTGTCCCTTTGGATGATGCAAACCTTACAAGATTTTCAAATCAAATGTACTCCTCTGTCCCATTAAGTGTGACAATACCAAGTGCCATCGGTATTTCAAAAGAATCTGTTATGCATTCTAAAGACCAAGCACATTCCCATCAAGTATCACTTCTTACGTGAGACAAGTGTGACAGCAGTGAAGTTGGGTATGTTCCCTCCAAGAACATAAAGTTCAGCGACCATCTTTGCAAACCTCTGCGGGAATCATTCGAGTATCTAAGACGAAAGTTTGGAGTGTTCTCTGCGATCAAAAGAACAAATGCACTAAATTTAGAATATGGAAGTGGATACGTGGGTTTCATAAATCTGATCGCGTATATACGTGAGTTCACACCTGAAAACGCGTATGTCGATTCTTGACAATTTCTGCTTAGTCAGCTCTCTTCGACCTGGGATGCGGTCTTTGTTGATATCTCTGATCTTGTTCGGTATATCTGGTGGTGTTCAGGTTCTCATAATTCTTTTCTCATGTTTTTATAAAGATACCTTGATGATGCGTTGGTGAGGAGTGTTCGGGATGCACAAACTAAGGGGGCAACAGTCATGGAAAGGATGCTGGATGCCTGATTAGAACCTTTGCTGTTCTTAGTATAATGCATTGTTGGCATATGTTCTCTTTCTTAAGGACTTTCTGGTGTTGGTCATGAATGGTCATATTTGTAATTTGATGAAAAGGTCTTGTTGAGACCCATGATGTAAATTTGTAATATTCAGTCATGTAAGAACTTGTCAAATTTTGTAAACTCACTTGGTTGAGTAGCTGAGTCAAATGTGTACACCCACTTGGTTGGGTAGTTGAGTCTCTTATGAAAATCCACTTGGTTGGATAATTGATGTAAGTATGAGTCTTTGGTGATAGGAAGTTCATAGAGTCATATACTTCATTAGAGAATATGTTTTGAAGATTCAGCATGAACTCAGGGGGAGCTTGGTCACTTCAGCACATATCAGATCTGTAGAACGCTTCTTCCACATGAGGAGAAAAGGGGGAGAGTATGTTGGTTTTGATCCTCCCTTTGCCCTTGATGTCAAAGGGGGAGAATGACATGGTGTTTTGAGAAAGGATGGTGTCAAAAATGGAGAGAGTGACATGGTGTCCTTGTGATTCTTAATGTACCTATTTGATGTGGTAACCAAACACCATTGAGGTTTCCATCAAGTCCAAAGGGGGAGATTGTTGGAAATATGATGCAGTGTGTTGTCCTTGATGGAAATCCACTGAATGAAGATGAAGACATGAGATTGTTGGCATGTGTTGTCCTTGATGGCAGTCCACCTGATGAAGTTATTCTTGACGTAATGGACTTGGTAAATGATGTTTGTTAGCAATATGATGATGAGTGCTGTCCTTGAAAGGCAACCCTCTTGATGAAGATAATGACAACTTACTGGATGAAGTTGTGCTTGATAGAATATGTCCTTGATGAAGGAAATCTGATGTATCTACAGTGTGAACAGAAGGCAATGAAGAAAGGAATTCAGCATGTGCTAATTCTATGATGAAAAAGAGTATGTCTCTAGGTATACGCGGATATGTCTAGGGGAAGTCGCGTATGCACGCGGAAAATAACGTGCTGTCGCGTATGGGCTAAAGCGCTCTAAAAGTGCAAAAACTGGGGGTAACCACCATGGTATTGACCCATTGTATTAGGTAATGATCCGCCTAATTGACCCCGTCCAGGAATACCATCGAAGTAATGTTTTTTTGGCTCATGGTATTGAAAAAGGGGCTCATGGTATTGAGAAAGGGTAAACCTATATAAAGAGAAGAAATTCATTGTGCAAATTGGGAGTGTGGGTGCAAGATGTTTGAGCTTGAATGAATACTTCTCTCTGAAGTAGATCTGAATGGAAAGGGTTACACTTGAATGATAAATCTGAGTGTATGATGCACCAATGATGAAGAAGGGGATCTAGATCTGAAATGTGCTTGTATTTTCTAGATCTGTTTATGGAATGATTAGATCCAAGAAGAGGCGAACATCTGTCTGAAGTGAAGGGTTAAATCTATGTGAAGTATCTGTTCTGAAGAAATGCAATGACCCAAAATCTCTGAAGAACCATACGCTAGTTCGCCGAAGAGGAAGCGCGTATATACGCGACTTCGCTGAAAGAAAAGCGCGTATGCGCAATTAAAATTGGTTCTATAATATGTACAGAAGTATACGCTGGTTTGTGTGAATGGAAGCGCGTATATACGCGACATCAGTGAAAGGAAAGCGCGTATGCAAAATAGGGTTTGCTGAAGTCTGTGGTAAGAAATGTCTGATCTGTTCTGCTGGTTTACTGATATCTGTCAGTGAGTTATATGTATCTGTTTCATGGTTGACTGTGCTTAAAAGTATGGAAAGGGTCCAGTTTGAAAATATGATGAAATGTGGCCTGCAAGTGGTGTTTTATTGAAGTTGTTGGATCCAGTGTGAAAATTGATGAAACGTGGTCCAAGGTGGTGCTGAAGGTTGTAGCCTTCAGTCAGGGGGTTGTAGCTCCCTTCCAGGTGAGGCTGGTAAACGAGATCGAGGGGGTCGTAGCTCCCTTCCAGGAGAGGCTGGTAAACGAGTCAGGGGGTTGGAGCTCCCTTCCAGGAGAGGCTGGTAAACGAGCGCAGGTGGGTGCCTGCGTGCTGGTCAAGTCTGCGCAAGCACATATGTTGTAAGATGTTTTCTCTATAATAAAATATTTAAGGCTGAGCAACTGCAGTGGTGGTTTTCTCCCGTCTTGGGTTTCCACCTAAAAATCCTGGTGTTCCTGTGTGATGCTTTGTGTGATGGTTTATTCTGTTCTTACTGCTCATGTTTACTGTTTATTGAATATCTGATGAATAAATGATGGAATGGCTTAAGTGAAGAATTAATGACATAATTAATTCTCTGTGTATACGCGAGTTTGATAAAGGGTATCCGCGTATATACGCGAATATTCTTCAGGAAAGTAGCGTATGGGTTTTGAAGTAAAGAAAAGTAAAAAGTTTTGAATATGCTGTAAATACTTATTAACCCCCCCTCTCAGTATTATTCCCAACAATACCAACTTTCGTTCCCTAGTCTTGATTCAACTACCAATAATATGACATCCCTGAAAGTTCCTTCTACGAAAGTGGTATCTACCTCGCCACGGGTTAATTATGTGGCAACTGGTCCCATGTTTTCAGTTACCGATGTAAGCGAGCCTCTCACTGTTTTCTCGTCTTAATTTGACTTAGATCCGATAATTGACATGGAAAACTCTATGGGATTACTTGAACGCGATGTTCTTATCCCTTTTGAGTCCCTTGACATGCATTCCTTCCAAGGAATTGTTCTTCCATCTGATGAAGACCTCTTGGAAGCCATGATCAAGGTGTGTCCATTTACATGTGTTTCTTCTAGTTGGAAGCCATGATCAAGAGTACGAGGATAGTTCCTTTTACTGTGTCAACCTCATTAAAAAATGAATCAATAGTTTCTGAGGATAGTTCCTTTTACTGTGTCAACCTCGTTAAAAAATGAATCAGTGAGTACGAGGATAGCTCCTTTTACTGTGTCAACCTTGTTAAAAAATGAATCAGTAGTTTCCGAGGAGAGTTCTTTAACTGTGTCAACCTCGTTAAAAATGAATCAGTGAGTGTGAGGATAGTTCCTTTTACTGTGTCAACCTCATTAAAAAATGAATCAGTGAGTACGAGGAAAGTTCCTTTTCCTGTGCCAACCTCGTTAAAAAATGAAACAGGTGTCTCTGAGGATGGTTTCTGTTACTGAGTCAACCTCATAAAAAAATGAATCAGGTATGAGGATAATTCCTTTTACTGTGTCAACCTCATTAAAAAATGAATCAGTAGTTTCTGAGGATAGTTCCTTTTCTTGTGTCAAGCTCCTTTAAAAAATGAAACAAGCTTCCATGAGGACAGTTCTTTTCCTATGTCAACCTCACTAAAAAATGAATCAGTAGATAGATTGTAGGTAGATTCGAAATAAGTAGTTTCTGAGGATAGTTCCTGTTACTGAGTCAACCTCGTTAAAAAATGAATCATGTATGAGGACAGTTCTTTTCCTGTGTCAACCTCATTAAAAAATGAATCAGTTGGTCAGAGGATAGCTCCTATTACTGAGTCAACCTCGTTAAAAATGAATCAGGTATGAGGACAGTTCTTTTCATGTGTCAACCTCATTAAAAAATGAATCAATAGGTTAAATAGGTAGATTGTAGAAAGTAGATCCGAGGATAGTTCCTCTTACTGTATCAACCTTGTTAAAAAATGAATCAGTGAGTCTGAGGATATTTCCTGTTACTGAGTCAAGCTCTTTAAAAAATGAATCAGGTATGAGGACAATTATTTTCCTGTGTCAACCTCATTAAAAAATGAATCAGTAGGTTATATAGGTAGATTGTAGAGAGTAGATACGAGGATAGTTTCTTTTACGATGTCAACCTCGTTAAAAAATGAAACATGTAGAAGAGGAAAGTTCCTTTTACAGTGTCAACCTCGTTAAAAAATGAAACACGTTGCCATGAGCATAGTTCTTTTCCTGTGTCAATCTCGTTAAAAAATGAAACAAATCCTCCCCTAATTGAGTCGAGTCTTTGACTAGATCTCGTAGATGTTAAGTCATATATTTAGGTTAGTTATTTCAGTTTATGCATAATATTCTTACAGTTTTAGGTCGGGTCTTTCATATGATCTCGTAAATGAACCTTCATTCCATCCAGGTATTAATTACCAACAGTGTATTTAGTTGAATGAAATGAAGCTGGGGGGGCATGCGCTCTAGCAGTTACGCTAAGGGGGCATCAAGCATAGTTTTCTCTCTGTTTCAAGATTGTGTAAAAATGAAACCACTCTGAAGCATAGTTTTTCTCTGTTTCAAGCTTTTGGAAAAATGAAACCTATCTTGAGTCAATTTCGGTTATTTTCAAGACTCGTTAAACTCATGAAAATCTCGAGATTATTTTGCTATATTTCATTCTCGTAAAACACATGAATAATGTCGAGTTCTTTCCGTATTTTCCTGCTCGTTAGTTAAATTGAAAGTCAGCCACAGGAGTATATTTTTATCCCTTTTTCGAACTCGTTAAAACTTACGAAAAAATTGAAAACCATGAGTACATTTTTATCCCTTTTTCGAACTCGTTAAAATTTATAGAAAAAGTGAAACTACTGAGTATACTTTTATCACTTTTTCGGACTCCTGAAAATTACGAAAAAGAGAAACCCTGGAGTCCTCTTTTAAAGCCCTTTTCAGACTCTCTAAACATGAAAAGATTGCTAAGAACTTGATTATTCAAACTCGTTAAAGTAAATGAATGATCGTCCTTTCAGTATAAGTTTACCCTTTTACGGACTGAAATGGACTATTTACGAAAAAGGTATACGTTGACTAAATACGGTCAATAGAGTTCTCTCCCACATTATTTTATCCTTTTTCAGGCTCTAGAGACTAAATTTATGAAAAAGTACACCCATGGAGTTTTCTTAAGTTTTTCTTCTAACTCCCTAAAATTGAAAAACACCGAGTTTCTCCTATACTGGACTCGTTAAAATTTAACAGTAAAGGACCTGTTTAATTTTCAACAGGAACGAACCACTCCTTCTTAGGGTTCGAATCTTAAACTAATTTGGACTCATCCGAAGGATGAGCTTATAAACAAGAAAATGTTATCCTCCTCAAGCTTGTCAAAAATAAAGAGGTACTTGCCAGAAATGGTGGGGGAAAAGAGAGAAAAATGGACTTGTTTGTTGTATTTTTTATTTTTCGAAAAACCGTTAACCACTCTTGAACACGACACTTTTTGTTCACCTGGGTTGGAAAAATCCTTTGCCTAACAGTTAATCAAACAATATTGAAAGTCTTCAGCCGTTTTCTGGGTATTAGCTTTGGGTCAATTGTCACCAAGCCATCTGCAGTGTCGTTATGTGTTCAAGAGGAAAGTTCAAACAAACCATTCATTTGCGAAATATTTGTCATCCATTTTTTACCATCCCTGAGTTAGTCCTTGCCAATATATTTTCAAAACTTGATCTATGATTTCGTTTTGTGGGCTTGCCTACAACGGATCACTTTCTATCGACGACAACTCACTATCTAGGAAGTTGATCTAAAAATCGTCAGTAACTTGAAATCTGCATGCCTCAATGGCAGGTTTCTCGCTTTCGACGACAGGTTGCATCATTGACCTTCGATCGAATGATTCCATGACGTGTTCGACTTCAGCTCATTCATTCACATTTCATGGATTGTACTGAGTACTTTGAGAGCCATTGATATTACTGGTGTTTACTCTCACACTTGCTAATAGTTTACATCATTGACTGGTAATAAAGTGTTTTCTACCATGTTCGACTTCAACACATTCATTCACATGGATAGAATCGTACTAGTTTGAGATGCGGAAATCAAGACCCTGGATTTAGTTTCTACCATCCAGGCTGCGAGGAATTTTTTTATCATTTATACAGTGGACTATTTATAAACAGATGGCTGCGTCCATGCTGTGTCTACATTTGTCTATACTGTTGATGTATTGAAAATAATTCCTGTATCAGAACAGTTTAGATTAGTTTCTAGTTAGTTTTGATCTGAGTATGGGAATGCCTATCTCAGCAATGATATATATATATTTTGCATTGAATTTTTTTACAGTTTCTGAGTGGGGTTTCCACAGGATGATCCTTGAAATGATAAAGTACTGCACTCTTCATATATGACTGACTTTAGCATCATCTATTCCAGACTTTTCACTTTAGGGGGCAATCTGTTACACTAAAAATTTTCACCTTGACTTTCTGCTAACTGTATGAGCTCATTATTACTCATACTTCCCCCTCTTCAAGTCTAAACATGTTAGTTCCTCATGTCAAGCCATGAAAATCAAAGAAATGTTCCTAAAAATCTCCTAAACTTTGGTGTCGCAATTTCTCTCTATCTTGCCTGCGGTCCCGCACCTAATGTTCAGCTCTCTTGTGTACCTGAACGCACTTTATCTGTGTTAAAGGTGTGGACCCCTGTAAGATAAAAAAGGCACAAGTAAATTCCAAAAATCTCAATAAAAGTAAATTCTGGAAGCTTCTAGAATGGATCTTGCAGTGGTAGAACCGCTCTTGTGAGGTGCATGAATCCCTTACCTTATGGAGCTAACCCCTTGATGTGAGGAGCTTATCCCTTTGAAGGAGGATTCTATCCCTTCATACTTGGAACAGAAAACCTCCTCTTTTCCACTATAAAAAGAGGGATTGGGTAGCCTCAAAGGGAGGTCAAGCTTAAGAAGATTTGAGGTTAAGTGTTGTTGAGATTTAGACTCAGTTAATTAAGACTTTTGTGAGGAAAGATTACATACCTCTATTAGTCTTGGTTGGAGGAGTGTAGAGCTTATCAAAGTAAAGGAGAATCCTGCTTCAGACCCCAGGAAGGCCTGTGCAACATCAAGGCTTAGGTTGTAAGGTTTTCCTTCTTTTGAAATTAATACAAATATACTCATTTTTCTCAATAAGATTTTAATCAATGGTTTATTTCATAGATTCCTTGATCACTATGATAAGCATGGTTTATGATGATTTCTATACAGGTTCTATGTAATATTTTGCTTGTTTGTGACTGCAGGTTTATGAGGAAAACTCCTTCAAGCGCGCGAAGGAAATTGATGACTTCAAACAAGCACTGAACAAACGGTAAGTCGTTAACACCTCTATAGAGCTTTTTGTAAACCTTACATGCTTAGAGAAATATTAGTATGTTTGGTTGTTTGTTGCTAGATACTTTTAGTACTAGGGAGATCGGTCTTGTCCGCAAGACGGGTTAATCCTACAACACTATGGGGAGTGAAGTGAAAAGATGCACCCAATTCAATCAACCATGACTCATGATCTACATGTGTATTTGAAGAAGAAGCCAAATACACATCCCCACCTTCATCCGAGGTGGTTTTTGCCTCTGCAGAAGGAGCATCATCATATCCCTTTCCTTTCTTAGGAGCCTTAGATCTGCAGTCATTTTTGTAGTTCCCTTCCTTTCCGCATTTCCAGCACACCTTTACAAACTTTCTAGGAGATTTAGATCTCCCTCTAGATTTAGATCTCCCACTCGAAACATTTTTCTTGTTTCTATTTTTGGACCTTCCTAGTACAGATAAGGCATCTCCATTCTGACCCTCCATATTTCTCCATCTCATTTCCTCCGACGGCAAGGCTGAGACAATATCATCAAAATTCAAGGTAGTTGTATTGCTACCTATTGCAATAACCAGACTGTCCCACGAGTCTGGTAGAGAACACAAGAAATTGATGCAATTATCTTCATCTAAGATTTTAATATCAACAGATGACAACTGACTTACCACAGTATTGAAGGCGTTTATATGCTCTGTCACTAAGTCCCCATCCTTCATCCTTAGGTTATACAACTTTTTCCACAGGAACAATTTATTCACCAGAGATTTAGATTAGTACAAAGTCCGTAGCTTGTCCCACAAGGTCTTCACCATAGCTTCCCTAGATACATTCAACAATATTGATTCTGAGACGCACAACTATATTGTGGTCTTTGCCTTCCGATCTAGTTTCTTCCAATATTCATCTGACATTGCTATTGGTTTAGTACCCGGATCTACTACGATCCACTAATATTTATCCACCAGCAGATCCTCCATCTTGAGCTTCCACAAATCAAAACTATAACCATTAAATTTATAAATCTCTATCTTCTCGTCAGTTTCCATCTTCTTTCACCACAATAATCGATCCCGTAGATCTCCCACTGAACAGGGTCTATCTCCGTCCTGAGCAAGAAACCCCTCAATAGCAAAGGCACCCCCTTGAAGCCTAAACTACTTTGATACCAAATGTAGGTTTTAACCCAGTACAGAAATCAGCTGCAGATGAATATTAAAAATAGAAAATAAACAATAGCGAGAGCATAAAACATAAAAAATATAAACATGGAGATTTTCTCCTAGATCCCAAATTGGGATGACCAACTTGATTTTTAATTATATTCCTTTTAGTGTTACAACACATATATATACATGTCGAAGCATACATAAACCCCAATCCATGAACCCTCGATTAGAACATAACTGTAGTATCCTTGACCGGATATAAAAAATACCAGGGGATTAAAACCATCATGCCCCAAAACCATGTGCAAACCCATGTAAAAAACCATGGGCGGGTCCGCCCACCAGAAAATAAGGACCAAATTTTTTTTCCGGGGCACTTCCCCAGACCCCGATAGGGGGTGTTTCCACCCCCCTGTAATCCCCCCATACGTTGTGCCCAACGCAACGTATAAGGAGGGATATTGCCCCCCTGTTAGTCCCCCACACGTGATTATTAGTGGAAATAATATAACACAAACCCAACATATGTCCTCGCAATGTTTCTTAAGACTCCCACATCTTCCGCGTCTGTGGTAAAAGAGGACAATCATGCATGTAATGACCATAAACACCACAACAAGAACAAGGCTTATTCATGCGAACAGGCCTGTACTTCTTGGGCTGATTGCCCTGTTGCTGGTTAGTAGTGTTAGGTGCATTATTTTGAGGATTAGGTCCAGGATTACCGGTGGAAGATTGATTTTGAGTTCCTTTATTCTTCTTTTTGGAAGTAGGAGGATTAGTTGCGCCCTGCTGTGCATACACTTGCCCCTGAGGGGGCGGTGGTTGCTATTGCTGGGGTTGAGAAGGCAAGGGAGGCAGGGGTGCTAATGCTTGAGGAGCTGGAACACCAAGCTGTGGATACGAATAATAAGGAGGTTGAGTAACATTGTGGTAAACAAGAGGTTTGGAAAAAGGAGGAGGCATGTTGTATCTTAGATACATGCTACCGGGAGGGGAAAAAGTGTTGGAGGTGTTGGTCCCTCCCTGAGGGAAACAATAGCCCATAGGAGGCTAAGCATATGGATGAGAAATAGCTCCAACGATACTGTCGACGGCATGGGATGCCCCCAGTGCAGTGGCACCACCGGTGCTAGGAAGATCAGGTAAAACAATATAAACATAACCTGACTGAGCGTAGATCAAGTCATATTTTAACCAAATTTGGAGAGCGACTTCTTCGGTTTGAGGGAAATGTGATGCGACATCTTTTCCGATAGCAGGAAAAAGGGATCTGAGGAACCAGTCCATGTAGAGATGGTCTTCAAAGGTAGGGGCTCGAAGGCTCTTTCTTCTCTGCCATTCTTGGACATGATCGGATAGGTGGGTCACAAATGGTTGACAAAAAGAAGTCAAAAGATTGGTACCAATGTCATAATGGAGGGGAAGATGGAAGTAAGACAGAAAAGCCCAGGAAAGAGTGATAAAGGTGGTATGAGAGGATGAGGGCTGATCAACATACCACTTACAAGCTTCACTAGTAAGCGTATATTGGAACAACCGAAGACGGAAAGATTCATCGATAATGGAGTTAAACGAACACCACATCTGGAAAGATCGAACATGACTTGTAGGATATTCTCCAACAAGACCTTAAAACTTCGGGATGTTGGAAGGGGGCTTGGTTGGCATAGCAGGCCAACTAGAATCATGGTGTATAGGGTCATTGATCAACTAGTTAAAATCAAGAAGACTAAGGCATGACATATAGGGGAGCAAGGGCGCATCCAGGGTAGTTCCTGTTGCGATCCCACTAGTAGTATTCCCTGTTGGCAATATGATGCTGAGTGTTGTCCTTGATGGCAACCCACTGAATGAAGATGAATACATGAGATTGTTGACATGTGTTGTCCTTGATGGCAATCCACCTGATGAAGTTATTCTTGACTTGATGGACTTGGTAAATGATGTAAATCTGATGTGATATGATGTTTGTTGGAAATATGATGCTGAGTGCTGATCACTTGACAGAGTGTTTTCCTTGAATGGCAACCCACTTGATTAAGATGATGGCAACTTACTTGATGAAGTTGTGCTTGATAGGATATGTCTTGATGACCTTGTTAAATGATGAAAATATGATGTATCTACAGAGAGTACAGAAGGAAATGAAGAAAGGAATTCAATATGTGCTAGATCTTGATGAAGATGATGGCAACTTACTTGATGAAGTAGTGCTTGATAGGATATATCTTGATGACCTTGTTAAATGATGTAAATATGATGTATCTACAGAGAGTACAAAAGGAAATGAAGAAAGGAATTCAATATGTGCTAGATCTATGATGAAAAGAGTATGTCTCAAGGCATACGCGGATTTGTCTAGGGGAAGTCGCGTATGCACGCGGTAAAGTACGTGCCAAGTCGCGTATCGGAAAAAGCGCTCAAAAAAGTGCAAAACCAGGGGTAACTACCATGGTATTGACCAATTTTATTGGGTAATGATTCGTCTAAATGACCCCGTCTAGGAATACCATCGGAAGTAACGTGGTTTTGGCTCATGGTATTGAAAAAGGGTAAACCTATATAAAGAGAAGAAATTCATTGTGTAAATCATGAGTGTGGTTGCAAGACGTCTGAGCTTGAATGAATACTTCTCTCTGAAGTATATCTGAATGGAAAGGGTTACAGTTGAATGATAGATCTGAATGCATGAAGCACCTATGAAGAAAATGATGAAGAAGGGAATCTAGATCTGGAATGTATTTGTATTTGCTAGATCTATTTATGGAATGATTAGATCTGAGATGAGGTGAACATCTGTCTGAAGTAAAGGGTAAAAATCTGTGTGATGTATCTGTTCTGAAGAATTGCATTGATCTAAATGTCTGAAGAACCATACGCTAGTTTGATGCAGAGGAAGCGCGTATATACGCAGCTTCGCTGAAGAGAAAGCGCGTATGCGCAGTGAAATTAGCTCTGTAATATGTACAGAAGTATACGCGGGTTGATGTGATTGGAAGCGCGTATATACGCGGTATCAGTGAAAGGAAAGCGCGTATGCAAACTAGGGTTTGCTGAAGCAAGGGGTATGAAATGTCTGATCTGTTCTGCTGTGTTGCTGCTATCTGTATTCTACAGTTCTGAGTTGTCTGTTTCAGTTTGGTTGTATGATGGAGCTTAAATATGTGGAGTGGGTCCAGTCTGAAAATATGATGAAACGTGGCCTGCAAGTTGTGTTCTAAAGGAAGCTTTGGATCCAGAGTGAAAATTGATGAAACGTGGTCCACAGAGGTGCTGAGGGTTTTAGCCTTCAGTCAGGGGGTTGTAGCTCCCTTCCAGGTGAGGCTGGTAAACGAGATCAGGGGGTCGTAGCTCCCTTCCAGGAGAGGCTGGTAAACGAGTCAGGGGGTTGGAGCTCCCTTCCAGGAGAGGCTGGTAAACGAGTCAGGGAGTTGGAGCTCCCTTCCAGGAGAGGCTGGTAAACGAGCGCAGGTGGGTGCCTGCGTGCTGGTAGGAGTCTGCACCAGCACATATGTTGTAAGATGTTTTATCTATAATAAAATATTGAAGGCTGAGCAACTGCAGCGGTGGTTTTCTCCCGACTTGGGTTTCCACCTAAAAATCCTGGTGTTCATCTGTGATGCTTTGTGTGATGGTTTATTATGTTGTTACTACACATGTTTACTGTTAACATAACATCAGATGAATGAATAGTGCAAAGAACTAAGTTAATAAATATCTGCATATTTAGATCTCTGTTAATACGTGAGTTGTATGAAGGATATCCGCGTGTATACGCGAGTTTACTAAAGGAAAGTAGCGTATGGGTTTTAGAGAGTGAAAAAATAAAAAGTTTGAATATGCAGTAAATACTGATTCACCCCCCCCCCCCTCTCAGTATTTTTCCCAACAATTGGTATCGGAGCTGGTTCTTCTGCAGAAGCTTGATCGCTTGAAGGAGATCCGTCGCAATGGGAAGTCAAGAAGGAGTAATGTCTATAAAGCCACCTATATTCAATGGAAGCAATCTGATATTCTGGAAGGTACGAACAAAAGAATATCTGCAAAGTCTTGGTGCAGATGTATGGGCAATCGTGGAAGAAGGTTATCAATATCCGACAAGTATTCCTACTGATGCAGCTGAAAGGAAGAAGTATGAAATCAATGCCAAAGCAGTGAATGTCTTATTAGGAAGCATGTCTGAATCAGAATTTGCTAAAGTGATGCAACTACATTCAACAAAAGAAATATGGGACAAAATCATTCTGAGCTATGAAGGAGATACAAAGGTAAAAAGTGCAAAACTCCAAACTCTTAGAATTGAATATGAAAATTTGAAGATGCATAGTGATGAAAGTGTTTCCAGTTTCTTTCTTCGTCTAGATGATATTGTAAATCAGATGAGAAATTTGGGTGAAACCATAACTGATACTACTCTGGTAGAAAAAGTCTTAAGATCCTTGACTTCAAGATTTGACTCTAAAGTTTCAGCTATTGAAGAAAGGCAAGATCTGCAAACTCTTACTATTGTTCAATTACATGGTATTTTGACTACTTTTGAAATGAGACAAGGAGGTCCTTCTCAAATCAAAGAAGCTGCTTTTAAGGCGTCTGCAAAAGGAAAAGAAAAGGAAGTTGTCAAGGAATCCAGCTATATATCCGAAGAAGAAGAAGTGAATTTTGTGAGAAAACTCCAACTAGGTACTGGAAGATTCAAAGGTAAGCTTCCCTTCAAATGTTTTGAGTGTGGAAAAGTTGGTCACTATGCTGCTAAATGTCCTTATAGAGAAAAACATGGTAAAGGGAAACAATTTGAAAAAAGGAAGAGTTATTATGCAAATGAAGATGATGATGAAGTGTCTAGTGAAGATGAAGAAGATTCTGACTATGATCTGAAAGTGCTCATGGCAAAGAAGCAAAAGAAGAAGGCTACTCGAAACAAGAAGATATCTCAGAAAACATGTATAGCAGAAATTGAAGAAGATGAATCAGATAGTGATTGGGGTCCGTTGAATAATCTTCTTTGTGCAAACAATAGTGAAGATAGTGAAAGTAAAGTTGTGGATCTAGAAGAAGCTCTCAAGGTTAAAGTTGAAGAACTACAAAGTTCATCTAAGACACAAGAATCTATCAACAAAGAGATGATCTCTCAAATGGAAAAACAAATAGAAATGCTGAATGGACAGGTGGACAAGTATCAAAGGTTTCATACTTATGCATCCAATCGAATTAAAGAACTAGAAGAAGAAATCAACGATCTAAATGCAGATCTCGGAAAATCAAGCAAGAAGAATGAAGGACTTGAAGTTGCAATCATCTCTCTACAAACAGATCTTGAAGCATCAAGTAAGAAGATTGAGGAACCTCTACAAACATTTGAAAAGGAAGGCCTTGAAGTAGAAATCATCTCTCTCAAAGAAGATCTGGAAAAATCAAATAAGAAGAATGAAGAGTTGCAACAAACATGTGAAGAAAATGAAAATTGGTTGAAAGAAGAGATTCTAAATCTGAAGGATCAAGTAGAAGATGGAAGAAGGAAAGAAGAAAGCATGAAAAAGCAATGTCAAGCCCTGGAGGTTGAGGTAAACATTCTCAAAGGTAAATTAGAAGAAAAGGTTAAACTTTTGAGGTTTCAAGATAGTACTAATATTTTGGACAATATTCTGAGTAATCAAAGGTCTCCTGCTATCAAACTTGGTCTTGGTTTCCATGAAACTGTTAAAGGAGAATCTAGCTCACAAGGAAGTGCAAAAAATTCAGAGGATGTCAATGCAAAACCTGAAATGTTGAAAGAGACAAAAGGTCAACCAACAATGATGAAATCTCAAAGGAAATCAGTCAATAATGTTGAATGCTTTAAATGTCACAATTATGGGCATGTTGCAGCAAATTGCAGGAGCAGATCATTTCAGCCTCAAACAAACAGTTCCTATATGGAAAGGCACTCTGGTTTCTTCAAGGGATATTGTTTTTCATGTAACAAGTATGGACATAAAGCAACTGATTGTAAAAGGAGGAAGATTAGAAATACTCATTATGATTCTTATGCTTATTTTTCTGGACATATGAGATTTTATTCTTGTAACAAGTATGGACATGTAGAAAAGGAATGCAGGTTGAACAGATCTGAGAAAGTGGAAAATTTCTAGCACACAAATAGAAAGTTCAAACAAATCTGGAAAAAGATGGAGGACCGATTAGAAACGTAGGGAATATTGACCCTACTGCAGTCATCCGCTTCTAAAGCTGACTTTTCTTATTGAATGCAGGAATGATGTGGGATACATTATGAGATTTAGTAATGTATCGTCACAGGGGGAGAAATGTATGATGACTCTCATGATTGATTTGATTATTCTGGTTATATGTATTTCTGACAGAGCATCTGATATGAAGAAGACAGTTACAGGAAGTACAAGTTCAGGAGGAGATGAAGGAATGTGAAAATTTCTATGCTTCACTTTCCATACGCGGGTTAGATGAACATAAGTCATGTATACACGCGAGTTACAGCAGACACAGTCACGTATGCATTGATGATAAGAGAATTTATATGATAGCTGAAGATCTAGAGTAGAGGTTCAGGGGGAGCATCAGTCTGACTGTTAATAACTGTATTATTGACTCAGTATCAGCTTAGTTTCTCAGTTTTAAATAATGATGATATGATACTTGGTTTCTTATGTTGAAGATTATGGATGAGACCTGTTTGCTTATTGATGAAGAGTATTCATTACTGAGATGAAAGTTTTGTAATTCATAGATAAGGATAGATCATACAGAGATTGTTGCTGATGACTTGCTGATAAAGGTATTCAGGTTTCACAAGTTAAGGAGGAGCACGGGTTCAGGGGGAGCAGCAGGTTGAATACTAATGATTGCATTGTTGGCACTATGACTTCTTATTCTTTGGTTATTATGATACTCATGCTCAAATGATGATGGCTTGATACATGGTGTACTATGATGAGACTTTGAATGATCCCTGTTTGCTGAAAATTATCTTTTGTGCTCACACATGGATGAATTGAAAGTCGTTTGATTCAGAAATAAGAATAGATCATGCAGAGTTGGTTACTATGGTTGAGATCTTCTCCCTACATATGTTACTTCATGTCAAATCATAAATATCATGGTGATATTGGACCACATGGATGATTGCTTGACACATATTTGAAGATGTTGTTCTGGTATGATAATTTCTCTTGGAAAGAATGTATTAATGCTGCAAAGAATCTGAAGGCTTGGTTACTAATGTGCTTATGCTACAACCATTGGATGACGCTTGAAGACACAACTACACTGCTGTATTCCAGGGAAGCATTCAAATATCTCAGAAAGAAGCTGAACACTGTCTTTGTCTCATAGAGGATCAGATCTGGTTAAAATATAGAAGATGGTAGTGGATACGCGGATTTCATGAAACACAGTCGCGTATATACGCGAGTTCATTCACATAAAATCATGTATGTCTGATTGCTGACAAATTTCTGTTTGGGGTTAGCCTTCTTCAGCACAGCTGCAGTGCTGTCTGGTATCTCGGATACTGTTTGGTATCTCTGGTGATGTTCCAGTTCTCATAATTCTATTTCTAATGTTTTGATAAAGATGCCTTGATGATTTTTTGGTGAAAGTGTTCAAGGTGCACAAACTAAGGGGGAGCCTTAGTCATATGGAAAGGATGCTTGGATGCACAGATTCAGGGGGAGCATTGGCCTTGCTGAGTATAATGCATTGGTGGCATTATGTTGATTCTGAAATATGTTCTCTTTCTTGAGGACTTTCTGGTGTTGGTCATAAATGGTCATATTTGTAATTTGATGAAAAGGTCTTGTTGAGATTATGAAGTAAGTGTAATATTCAATCATGTAAGGACTTGTCAAATTGTAAACCCACTTGGTTGGGTAGCTGAGTCAAATTTTGTAAACCCACTTGGTTGGGTAGATGAGTTGAAATGTGTAAACCCACTTGGTTGGGTACTTGAGTCTTATATGTAAATCCACTTGGTTGGATATTTGATGTAAGTATGAGTCTTTTGGTAATAGGAAGTTCATAGAGTCATGTGCTTCATTGAAAAATATGTTTGAAGATTCAGCATGAACTCAAGGGGAGCTTGGTCACTTCAGTATACATCAGATCTGCAGAACGCTTCTTCTACATGAGGAGAAAAGGGGGAGAGTGTGTTGGTTTTGATGGCCCTTTGCCTTGATGTCAAGGGAGAGTGCCATGGTGTTTGAAATGGAGAGCAAGAATGGTGTCAAAGAATGGGGAAAGTGACATGGTGTCATTGTATTCTTAATGTACCTATCTGTTGTGATGATCAAACACCATCGTGGTTGCCATCAAGTCCAAAGGGGGAGATTGTTGGAAATATGATGCTGAGTGTTGTCCTCGATGGAAACCCACTGAATGAAGATGAAGACATGAGATTGTTGACATGTGTTGTCCTTGATGGCAATCCACCTGATGAAGTTATTATTGACTTGATGGACTTGGTAAATGATGTAAATTTGATGTGATATGATGTTTGTTGGCAATATGATGCTGAGTGCTGATCACTTGATAGAGTGTTGTCCTTGAATGGCAACCCACTTGATGAAGATGATGGCAACTTACTTGATGAAGTTGTGCTTGATAGGATATGTCTTGATGACCTTGTTAAATGATGAAAATATGATGTATCTGATGGGAGAAGCGATGAAGAAAGGAATTCAATATGTGCTAGATGTGAGTGAAGAAGATGGCAACTTACTTGATGAAGTTGTGCTTGATAGAATATGTTCTTGATGAAGTAAATCTGATGTATCTACAGTGAGTACAGAAGGGAATGAAGAAAGAAATTCAATATGTGCTAGATCTATGATAAAAAGAGTATGTCTCAAGGCATACGCGGATTTGCCTAGAAGAAGTCGCGTATGCACGCGGGAAACAACGTGCCAAGTCGCGTATGGGCAAAAGCGCTCATAAAGTGCAAAACCAGGGGTAACCACCATGGTATTGACCCATTGCATTGGGTAATGATTCGTCTAAATGACCCCGTCCAGGAATACCATCGGAAGTAATGTGGTTTTGGCTCATGGTATTGAAAAAGGGTAAACCTATATAAAGAGAAGAAATTCATTGTGCAAATCATGAGTGTGGGTGCAAGATGTCTAAGCTTGAATGAATACTTCTCTCTGAAGTATATCTGAATGGAAAGGCTTACATTTGAATGATAGATCTGAATGCATGAAGCACCTATGAAGAAAATGATGAAGAAGGGAATCTAGATCTAGAATGTATTTGTATTTGCTAGATCTGTTTATGGAATGATTAGATCTGAGATGAGGCGAACATCTGTCTGAAGTAAAGGGTAAAAATCTGTGTGATGTATCTGTTCTGAAGAATTGCATTGATCTAAATGTCTGAAGAACCATACGCTAGTTTGATGCAGAGGAAGCGCGTATATACGCGGCTTCGCTGAAGAGAAAGCACATATGCGCAGTGAAATTAGCTCTATAATATGTACAGAAGTATACGCGGGTTGATGTGATTGGAAGCGCTTATATACGCGGTATCAGTGAAAGGAAAGCGCGTATGCAAACTAGGGTTTGCTGAAGCAAGGGGTATGAAATGTCTGATTTGTTCTGCTGTGTTGCTGCTATCTGTATTCTACAACAGTCGTCTGCTTAAAAGGGCTTAAAATATTATTTAATATGGATAAAACCAACCTGAAAGCTTATTAGGATCTATCTGAAAAGTGTCCAATGAGCTTCTAATCAAGAAATTGATTAGAACCGTAAGTTCCTAGAGTGCAAATGGAGGTTAGAAGTCTGAAGCTCTTGAGGTTTAGAACTGGGATCAGGTTCAGCTCTTCCTGTGAGCTTGTAATCCAGATTGGGAAAACAGCTTCCTCGTAGAGAGTGGGCCGGTAAACACTTGCCCTCAATGGAGCTCCCTTCCAGGAGAGGCTGGTAAACGAGCGCAGGTGGGTGCCTGCGTGCTGGTAGGAGTCTACACTAGCACATATGTTGTAAGATGTTTTCTCTATAATAAAATATTGAAGGCTGAGCAACTGCAGCGGTGGTTTTCTCCCGACTTGGGTTTCCACCTAAAAATCCTGGTGTTCATGTGTGATGCTTTGTGTGATGGTTTATTCTGTTGTTACTACACATGTTTACTGTTAACATAACATCAGATGAATGAATAGTGCAAAGAAATAAGTTAATAAATATCTGCATATTTAGATCTCTGCTAATACGCGAGTTGTATGAAGGATATCCACGTGTATACGCGAGTTTACTAAAGGAAAGTAGCGTATGGGTTTTAGAGAGTGAAAAAAATAAAAAGTTTGAATATGCAGTAAATAATGATTCATCCCCCCCCCCCTCTCAGTATTTTTCCGAACATTCCCAGCAATAGGGATAGGGTTACCATCAGCGGTAGGTCCTGAACCAGACATGGTGAAGGTGATAGGGGGGAACTGGGGGCGGAACCAGAAGGGAAACCCAATGAACCAGAAGAGGAGTCGAAGTGTAGACTCGGTGGAGGACTAACTCGAATCCTATGCAGAGGAGTAACTCTTCCTACCGGAAACTGAGGATGAAGGCCAATAAGTCTCCGGGATAAATGCCTTGGTGGTACAATGGTGAAGGCATAAAACGCGGCACAAAGGGAAGAGATACCCACAAGGGCAAAGAGGTGCAGGATCAATTTATTACAATTTTGAAACAATGGTAGAGAGGTGCAGGATCAATTGATTTCAATATTAAAGTATTTTCTTGGTGGCATTAACCAAGCTCTTCTTCACTTAGGGTATGTGTGTAAAGTGTGTAAATTTTAATTTTTAAACCCATACGTTTGTAGAGAAAAGAAAAAGTGTGTTGTAAATTGTAAATAAACCTGTAGATAACAGTATATGAAACTGAAATAACGGAAAATAAACAGCTAATTATGCATTAATCTAAACCCAGGGAGGCGGGCCTCTCAACAAGTAGTTTGTAGGTGGGTAAAAATCTAGTCAAAACACACCAAAATAGCCAATAGATCTAAATTCAAGAGGGATAATGATCTAAAGGTCAGATCTGTTGGAAATAGGTGCAGAAAAAAAACAAGAAATCAGAGGAAAAATTGTTATAAATGAGGTGGCGAAAGGATATAACTTGGAGGGAAGCGGAGTGGACCCTAGAGGAAAACCAAAAAATAACTAAAAGGAGGTGTTTTGGATGGATAAATAGCTAATCTGAAGTGGATCTGAAGGTAAGGGATCAGATGTGAAAAAAGGTTGAACACTCTGAAATTTCAGACAACCTGCAGCAGCTAAAACTCTTCCACAAAAGGTGGAGGGTACTAAAGCCCTAGGGGTCTAGGTTCCCACTTTTATGAGAAAAACAAAACAAGTACAGGTCCAAAATGGGTAGATATGGAGGTCAGACAACCTTGAACAAAGGCCCAGACAAACCCAAAAAAATTTAGAAAATTTCCTCCAAAAATTCCAGGTCGCAGTTCCTGACCTGTTTTCTACAAAGCTTGTAGGTTTTGGAGTGTTTTTTGTGCCCTGGAGGTACAGGTCATAGATTTTGGCCCCAAAAGTATGACCTGCACTTTTAGCACTATTGGCAGTAGGTTTTAGAAAAGAAATTCATCTCAACTACGACTGATGCCTGTCACCTGCACAATAGGTCCAAAAACACATGGAAGTTAGAATTTTCAATGTTTTATGGTTTTATAGGTTAAAAAAAACATCAAGAAAAGAAAAAAAAGAAGCTGAAGAAAAATCCTAGGGTTTGAAGTAGCTAGATATGTAGGGATCTGAAAAACGACAAAGTTCGTAATCGTAAACGCATGTGGAGTCGCCAGTTGTTAGTATGAATCTTAATCACAAGTGTACGAAAAAGGCTCACTTTAGCCATGCATAACAAACATCCCTAATAGAAAAAATGGCTGCCAATATCTTTAGATATGCAATTAGTTGACCAAGATAAATGCCGCAAAAATCTAGATCTATGCATTAAAAGATATTAAGCAGTAAATAAAATCAAGAGTTGCTCCATGCATCCAATAGACAAGACAATATTGTTTTAAAGAATTTTTTGTATTTATGACACCTGGAAGGAGAACATAGAAATATGTTGCCAGTCCTCCTCAATGGGATGGGTTCTTGTAAGTCCTCAGCACTTTAGATCTAAAATCCCTCTCTCTTGATGGAGTAGAAAACCCCTACAAAAAATGGAACTCAAAGGGAGCTCACAAGAAAAATGATAGAAAAATATGACAACGATGGTGGACCAAAGTTAGACCAAAAGTATAGATGCAGAGTTATCTTTAGGCAGCAAAAGGTAGTAAGTGAATGGAAAAACCCTTCTATTTATAACAAAATATTGAGTTAGTCTAGATATTGGTGCATAGTTAAAATATTATTAACCAGATCAAGATCCAAGTTTTATTGAATATTTTATTATATTTGTTGGAGGGAAAAATAATTTGACTTGGATCAAATCCATTTATTTATAAATAATAAATAAATAAATGATTTATTTATTATTTTAAGGATTTGGTTGAATAATAATCAAATAAATAATGATTTATTTAATTATTTATGAATGATTTAGTCAAATTTAACAAAGAATATTATTTAAATAAGGTTTAAATAATTATTCCTAGAAAATAATAAGATAAATAATAATTTATCTAATTAATTTTATGTTTTGGGTTAAATATGACCAGGAATATTAGTTAAAATGTTGTTTAGCTAATTATTCCTTGACAAAAATCAAACAAATGTGGATTTATTTAATATTTCCTCATGGGGTTTACTATTTAGACCATAAACAAATTAATAAATGTGGTTTACTAAGTTATTTTTCATAGTGAAAGCAATTTTACTTAGGGTAAAATTGGTCTTACATGGTGTACTTAGGTCCATCTAATAGTAACAGGTTAGATGACCAAAAAATGGTGTAATAACTTAGGCTTATTGAACTATTCTTTTAGGACATTTTTTTATTTGGTCCAAGTGGAAATAGGGTTTTCTGGAACATGTCTAATATACAAATCTAATGTGTGATCTTGAAAAGAATTGGCTAGCTGCGCTTTCTTAATATCATCATTATTAACCTGCTGAGCCTACCATATAGCATGAGTCACAAACCAAAAATTCTCAGTATATTCATTAGTTAGCTTCATCTTTGTGGCCATATCTACGCTCAAGGGAGGTGGAGGTGGTGGTGGAGATGGATTGTGTGGTGGAATGGGTGTTTTGTGAGATGAGTGTAGAAGTGGAGTGGATGGGGTTGAAAAAAGGATCAAGATTCTCAGATCGTTCTGGTTTGATGAAACTTCTTCTTCAAATTCACTAGAGCTACTAATTTCTGGTTCACCTTCGCTATCAAATCTATGCTTCAAAGGGCTATAAATAAATTTTCCTGGATCTTTGAGATAAATTTTTCCACTGCGCCTAGTTGGGCCTCTTCGGGGCATTCAAGCAATATGTTGACATAGAGATCCCTATTCACATAATAGCATATTCAACAAATTAAAAGAGTGCGTGAACATACCTCTAGGTCCGTTAAAAAACCTTCTCTTTGCTTCATAATATGACACAAAATTGATCAATGGAAAATTTTATCATAAATCCTCCGAAGAGGCGATCAATCCAATGATCTACTCCGTGAGTGATCTTATTGTCTAAATTTTCTAAATGTTGAATCAATTCAAGATTCCACTCAGTGAATGTGTCTTCCTTCATGAAGGTATTGAATTTAGTCAATCGCGACAACCACTCTTGCAGCTCAGTTGCAAAGGAGAAAAATAATATCTCACGAAAATTTGTATAGATGTATTTCTATACCTACTTTTGGTCAGATAGCTTAGTACTTTGAATCTCTTGGAGTGAAAATTCAACGATTTTTCTATCTATTCAATCTTGCAAATCGTTCCACAAAGGGTGCCACAATATCAAATCTCCCTCAAAATGATCCCAGTCACGGCAATGAAACCATTTGTTGGCTTGAGGGGTCCTAACCCAGGTTCAGAATTTATCGTGCAACTAACAAACCCTACAACTACTGGCCCTTTCGGCAATGACCTGCTTGCACAGATCAAAGTCTCACCTGAAGCAGTATGGGGGGTGTTGGAACCATGTTTATGCACCTTAAGGAAGAAAATAATCTAGTGGCCCTAAACATATTTATTGCAGACTTATATATATCTTAAGAAATGTGCGCAATATAGAATAATACTTTATTAGAGCAAAACATAGTATCACAGATCACTTTGTCGCAGATATATGATATCATAATCATGTCCATATCTATAGGAGGTGTAATCACTTAAGAATATTCATCCATTTATTCAATCATCAATATAACTTCATGCATAAATTACAGATGTATTCATGCAGATACAAGTAAGAAACACATAAGTAAAGCGATATAAAGAAAGAAACATTAAACATATAATTCAGATAGACAATATATTTATTTCACAAAAATTTATCATTGTATTAGCTTTAGATCAATTCATTACAACAGAATTTCCCTTACACTTTACCTTTCCACGCACAAAGCCAACGGAGTCCACACATAGCTAGGACTAGGTCTCCGCGCACATAGTTAGCAGGAGCCTCTTTACCCAACCTAGATTGAAACCCTTACAAAAATGTCATGGACGATACACTTATATCCAAATCATCAATAATTACTTGAATACTTCCTTAGACTTGATCTATCTATTTATATCCATTCTAGCACGCAAATACTATGCTCTCAAACTATGGTTTGAGGACCACAGTTTACCCTTAAACCCTTTTACACCAAACAAGGGACTTTGGCCCGCCCCAAAGCCCCTTGACCTATTCACGCATAACGCATATACAAAACCTATATAAAAAAATACCAAAAATTGTAGACCAATGGACCCTCTCCAACAATTTGTGATAAACAAATAAGGTTTATAGAGAAACAGAGTCACCTAATTCCTATACACAAACCATCCCACAAAAAATTACAAAATAGTGAGAGGAAAGATCATGGGCGATGTTATCACTAGAAAATCAGACAAGAAAATGACATCATGAAATGTCAGGAAGAAGGATTTACAGGGCTGAGAAACATTACAGTATCTGGAAAATTGAGAAATCTCTAAGGTCAAGAGGAAAAATTATCAATTTGCACACACAAGACATATGCAAGAGCACTCCATGCACATTCTTCTTCGATAGTCCTCTTGTCTCTGTGGCTTTCCCTCAATAAGCCATGCGGTCCTGACTATGGAGGAAGGTCACCATCTGGGACCACTTGGCACATTTTAGGAAGAAGATTCACCACTTGAGGATGCCCAAGGATAGTCGCCTAGAGCACCCTTGAGACATCAAGTGAGCACAGAATGGAATCAACCCCCACTCTTGGTTCACTATCCACAATTCTACCAAGAGTGGGAAGAAGGAATTGAATTTTTCCTATAAAATTACACCATAAGAAGAATTAAATGAGAACATATTGTTATGCTAGCCAAATTTCCCATTAGAAAAACAATAGTGTGTTGTCCGAGAAGCAATAGAGTGAGGGGATTCAGTTTTTGGCCATTCAACACCTCAAATCCCTAAGGAGAAGTTCCCCTAGTGTCCAACATCCAATCACTTGTTCGAGGAGAAGAGAGAGCCTACATACCATCTCAAGGGGAAATCTCTCCTTTCCTTGTGTATTAGAGCTCCATAGCTCTAAGGACCCAATGCAAGTGTGTAACATTCTACAGCTTCTTTACTAATAGCGGCTAATAAGAGGGGATTAATTCTCTGTTTAGATTATTAGCTCATTGGACTCGATTGAGCTTGTGTTTACGTTTTATAGTTTTTTTGTTTCCTCTTCTTATCTATAGCATACTATGTTCCATAAACTATGTTTTCTACATGTTAGTATGTTTCCACTAACCATCTAACAACTCTTTTTTCCCTGTGACCATTGCTTGTAGGTTAGAAATCACTCTATCAAGAACCGTTTTTTTATTACACTTGTGCACTAAGAAAACCAACATAGGATTGGTGACTCCACTTATTTTTCCTCTTAAGATAAGTGGTTTTGTTTTTGCAGAGTCTCTTTTATGCTCAGGATTGCTGCACCATCATCTCTCCTCCTCCTCATCTTCTCTCATTCACCCTCTGTGAAGAGATTCAGTTGAGGAGGTTCAGAATTTTTGTGTGCAGGAAAACCGTGCATGTTCAACATAGATAAACATGTCGGTCCACATGTGTTCATGTCAGATAAGCATGCAGAGTCATGTGCCTATGTAGAAAAATTCCATGCGGAAACCAGTGAACCATTTTTTCATTAGTTTTCTTCATTTTTTGCAACTATAAAGTGACTGGAAGCCTAGAATAAATCTTCCAACACTGTGTTTTGGTGTCCCTTGACTGTTAGGACATGTTTCTAGCTACACTTTAGTTTAGCTATTTGCATAGTTTTAATTTTTAGTTTATTGTCACAAATCCTCATAGTTTAATTAGGAGGCAAGTAAGTGGATAAAATCCACACATTATATCTGAATGAACTTATTTAGTGATAATAGACACCAAACACATAGGTAATTAGTAAGGAATAAGTGGCTCATATCCACGCATGCTTAGGTAGTTTCCATTTGTTTTTTTCCTAGTTGTTGCATTAATTTTAGTTTAAAATTTTGCATTAGGAACTAGGACTAGGATCAAATTATCTAAGAAGGCAAGTAGTCTTTGTTGCCCTTGCACCCTTTTCTGGCCCTGGGCATGCATATGAAAGCTCTCTTTTGATATTTTTTGTCTCCAATTAGTCCAACATTTAGTCTAATAGGAAAAATTGTAAGCATCTCATTATCTGCGCATCATTTACTTTTTGAAAGTAACAATCAAAACATAATTTAAATAGGAGGGAGTGTAATGAATCATCACATATGAACATCATACAAAAATTTTTATTACACACTTTATCACACACATTGCCACACCATAAGAAAATTAAGCCACCTTAAAACTAACCATAAGTGAACTCATTAAATCTCCCCAGAAGGGCCACCAGATAATTAATAGTTCATGTTAGTACCATTGGGGGTAGGCATCCAACAAGCCGCCATGGTCAGTTTACATTATTCAAATATAGAAGTTGACTTTATAGGGAGCCTTAAACTCATCTATCTGCCCACCGAAAATAATACCCGAGTGTTGGAACAGGGTCCCCTAAAAGCTGCGATTTTGTATATGTTTTGTATATTTTGGTCTTAATTAATCTAAATCAGGGGTTTTGGGGTGCGTCAAAGCCCCTAATGCATTGTAACGAGTCAAGGGTAGACCAAGAGTCTGCAAACCATGGTTTTCATACCATTGGATGCATAGTATAAATTGATATAAATAGATGAACCTTTTTTGAGTCATAGGTAGAAAAGAATAGATATTGATGATAGTTGTGAATTGTTAAGATCTGTTTGGGTTTCTAGGGTAAGGACTCCTGCTAACTGTGTGCACGGATCTCCTCAGTATTTCTGTGTGCAGACCCTATTGGCTGTGTGCGTAAGCTGTGTTGGATTGTATTTGGTTTTGGATTCTAATATATGCAAATCTGGTTAGAGTATCTCTGTGTTTATGTATTAATGTTGATGCGAACTGTTGGATCTATGGTTGGCTATCCATTGTTACTACGGATCTGTATTTGTTATAATACAGAGTATTCCTGTGATCTATTTTTTATGCGTTTATGATATTACTTGTGATATTGCTGCTGCGAAGGTGTTGATTTAATCTATGACTGATAGTAACTCTGGTAAAATACCTCTAATATCCATAAAACACAACCACTTTAAGGTAAACTATGTACATGTGTCATTTCTCCCACAAAATAAAGGCTTCCTCTAATATCCATAAAACACAACCACTTTAAGGTAAACTGTGTACATGTGTCATTTCTCCCACAAACTAAAGGCTTCCTCCCATTAATTTTAGATGTAAACTCTACCATAAACTTTTTAAGTTAAACTTTAAGATAAACAATGCACATGTCATTTACCTCATGATCTTGTGTCATTTTTCTCATGCATTTTCAATAAATGTCGATTTAATATATATATATATTGAATTTTCTTTTTCTCAGGGATAAGAAAACCATTAAATATGGTTGAAAAATGGAAATTATGCATAGAATTTTCTTTCTATCCCAATCCAGGGAAAGCAGTGATTACATATGTGCTTTCCAATATTGCGACTAGCAAAGTCGTCCAAAGGAAAATGAATATACTGGGAAGAATAACAAACAACGAGGCATATTATATTGGATTGATAGAAGGCTTGGGAACAACGATGAAGTATGGATCAAATGGAATTGTAGTTTTCACCAATTCTGAACTTGTGTGCAACCAGATGAATGGCGTGTGCCAAGTTAAAAAGGAGAGGCTAAAAGAAATGCATGGAATAGAAAACAATATTGTTAGACAATTTCAATTTTTTAGTATAAGGCATTGTACAAATGTGAATAAGATGTCTGCTGATCTATTGTGTGGGGCAATGCCAATTCATGATTCATCTATCAAAGATGAATTAGAATTATACAGAGCAATGCCAATGCAAGATTCTTCTCTCAAAGATGAATTGGTTTTTAGATTCTCTTCTTCAAAAATTCAAGATTAATCTCTCAAAGATGAATTAGTGTTGAGACACTCCCCTTCAAAATTTATGGATGGACATTGTAGCATATCTTGGATATGTTTGTGTTGTGTACTTATAAATGTGTCTTTTCTAATTACCATGTGTTTTTTTCAATTATATACCAAGTGTTCTCCCACCACACCATGTAAAGCACAACTTGGTGAACTTCACATTTGCAACAAGTGAACTTCACGTTTTTATAAAATTAAAATGCGTGGACTTCAAGAAATTTTTGTTTAAATGGAGTTTGTTTAAATGGAGCTTCACGCTTCTTTTTTAATGACCATGTGTTTTTTTCAATTTTATACCAAGTGTGCTCCCACCATGTAAAGCGCAATTTGGTGAACTTATCATTTTTATAATGTCTTTTTTGTTTGAATTGAGTTTCACACATCAATTATTGCTTTGAGAGTTGTGTTCTACATAATTTGTGTACACTAAATTACAAATTGATTTTCTAAAATTTATTTTGTGTAAATGTCCACCAATAGATATATATATCATGGAGGATGAATGACAAAGATCATTTGAATCCCATATGGAGGTTCAGGGATCGGGGGATGTTTATGGTATTTAAATATAATCTTAAATCTCCATACATGTGTGTACATATGGAATTGATTTTTATTAACTTTTTGAGTTAAATTACTTGTTACTAAGTTTCATTTTTTAATTTTTAGGAGGTAAGAGGAGAAGGGTTTCTACTCCATCCATGGAGCGTGCCCATGGTTCAACCAGTCGCGGTATGGTTCACGCAATTTAATCAATGAATATGTATATGTATTTATATGCACACATGAATGTATTTTTCAGTTGATTATAAATTCGTATTTGTTTATGAAGCTTCTCTCTCGTCTCAAGAGGTTGGTGGTGGTTCAAATCCACTTAGAGGGCCATCAATGAGTGGTAGTAGGTTGCGTGAAAGGGGTGATATTTATTCCCCTGAAGGCCAATCAGCGGCTGCTGGTTCTCAGCAGGGTCATTTTGGGTCTGGTTCTTAGTAAGGTCATTCTAGGTTTGGTTCTCAGAAGGGTCATGTTGGAGAAGATGCTAACCAACAACGTCAAGGTTGCCATCAATTTCAATATTTTTTTCATTAAATTTGTACAACTTTTTTTACATGTGTTTTTTCTAATATACGAAATTTTATATATATTGATGTAGAGGCAGAAAATGTTCCAACTAGTGGTCAAAGTAGACACAAGGCAGAAAACTACATTCAAGAAGAAGGTTGTCTACCCAGCACAACTTATCCGGCCGACATTATTGATATACCATGGGAAACAAAAATGGCGCAATGCACCTTAAAAAGGTGTGAAAGACTTTATGCAAAATTGCAGAGAGATCTCGTGGCTTTGTCTCTACCTACTGAGAGTCGAAAAAGCCTTGAAATAGTTACACATTCATTGGTCGAAATTGTAAATGTGTAAAGAAATCTTGGGCCAACGACTGATACATTTGTAGAAGTGATGAGAAAGAGAAAGGAAACAGTAATGGGTCCAGATAAATGGGAGGATGTAAAACAAAAAGTTACAAAAGATGTGGCCAAGTCAATGTTTAATTTCATGGAAGAGCCAAAAGAAAAATGTTGAAGGTGCAATATTTCAAGCACCCAAACATAGCTCGCTATTTGTATGATAGGCACCTTGCGGCCTATGGAAGGCTCCCATGGAATGATGAGGTTCCTGTTTATTTTGCACAAATGTTTTACGCGGAATTTTTTTTGGGTATGAAACCCAACTACAATGACCTTCTGTCAGAATTTTTTGGTATGGGGAAAGGTCGACTATATGACCGTAAGGGCACTAAAAGAGATGTGGAGTTGCCTCGCCCTGAGCCACCATTGGTGAGTCGACCTTTTCGGGTCGAAACTCTGCGGTCAGAGATGGATGCGACTTCTCAAATAAGCCGAGAAGAAATGGATGTTATGATCGACAATGTTTACAGTGGATTGGGTGGAGTCGATGTTTGTTTAAATCGACAAAAAGCACGTGAAAATGCACGTGCCAATTTTGTGTATTGTACAGATGAGGAGATTGACAACATGAATGTTGAAGATCTCCGAATATATGCAAAAAATTGTCGCAATGGTTTGCAAGACCTAATTTTTCATGAGGAAAAGGGCACCAGAATGGTATGTGTTAATGACCTTAGGGTTTGAAATTATTTTAACATACATATACATGTGTACAATTTGTAATAAATACATGTGTATGTACATGTATACATTTATTTGTATGTACATTAATCTAACAAAAATGTATGATTATATGTTAAAACACCATTTGCAGTTCTCACACATGATGCATGACAAAAATGTTAATATCACGTTCGGGACCTCTAGTTCAAACAATGCAAATGGGTCTGACCATCAAGATATGTTGGCAAATGTTAGTGTTTTTTAAGTGATTTTAAAATAAATAATTTTTCACACATGTACATGTATGTATATATAATTTGATAAAATGTTTTAACAGATACTGATTCTGTCTGATGTTTTTGGGATGGAAGTACCTTCTTCTTCCTTGGGATATGTACCTTCTACTTCCTTGGGAGATGAGCCACAAGTGTGGACAATTTTTCATAAGTTTAAAAATTATGTTTAAAAGTTATATATATATATATATATTCCACCTCAAAAAGTTCCATTAAAAATTGAGATATATATATATATATATATATATATATAGAGAGAGAGAGAGAGAGAGAGAGAGAGAGAGAGAGAGATCTATATTTTGAGTTATTTAAAATTTTTTGAATTTAGGTTCCTATAGAAGATTTCTTTAATCCGCGGACTCTAGTGATGGAGATAGGAACATCCACAACATTTGAACAAGTTTTCTTTACTTCCTTTTTTTAATATTATTGAAAATAAGTTTATATATGTACACGTGCATTTTCATTTGAAATTTTTTCATATATAATATATATATATATATATATATATATAACTGTACATGTATATCGTATAGTTTACCGCTGCAGATGTTCCTATGGGGGCAGAACTTGTTCATCAAATGGAGAGGGAACCTCATGAGGTATTGCATGATTTTTTTGTTATATTTTGTTTTTTACATGAAGTTATAGATATATATATTCTCACTGATTTTTAAAACATCAAATTTTAATGTTCAAGTACATGTGCATTGTGTATGTAGGTTTCCCATGATGCTTCACATGATAGGGCGCGGATTGAGACCCTGATAGGGAAGACGCTAGATCTGTCTCTATTTGATGGACATGATTTGTAGATTTGATTTCAAGATTTAGATGGTCTTAAAATTTGTTAAACTTGATACAGTTTGATACTTGTGAGATCTACAATTTTTGGACATATTTTATTACATTGTTAATATAGTTTGTTTTGTTTCAAAAAGTTAATTTTTGGATGGTTTTAGTACTTTTGGCATGTGAATGTGAAGTAATTTTGTCATCTATAAATTAATGTTGTCATCTGAACTACATTTGGCATGTTATGTAATGACATGTGTTATAATTTGTTTTGTTTTTAAAATTTAAGTTTTGGATGCTTGGAGTACATTTGGCATGTGAAGTAATGTTGTGATCTATATATTTTTGTTAAATTAAAAGTTAAAAGTTTTGGATGGTTTCAATCTACATTTGGCATGTGATATTTAATGTTAAATGTTTTTGTTGGATAGTTGAATTATAATTGGTATGGCATGTGAAGTTTTTAAAACTCAAGTTTTGGATGGTTTCAATCTACATTTTGCATGTGATATTTAATGAACTTTAAATGTTTAATGTTTTAATGTTGCATGATATATAATCAAAAGGTTTTTAAAACTTAAAGTTTTGGATGGTTTCAATCTACATTTGGCACATGTGGTATATAATGTTAAATGTTTCTATTGGATCTAGTTGAACTATAATTGGCATGGCATGTGAAGTAACGTTGCACGATATATATAATCAAAATGTTTTTAAAAATCAAGTTTTGAATGGTTTCAATCTATATTTCGCATGTGATATTTAATGTTTTAAATGTTTAATGTTTTAATGTTGCATGATATATTATCAAAAAGTTTTTAAAATTTTAAAGTTTTGGATGGTTTCAATCTACATTTGGCACATGTGGTATATAATGTTAAATGTTTCTATTGGATAGTTGTTCACTATAATTGGCATGGAATGTCAAGTAATGTTGCACAAATCCATTTTGGATGGTTGAAGAACATTTGGAATCTTAAGATTTCTTTTTATCTCTACATGTAGTCTTGTTTGAATGAAAAAATTTCCAATAGGAAGAACATAGCTTTTCAATGCAACTAACCATGTATCAATTGAGCTCTAATTGAAAAAAGAGTTTAAAGAAGTAGATATATGTACAAATTATCCATTTAATTTTGATTGGAAATATAAGTCTAGTACATATATATGTTTGTTGAATTTGGGTCAATGTCGTTAATGCACTCAAATAGGTAGCCGTGTTGATTTATTTACATTGTGGAAACTTTTTACAAGAAAATCCAACTAGTTTTTCATCAATGCACATAGAAAAACTACTTAGAACAATTAATTGCATTCTAGAACATATCTATCCAATACAAGTAACATTTTTCATCAATGCACATTGAACATATCCGACCACTGGACAAACAAATTTTGTACTAGATTTTCAATCAGGAATAGAGATGTGGGTCAAATCCCACCAAAAGTCGGAGAAGTGATCCAAGTCTCTTGTCTGAAAGGAATCTTCATACAAAAATATAATGCGGATGATTTATATACATTGTGGATACCTTTTACCAGAAAATCCAACTAGTTTTTCATCAATGCGCATAGAAAAACTAGTTCCAGTTAATTTCATTCTAGAACATATACATATACATATACATATACATATACATATACATATACATATACATATATATATATATATATAGATATATATATTCAATACATGTAATATTTTTCATCAATGCACGTGTATAGAAAAGATACTTTCAGTTGATACTAGAGCACGTGCATGTACCAAAAAAAATTTTACATGTGCAAACACTTACACAAATAACATAAGAAGCTCAATTTTTAGTTGAGTACTGGAAGTTATAAAACATATTTAATCGAAAGAGAATAAATTGTTGGACAATTCAATCAAAAAAATTCTAATGGAATTCCATCTTCAATAATCCGTTCATGATCGGATTTTGACATTTTCCATCTCTTAATTTCCGATTTTTTCTTTGATTGAACTTCTATCAACTTTATGCATGCTGTACACACCAAGTGACTATATTAACAACTTATGGAATCAAGTTCATAGTCTTCAAAGTAAACAAAGTCTCCACTTTGATGAGTTTGTATGAAAAAATAACCTTTCAGTATAATAGACCCTCTGTCATATTGAAATCCATGATCATTATAGTTTTGTAATAATTTCATTTTTCGTTCAGTGCAACGCATCAAATAATACTTCACATTTTCATCGTTGTCAATAGGTGAAATTACAACCAAAACATCTCCTGCACAATAAAACGAACTTAACAAAATTATACATATTTAAATTTATTTCTAGATCTTTAAATCATTAGAAATTAATTCAAATGTTACCTTCTCTAACAAGATCAGAAACTCGATCACCATCGGATGATATTGTAGTTTCCTCTGATTTCATTTCTTCAAACATTGCAACAGACATTTTTCCCTTTGTATTTAGCTCTGTATGTTTCCAATCGTTCACATACATTTTGTTTTCACAAACGTCATTGGATTTTGTGTTGTCTATGCAAACATCACAAAAACTCCAATGCAAACACATTTCTGGACGACTTTGTTTGAATTGAATGCAATTTTCGAGTCCCTTTTATTGTTTCAACGTCACTTCCAATTGATCTATCTACGTCTTCGATCCCAGTATGCCAGAAAAACCTTTATATGGAAAATTAAAAGAAGAATTTGTAAATATGATATCAAAATACAATCAAAGATAATCATTGCATGATAAATGTAAAATGTTTAAAATTAGATTTCCAATATAAATTAAATTGAATGTACCTTCACACTTCCCTTGATGGGTTAGTCTCATAGCTTAGAGCAGCGATGCACCATTGAACAACTTCTTTAGCATTCACAAGTTGGCTTTCAGAGTGGTTCATTTGATATCTTCAAAGTGCTCGTTTTATGCATTCTCCTGCACCGTCATGTTCTCCTTTTCCATGTCCAGTCTCAAAGAAATTCCAACAATGTTTAATGCAGGTTTTCTTATGAAGACAACACAACCAAAAGAATGATCGTGCAGATTTGAATTGACCTGCGCATCCGTCTGACCATATCCAATGTTCATTGAATGTTATTCCACGATTTTTCAAGGAATCATAGTTTTTTCCAAAAACAATGTTGTACAAAACATGTATCATGTGTACGATCGTCACTGATATAAAAGTGATATTCTTTAATGATATGTCGATTTTCACTCGTGTTTTCTATATGATCGACATTTTTTTCAGCATGTCTATATAGAATATGGACGAGCATGGAGACTTGGTCAGAATGATAGTATTCACTCTGAATTTATTTTTTTGGAACAAATGTGTAGTTTTCTGCAAAATCAATCACTGACAAAATGGTCGTGGTGGAAAAAATTCACAGGATTTTTTGAATTGAAAGTCTTTCCATCGAGCTCTATGGGAATGCTTGGTGTATTTGTAAATTTCTGCCTCAAACTTTCCCAAAAGGTCTATCAGAAAAATTTCGTCTTCTAGTAATTCAATTCTTTTAATACTATTTGCACCTTGAATCGATGTATCGATATATTCATATCTCTTCCATTTCACTTTCATCTTGGACAATGATTGATCATTTATATCAATACGATATTTGTTTTGAAATTTAGTCAAATTTCCACAATCATCACATTTTTTACCACCAACACATTTCTTTTTGTAAAATAGTTCTTCGCTTTCTCTTTCACATAGAATTTGAGATATGAAATCACAGATAGTGGAAGGAGGAGGTGAATCCTTCCATAATGTTCTACCAAAATCAAGGAATGTGTCATAATATAACTCAAATTCCACATGATAACGGCAACAACAAGTGTCACGTATGGTGATAGGTTTTACATACCATGGTTTTTGTTGAACAAAAGCACTGAGTGAAACATGAATTTGATGATTCTCTTCTTTGAACTTGTTGAATAACTCTATCTGAGTGGTTTCCAAGAGATGTTTTTCATGTTCTTCGTACTGATTTCGTGCTATTCTTCTTCGCATCACATGCCTTGTAGTTGGTGAAACACGCGAATTGTTCTTCCAATATTCATATATTATTTTTTTAACATTTTCTCCAAGTCTATCTTTGTATGGTTTCCTACAAATAGCTCTCCAACAAGCGAGTTCATCATTTACATCTATTTGCAGCCGAAATTTCCGATGTTTGTGCAAATTTTTTCGCGAGGTTCCCAGTGCTCGTGCCATAGATGTTACCAAATGATTCTCTTTAGTACTTGATGAAACCATTGCCATCTGTATTCCTCTACATACAATTGAAACATCTTTCTCTCTAGATCTCTTAACTGACTTTATAGCACTACTCATATTTTTTATCACATCTTCCTTCATTTTTTTATCTAGGGTTGATTTTCGAATACCCCGTAGTGTCATAGCTTCTTTTAATTTCCTTAATGATAGGATACCTTTCAACATTTGAGCCTGAACTATCACCTGCTCATTTAAGAAATACTTTTCAAAAATGCAGTTAACACGATACCGTATAGCATGGTCAGGTTTTTTATCTCCATATGTGTGAGTGTCGAAATTTTCTAACATCTCATCATTCACAGTGATTTCATCTGTACATATTCGAAAAAATAGTACATATTCAATAAATAACTAAATTAATAAATACATCTATAATTTCAATAATACGTGCATGTGTTTAATATATATATATATATATATATATATATATATATATATATATATGTACATACCTTGTGATTCAATTTCTTTATTTGGATTTCTTTCAATATTTTCACCATCTTCAATCATTGGTTCAATATCTCTTTCACTTTCTCTTTCAAAATTTTGTATCTCATCATCAATGCTTTGAGGAATATCTCTGTCTGTTTACATTAAACAAAATATTTTTCAAATTAGTTCATCAAATAAAAATTAAGCTTCACATTTTACACTAGGAAAATTTTTAATATATCAATAGATCATAATATTTACATTTACATACCTTCTTCAATTTCTGCTTGAGGTTGATTTTCCTCTTCAATATTTGAGAGGGCTTCTAACTTCCTTTCGCGAGATTGTCTCGTCTCTTCTCTACGTTCCTCAGGGTCTCTTTTTCGATCATATTTTCTCGCACAAGTCCTTCAATTTCCCATGATAATAGGTTATGAAGTTCAAAAAATTTCCTTCAAAACATTAGACAATAACTCAATTAGAAGAAACATCACAAAATATTTAATTTAAAAAAAATTCATTTTAATTTTTTTGCAAAAAATACATACTCCAATCCAAAACACTTACTTTAAAAAATTTGAGAAAAAAATGTCTTATAAAAATGAAACAAAGCTCAAAATATTTACTTCAACTCAAAACACGTACTCTAAAAAAATGTTACTTCAAAAAATGCCTCCAACTTTAAAAAAAAACGTCACTTTAAAAAATACTTCCAGAAAATGTTTTTTTCAAAATTAAGCCCAATTCCATACTTTCAAAAAAAATGAAGCACAAAAAACACGCAAAAAAATGTATCACATACCTCCAAGAAATTTCCTTTGAATGTACGTCCAAGAAAATTCCTTAAGCCCAAAACAATTTTTTGCAAAATCAGGCCGCCTCCAAGAAATGTCCTCCAAGAAAATTCTTTAAACCCAAAACAATTCTTTGCAAAATCAGTCTACTTCCAAGAAATTCCCTTAAATCCAAACCTCCAAAAAAAATTTTAAAACCCAAACCAAGACCTTTGTAAAATCATATGAAACATACTATAACTGATTGGCAAACCTGCGAATAGATCTGTTTTATAGCTACGAGAATATCCTTGTTCCTTTTAGATGAATCCATGACTTATTGATTACTACGATTATAGTTTTTGTACTGATAGATCTTTCTTACGCACGTGGATGCAAAGGTAGTTAATAGATATGAGCTCTACAATATAAGTCTGTAACTAGATATGTTGAATACAAAGTTGATAAGCTGGGAATGCAACCCTATTTGACTTACCTGCTCTCTCTCATGGTGCGGAAACCTCGTTCCAGCACCCTCCCATACTGCTTCAGGTGAGAATTTGACCTGTACAAGTAGGTCACTACCGAAAGGGCCAGTAGTATAGGGGTTTTTTGGCAAACCTTAACCTCCAAACCTGGGTCAAGACCCCTCGAGCCAACAAATGGTTCCATTTCCAGGACCGAGAAAATTTTGAGAGAGAGATCGGGAAATTCCAAAAGAATATTGGAAACCTAAGAAGAAAGAAATTGAGGAGTGGTTCGAAAAACAAATTCAGAAATTTGCGATAAAAAAAGAATCACAGCACGAGTTTGACGGCAGAAAAGTGGAAGAATAAGTAATTTTTCACAGAGATCTACACGATTTTCTTTGTGACATTTGCAACTGACCTTCAGAAGTGGCTTGGAAGGCTCATAGAGTTTCAGAAGTGTTGGAAGGACGAACAAATCATGTAGTGGACCCTAGAGTTGATTCAGCAGTTAGGAAATAATGATAACACCATCACTCGCATGGTAGATCATTGGGTGGACAATGTGATAGGAGGGTTTGTGACATAATTTTCAATTGATCAAGTTGTGTCCTACTCTGAGGCAGAACATTCTTCAAGTGTTTTTGGGGAAAGTTTCTGAAGACTCTGCCATTACTGATTAAGATCTTATTGTGCGAAAAGAGTATCATGTGTGGTAATATAGAGTGAATGAGCTCTGATCAAAGTGAGGGTACAACGCGCAGTGCTAAATAGTACATAACCAACTAGGAGGGAGACCGATCTATCTACAGTCTAGTAAGAAATTATGTTATGCATAGCTCTCCGTCTACACCACCATCTAACCCTTATAGTGGTAGGAACTCACCACCTCCACCACCGGAAAACGATATGGCTTCTCATATGAAGCTACCCACCTTCAAGGGCGTAGGAGATGAGGATATGGAACGGTTTTGGTTTGTCGCAAGATCAGTATGGACTGCGCAGAATGTAGCTAGTGATGCGGTGAAAAGGGTGTAGCTATCTCTTGCCTTTGAAGGAAGGGAATTGGACTGGTATATGGGGTACATCAACCATCATGTGAATGCAGCCATTGAATAAATTAAAAATTATTTGAAACAATAGCTCAAAAATACCAAGTTCTACTCGCAGATAGTGAACGGCTTGAAGGATTTCAAGAAAGTATCGTCTGAATCCGTATGGGAGGCTAAGCAATGGTTAAAGAAGGTAATTAGAGAAGGAGGATTTATGTACAATGACAAGCATCACATGAAGTGGTTCATTACTATGCTGCTACCCCACTTGCGTGTGCCAATGGGACATCAATCCATTGAAGAATCATAGGAAAAGGCCTTGGAAGTTGCGATGAAGCTAGAAGTTGTGCCACGAGATGATACATAGTTAGGAGTATAGAAGATACAAGGCCAACTATAAGCAATGTATACGGAGATCTAAAATCTACGGAAGGAGCGAGGAATGGAGGCTAGACCTAAAAGATGGTGCATACGATGCGGGGTGAATGGACACACCAAGCATAATTGTGCTCTACTAGAAGACTACATACAGGCTGGTGGACCTAGTCTGTTGTGACCTAGGGAAGCTGTAGGACCCAGTTCGGTGCTGTGGTGAAATGATTGTCATGTTTCTGGGCTGCACGATACCAACCACTTCCTTCGCCTTGTGGCATATGTAATAGAAATAAAGAAACAATGTGCAAGTTCTGTAGATCTGTAGGACATGATGAATAGAATTGTCAAACATACGATATAATGATAGATCAAGGAAATCTGTATAGGATACAGGTGGATACGTCATCACCAAGATCCCCCTCGGGCATAGGTGGTTCTCCAGGCAGAGGATGGGGCCGAGGCAGAAGCGCGGGTAGGGGGAGAGGGAAATTGATTTGCTATAACTGTGTAGAAATAGGCCACTTCGCAAGGGATTTCATGAAACTTGGGAGACAATCTTGTAGATACTATAGATAGTTGGATCACATGGTTGAATATTTCCCAATTCTGATAGCCAATATGCAGGAGAAGCAGCAAACACCTACGCAGAATGTACAAAGGGTCAAGGTGAAACCTCGGGATGAAGGACCAAGTGTTAATGTTATAACACGCAGTGGCATGGCCACCGAAGGAGCTGCAGAGAAATCTGAGGTGGTGCCTCTCATCCGTAAAGTGACTGTTAAACAAGAAGGTTTGGACTTACAAAAAGAAAAAGAAACCTTTGTTGCAGCTCGCCAAGACTTTTCTAAAGTTGAGGCACCTACTCATCAAGCCCGTGCGAACCTTAGAGAAGATGATGAGGTCAAACCATTCTTGCAGGCATGTATGAAGTTGTTGCGCAACCAAAAGGCCATAGAAAACCTCCAAGATTTGATAAATAGTTGCACATAAACGACAACCCTAGTTATGGAAGTTAAGGATGTACACAAACTCTATAAGCATAAGAGACACATAGGTTGGGAGATGAGGTTTACCATGCAAATCGGTGATTATGAGATAGATCAAGTTATTCTAGACTTGGGATTGGATGTGAACGTCCTCCCTAAACAGACTTGGTAGCAAATGGGGGAACCTAAGTTGGAGTGGTCCACTATCCAACTGTGTATGGCCAACTAGCAAAATATCATCCCGTTAGGAAGACTATCGAAGATTGTGGTAGATATCACAGGAGTTAAGGTCCGGGCTTACTTTGAAGTCATTCAGATTGTAGAGGATGCGGGCCCTTACCCAGCGCTCCTAGGATTGGACTGGGCCATAGATATGGGCAGTATTATCAACTTAAAAAAGGGGAGCATGGTATTTGAAATTGAAGGAACACAGGTGATAGTACCGCTATATCCCACAAAAGGAGAAAGGTATACAGAGCCAGTGTGTGAGGAAGAAGAGGTGGATCACATCTATAAGCTAACTGCGAGGGACGAAGACTGGATCAGTCCTACAGCTGATGGTTTGCTTTGCTGGGAAGGAAATAGCGAGTGCTTCTCTGACTCCGACGAGGAAATGGAAAATTGGAAAAAGTGGCTTCATGATGTCTCTACGTTGCGCTGCCTACGAATTACAAGGGGATTCCATTGCATATCCTTTAAGGTGAGAGAACTACCCTACTTTGATGGGTCTCGTAGTGTAAAATAATTTTTCCGAACATTTGAAGCTAAGGATTCTAAAGAAAAAAGGTTATGGGCCCTTAATCTAGCCATGCATGCAACACCTGCAAGATGGTGGGATATACATAAGGGGGCGTTCCAGCACTAGGAGGATTGTCGGGACATGATGATCCTAAGATTTTAGCCTTCGGCTAAGGCACACGTCAAGATGTTCCTTGGCTTAGGGGATCTGCGTGAACACTTTTTTGCTTGGATAGAGAAGTGGGGCGACCAAAATACAGAAGAATGGGTTCAATTTTTCATTCATGTATTAGGTCCAATCCCTAATACACGGTACCTAGATGCAGAGCTACATCAATGCACCTTCCATTGGGAAACTCTGAAGGATGAATTCATAGGAACATTCAGATTGATAGGGGGTTCAGAGGCACTTGAAAATGCTTTGCAGGACATAGATACGTTTTCTTTTTTTTTTTGTGAATCCAACTCCTCTGCAATATTTGGGGCACTAGCATAGGAAAAACATATGGAGGGTATTGTCAATTGTCACAATATAACGATAGAAGAGTGCAATGAGAATCTGCGCAATATCTCTATCCTAGATTCAGAAGGGGAGCGCGCTGTTGTGGGATCTTCATTACAGACTGGGGATGTGACAAAGCCTTTGAAACTGCGAAAAATCAACATTGGCATGGAAGAGAAACCTAAGTTGGCTAAAATTGGGGACTACTGGGATGATGACATTGTAATAAAAGTTGTTGAATTGCTCACAAAATATCAAGACTTATTCCCAAAAAAGTTTTCGAAGCTCAAAGGGATTACAGGGGACCTAGGGGTTATGCACATCATGCTAAAATTGGATGCATGCCTTGTAAAGCAGTGGCCTTATAAGTTTAACCCTAAGTATAAGCAAAAGGTTAAGGAAGAAATCGATAAAATGCTTGCCGTAGGTATTATTGAGCCGGTTGAGCAGTCAGATTGGGTAAGTCTGATGGTGGTTTAGGAAAAGAAAAAAAAGGGAGAAATACAAATCTATGTGGACTTACGCAAACTAAATGACGCCTGCATACATGACCCCTTTCCGACACCATTCTCTGATGAGATCCTAGATAGTGTAGGAGGCCAGGAGCATACTCATTCACTGATAGGTTCTCAGGATACCATCAGATCATAATCGCACCAGAAGATCATAGAAAAATTACATTTTCCACTAAAAGGGGATCCTTCCAGTATACATTCATGCCGTTTGGACTCAAGAATTCCCCTCCTATATTCTCACAGGTCATTGTCGCAGTGTTCAAGGACTTCATCCACAGATTCCTAGAAGTGTATTTCAATGATTGGACTATCTTAGGCTTGGTAAAGGCGCATGTTTAAAACCTGTGCATGATGTTGGACACCTACCGAAAACACCAGATTTCCCTAAATATCAAGAAATGTATCTTCTGCGTACCCATCGCAATCTTGCTCAGACACATAGTTTGCCAACAAGGGTTGATGGTGGAACCTCCAAAATTAGTATTTATTATCAATCTGGCAGTACTAATTACTGAGAAACAGCTGCGTTCAATCCTTCGACATACAAGCTACTACAGAAAATTCATTTAGGGATATGCACTGATCGCAAAACCCCTGGAAAAGATGCTTAAGAAGAATGTTTCATTCTTTTGGGATGATGAGTGCCAGAAGAGCTTTGAGCTACTCAAGGAAAATATGGTCTCTGTACCTATTCTTATTTTTCCTAATTGGGCGAGGTTATTTCACGTTCATGTTGATGCCTCAGGGATTTCCCTAGGAGAAATCCTTACATAGCCTGGCACCAGGGACATTGATCACCCAATCGCATTTGCTAGTCGAAAACTCTCGCATGCAAAGCGCAATTATGCCACCATAGAGAGGGGAGGATTGGCCATGGTCTATGCACTACAGAAGTATCAGCACTACCTGTTAAGAGGACACTTTAAAAATTTTACAGATTATTCAGCTTTAAAGTACCTGGTAAACAAGCCTATGTTGTGGGGAAAATCTGCAGATGGCTGTTGTTGTTTTAGGAATATGATTTTGAAATCATAGTCAAACCAGGAAAGTTGAATGCTAGGCCGGATCACTTGTCCCGAATTGAGACAGGTGAGGAAGCCACTAACCTGGAGGAAGGCTTGCTTGATGCACAACTATTTTCCATTAAGGTTATTGATGCACACTTCACTGATATCATTCAGTTCCTGACTATAGGCATGGCACCTATAGAATATTAGGTACAACAGAAGAAGGAATTGGTTACCTGGGCAGTGGATTTTACCATTATCGTAGGTCAATTATATAAATTAGGGGCTGATGAAGTGTTGTGTAGATATGTTTTGGAGCATGAAAGGCATGCTATCTTGGCAGAAGCTCATGAAGGCAAAGCAAGAGGTCACTACGTAGGCAAGGCGATGACACAAAAGATCTTGCGAGCTGGGCTATGGTGGGCTACCCTACATAGTGACTCCCATGAATATTGTAAAGCTTGCGATATGTGCCAATGGATAGGAAGGCCATCACATACAGATGAAATGCCTTTACAACCACAAATGGCTCTGCAAGCCTTTGACAAGTGTGCCATTGATTTTGTGGGACCGATAAACCCACCACGGAAGAAGATGGGTGCGCGCTATATAATTACTGCCACTGATTATGTAACCAGGTGGGCCGAAGCATAAGCAATGAAGGATTGTACTACTAAAACTATTGCATACTTCATCTTTGAGTAGATTCTAACTAGATTCGGATGTCCAAAGATCCTTATGAGCGATAGAGTTATGCACTTTGTTAATGAAACAGTACAAGCTCTAACTGAGGAATTCTAGATCCATCATGAAAAGAGCACCTTGTATCATCCACAGGCTAATGGAGCGGTCGAGGATTTTAACAAAATCTTGGAGTAAGAACTGACCAAGGTCTGCAATGTCGATCGTAGTGATTGGGACGTGCGCATCCCAGCGGTTCTTTGGGATTACCGAATGACCTACAAGAAGCTAACAGGGAAAACCCCATTCCGGATGGTCTATGGCAAGGAGGCCATTAGGCCAATGGAGTATATTGTTCCTAGTCTGCGTATCACAGTATTTATGAACATGGAAGAACCCACAGTCATGGAGGAGCATTTAGCACAGCTTGTGGATTTGGAGGAATATTGGTTTATTGCTAATTTCCATCAGGAGGTTCAGAAGGCCTACGATAAGGCATGGCATGATCGACATATTCACCAAAAGGAATTTGTGGAGGGTGATTTGGTCCTCTTATATGATAGCTAGTTTGTGAAACACCCAAGGAAGTTCCGACAACACTGGCTAGGTCCCTACACAATTAAGGAACTCACTGATGGTGGAGTTTTTCAGCTAGCTACCCTATGCGGTGATATGCTCCCAGGATATGTCAATGGTAGCAAGCTCAAACCGTATCGGATAAAATGAATATATGGCCAGAGTAGCTATATAGGGAAGGATATACCCACCAAGGAAGATGAGTATGACTAGGGTATGCGCTGGAGGTGCAGGTGTCTATTCAAAATGCAGCAGGTGCACTGGGAGTGCAAGGGTGTGCTGGGCACAGAATAGATGTGAAAAATAGCTGTTGGAACAATAAAATTGGGTAAAAAGCTAAAGTTACCGTTTAAAGGAGAGGGTGGCAGACAATTAATAACGTGATTTCCAAAGATTTTTTACTATTTATCTAAGGGTAAGTATAAATTAAGGTTCACCCAATCGTTAGTGGCCCTCTGTAGTTATAAAAGGGTAAGGTTAGGTCAGAAGAGGGTTTTGTATCTTTTCTCTTGGCTGTTGTCTGCAGGTTCATGCCTTAAGATAGTTTGGGCCTACTGTACTCCTTTCATGTCTGCACCACCCCCTCTAATAGTATCCACCCAGGGTTGGGATTAATTTTCCATGCCAAAGTGATGGCCACCAAACATGTTGAGTCCTCTCAGATGATAGCCTCAAAAGAGCCAGAAACCGAGGAGGTATTAGAGGTCGAATCAAAAGCTGAAGCAGTCATCTCCACGCCAACCACTATTAGCCACCTATAAAATTTGTCATATCAAATGGTGGCCAAGTCATTTTTTAAGCCTCCAAGAAAAAATTTCTATGCCAAATTATTATTTCTTGGAGTCTTATGAAGATAATGTATCCTTTAGTTAGTCTTCACTGTTGTTTCCCTTGTAATCCTGAAAAATCTGTTGTTTTCCTGAAGAAAAAGATTGCTAAAAACCCATTTTTCCCTTCCATTTTACCCCTCCTTTCACTCATAATTAACCTTCGTTTTCATTTCCTTTTTCCTCATGAAATTCCTCCATTTCCCTCATTTTCCTTCCTTTCCTTCATAAATTCCCTTCAATAATGTTTAAAACTCCTTTTTAAACCTTATCGGAACTCTTAAAATCCTCAAAAAATCCTCCAAAAATCATAAAAAACTGTATTTTTTCTCTAAGGCCCTAAGCCCCTTAGGCCTCAGCCCCAGCCACTTTTTCCGCATAAAACTAGCACTGAGACCAGGTGCTAAGGCCCAATCGTGCAATCATAATCGGGTTTTTCCTCTTTCCTTATTACCTTTTTCTTTTGAAAACTTCGGTTGCGACTAAGCACTTATATATATATCGGGTTTATATATATATATAAACCCAACTTTCCTTTCGTTTTTTAGAAACCCAATAGTTCATTGTTTCGGAAAATATCAACCGTTGATCTAAACCAATCAACAATCAATCCATAATCGCATCGCAAGTTTTTAATTTTCCTTTTGTTCTTGCTCCCCGTCGATGCGATCCAGCCATCAATTCCCGACCTTTGATCTTCTCTACTGTGCCCAGATCCAACGATCCCCATCGCTCCGTTCCAAAGCCCGCATTTCTGCCTTTGGCCTTCATGACTTAATCTCCACCGTCAATTTAGTTCTAAGATTGATGGCTCTGACTCAATCGCATCGCAAAATTTCTTTATTGTGTTCCCCTTTCCCTCCTCCGACTACAATCTCGCGATTCAATCTGGACCTTTGAATCCACAAGAACTGATGGCCCAGATTAATCACCCTCCGCCATGACCCTATGACATTAAAAACCATCGATTCATCCTGACCATTGATCTCTCTAAGATCTAACGGCCTGCGCTTAATCGCATTGGCCCTTTCTCTTTGTGCTTTCCTCTCTCCTCCGCCGATTCGCGAGCTTTCGATTAGATCTAGGCCATCCGTTTCTTAAATCTAATGGTCCAGATCAAACCTACCTTCCTCTATTATTTCATGAAGCTCCACATTGTAAATTCCTCAGTGATGATCCACCGTTGATCTTTGTAAATCAATGGTCCACGTTTCACCCAACCCTCGTCTCATATTCCTTTCGATGTTTCATCTTTCAATCTGGGCCATTCATTATGAACATCTAATGGTCTAGATTAAACTCGATAGGCCCAAATCCTTTGGGACCTATCTCCCAATCGATAAATCCAGACCGTTCATTCCCCTGATCAACCACCCCAGATCAAAACTGCCTTCACCCTACCCACCTTCTTCCACTTGCGCAACTTGTCTTATCGTGCTCTCATCCCCACCATCGAATCTCTCCACCTTTGATCTAACGGCTAAGACTCCATATCGCGTGATTTTAAGCCCGAACGTTAATTCCTAAAAATTATGCGATATGGGTGGCTTCTAAGGGACACGTGTCGGCCAGAGACCCATATTGTGTTTTGTTGGAGAAATTTTGAAACAGCCTTTGAGCAGCGTGACACCAGTGGTTTTTACAGCCGAAACCACTTTTCCCATTTGCATTACATTTTCTTCTTTTTCTCCATCGTTGATCTTTGAGATCTAACGGTCTCAGTTTAATCTTGCCATTTAGACCATCTCCCTCCACCATTCTTCTAAAGGACTTCATCAATGAATCTCTGCCATTGATTTCTATTGGTTGATCTAATCCAATGGCCCAGAATTGTTCTGAAACCCCAAATTACATTCAACCCCATTTCACTTCCGCCAAAGATTTTTCCCCTTTTTTCATTACTTTTTCCCCTGTTTTACCTCCTCTGCATTATATAATCATGATTGATCTCAACCATTGATCTTTGCAGAACAACGGCTCAAACTTAATCTCCACCACCGTTTATCCAACCGCCTCCCCATCTGACCCCAGCGAGCAATCCTTGCTGCTGATGGCTTTCATCCAATGGTCACAATCTAACCTAAACCTCCGAAGTAGTTTAAACCTATCCCCACAGGATTTTCTTAATTTTTCTTTGTTTGTGCAGGTTTTAATGGTTTTTCCATTGTTTTAAAAAAAAATCAAGGGTTGGGGATGACGATCCCTTGGGCCATTATTCATGAAGGGGATCATTCTGTAGGGTTTCACATCAGGATTTATCTGTGCCTCATGAGCACTGATAAAACTATAAAACCCTCTGCACGCTTGCGAAACCAAAAAACACAGTAAACCTTGATCCGATAAAGAGTAAGAGTACCCAGGGATAAAATTAAAGCAGAAATGAATGTTTTATGATTTTAAACACAGTTTTGAGGGATTACGGCAATAATTTGACAATCAAAGGCCTAATCCACTCAAATGAAGACAGTATGAAGACCAAAAGATAGAGATTAAGCCAAATTAGGCCTAGAACATAGATCAAAAGCAAATTAACCATGTTTGAGGTTAAAAAAATAATATCTATCAGTCCGAGAAAGCCTCCACTACCACATCGGAGGCTAATTGAATCCTCTCCAGCTACCATAAAGCACCTGCAGCCTTAAAGCAATCAAAGAAGGCATAGTTATTTCCTGTTCAAAAGATATTTCCCTAAAGACAACTGAACAGTTATTTCAAATCAAAGAAAATTATTACAATTGTTAGCAAAGTTATTATAAAGATAAGAAACAGCCCTAAAGTCAATCTTCTCATTTATTAAGTCTTTAAAAAGTAGAAACGGAGTTATTGAGCATAGTTATAGGTCGGATTCATCCCTACCTTATGCCTTGCATGGTTTTCAAGGCTGAGGGTTGCATTTACTATGAAATTAATGATACTTTAACCCTAGAAACTCTTCCACCTCCTCATTTTCTTATAAAATCCCATTGAGGAATACATTGTAAGGGTTGGTTACTGAACTTTGATGTAATACTTGTGCTCGAAACTTTCTACATTGTAAATAGTTTTCAGAGGCTCTTGAAGCTCTGTTTGTGATCAAAGAAGTTAGGCTGAGAAGAGAAGATGATTGATGTACTGAAACATTGGACTTGAAGTATGTAACTAGATTGACATCAATATACAAGCTGTTTTTTGGGGTCCTGGTCTATATCATTGGGGAAGTACTTCTTACTATGTTATTGTTTTCCTTTCATGTATGCCATTTTGTTCACTTTTTCTCTGATAAAGAACAACAAGCATAGAGTTAGGATTTACTGTTTACAGTACCCTTCTCTAGCTGATAAGCTTTATCTTCATGTTTTCCTCCAATTGTGTGTTTAAGAATGACTTAATTTAAGTCTAAACGTTATCAAGGAATGTTGGTTTGTCCCTGTCTTGATGTGCGAAACTTGAAAGGAAGTTCTTAAATGATATTTTTATTATATGCTGAGTAGAGTTAGATTGGAAAATTTTATGGTTTTCCCTGTCTTCTAGTTTCTTTCTCCAAAGGTTGTTTTGAAGGTTTCCCTAAGAGTACGCTGAAAGCAGGCTTAGATTTTAATGTATTTTGCTTGATCTTAAGCTGCCCTTTGTTTTCTTATCTGTTTTCATCCCTTCTGAAAGTAGTCATGTGGATTGCTGGATTGTTTGTCTGATAAGTTAGCTTTAATACAAGCTTGTCCAAAGAAGTTTATGGTTATCCTTGTCCTTTGGTTGGTTTCAAACAATTGCTTAAAAGGCTTTTCTTGTTTGGAAAGTTGATAAATCCTTGTTGAAATTATTGGCTTTTTCCACCTTCTCAACACTTTTAATGTTCCACTCCATCATTTAATCTAAAATATCTTTTGATATAGATGAATTTCCCCTTGGATCACTCTTGAAATTATTGCTCAATTAAACCCTTTTATGACTCCATATCCCAATGAATTAAGTGTTGTGTCATATCTATCCTATCAGCTAAATTTTGTTCTGATTGTTCACACCTTCACTCCTTTGAAACTCTTTCATTTTAGGATTTTCCACTCAAATAAAAATCATGCTCAACCATTCAAAACAAACAAAAACACTCATTCTTAATAACTAGCCTAATATCTTACCAAAAACCTTAAAGATAAATCAATATTTTCACTTATAGAGAGATCCCTCTCTGGATTAAGGAGGGCTAGATCCTAGAATCCCAAAGTGGTTCAAATTTTGTCTTTGCAACTTTAGTCTCACCAATCTACTAAATTTATAGATTCCTAACATTTCTGGCGACTCCACTGGGGATTCTGAGTGAATTTCATCTTAGATACCCTTACGACCTCAAGAAAAATCGTTGATTCAAGAACATCGTTCAGTGTAGTATAAGTAGCCCTCTTCAAGCACTACCAAGAAAATGGTAATCATGATAAAACTTATTTGAATCCGTGACAAACTAAGGAACCCTTAGGATTATCATAAGAGATTATAAAACCTTGAAGGAATCAGCTAACTTAGCCATAAGAGTAACTCTCTTTGTATCATCACTGTAGCTAAGTGTTGAAATAGATTTAGGACACTCTTAGAACCCATAGGACTAAAAAAAAAAAAAAAAACTCAGAAAACCCAAAAAATATTTCAGATTGGTATTTAAATAAACATGGTGGTGGACCATAAAACCTTTTAGCTCAAAAAGAGCTAAAAATTTCCTCCTAGTGACTCCACAAACCTAAACAGACCTTAAGACTCCACTGGGAAACCCATTATCATCATAACATCAATTAAACTCAGCGAAGAAGACTTTAAAGATTAAAGTTTTCTTGTTTAAAGATCAGTTAGCCTCCTAAAGATTGTCATATTTGGTTAAAATTTTCTTGTAAGTTGGGTCTGAAAAACATAGCATAGTGGCTCCTAGAAGGATCCATACTAGAGCCTATCTTGATCCAAACCCTCTTGAGATATTTGACAACCCTGAAAAAATTCTTACGAAATCTCCTAAGGCTAAAAATTCAACTATTGTCAGACCACTCCATAGAGCTAATTCTGTTCCTGAAAACCTTGCAGCTCTACAAGAATCACAAGTTGACTTAAGAGATCCATTTATAACTAGGTAACTTGATGATATAGATCAGATAGATTTAGAGTCTCCACCTTGATCCCAAGATAGAGTTGAACATCTTGATAATAGAGAAACTACTCCACCTAATTTACATTTCCTTCATAATTTTGGTTTCTCTCATCCAAGATCAGCTCAATAGTCTCTTGATGGTCCATCCACTTTTGTTCCTCGTACATCCACTGTTAAAACTACACCATTTTATCAACCTCCTCCACTTGTAAACCCCGCACTTTTTCCACAACCTCCTATCATGGCAACATGGTATGCTCCCCTAGTCCTTCCTTTACCTTTATTCAATCTTCCACAGGACTATCAGTCCAAGATACCTTTGTATGATTCCAGTGGTGCTACTACTGCTTCACAACATGTGGATAATATGAATGACTATTTTGACAGAAATGAGATTGATGATGATTATGTCAAACATAGATTATTTGCTCAAAGTTTAGGGGGAGAAGCAAGAAAATGGTTTAAGGGCTTAACCCCTCACAGTATTAATGATCTCCAAGCCTTCCATTAGTTATTCTTAAACAAATGGGAAGTCAAGAAAAACCCTCTCCAAATACTCTCGAACTACAAGAATCTCCAAAGAAACCCTGGGGAAAGTGTTCAAGATTATTGCACTAGGTTCAACAGTGTTTATAATGCCCTTCCCCCAAACTTGAAACCTCCACAAGGCTCATATTTAAACAAGTTTCCTGAAGGATTTGATCCTGAAATGGCCTATCAGCTGAGAGAGAGAGATCTTTTGACTCTTGAAGATATGCAAAAAGGAGCTCTTGCAGTGGAAGTTAATTTGATGGAGAAAAGAGCAAGAATGAGGAATGAGAAGAAAGTGTCCTTTAGAGAGGAATTTACACCTTCCACATCTAGCTCAAAGATGGAAAGAATGATGGAGGAGATGCTAAAAAAGATGAGCATACTTGAGAGAGTACAAGCTAGTCAAAACCAATCAGCTCCTCAAAACAGAAATCAAAATCAAAATCAGAATTTTAGGAGAAACCAGCCTCAAAACAGATCAAGGGAGGATGATCAACAGATTACTCCTCCTTTTCATCAAAACTATATAAGTGAGGTTGAAGAAACAAGTGAACAAATAGAGGAAGATGATATAAACATGTTGGGAGTTGACAATGATGATTTTGAAGTTCATTACAATAAAAAACAAGGTCTGTACACACCCTATGATGATAAAAGACTAGAAGATGAATATTACTATCAAGAGCTAGAAAATTTCATCATAGAAAATCCAAAAGAGTATGACCTTAGGAGTAAAAAGAATCTGGAAGCTCCCAAAACTAAAACCTCTATAAATCCTGTAAAAAACAGCCTTGAGAACAAAACCAAAGTGGCAAAACAGAAAGACAAAACAATGGCTCTAAATTCTGATAAAAACAAAGAAACGGGCACTCAAATTAACGAAAAATAGAGTGTAGACCTTAGTAGCATTAGCACCTCAGCTAGTGCTCCAACTAAAACAATCTTGACCAATGTAAATAGATAAAATAAGCAAGCTTATTTTGCTAAGAAAATGGTGGTAAATAAGGTTGAAATAAACATTGTAAAAAATCAGCTGCCTTTTAGTTTGGAACAGAAAATCTCCAAGATTAAAATCTCTGTTCCTCTTACCGAATTAGCCACCCAAGATGTATACAGGTCACAAATTTTGAAGGCTTTTAACATAATAGAAAATAATGACACTGTCAATCTTAACGATGACCAACCAAAGCTTTTATTTGGTCCCAAGATTGAAGGTAGATATCAAGAAGGGCCAGTTCCTCCTTTTTATGTTAGTTTGAAGATTCATGAAAAAATTTTACACAACGCTATGCATGAATCAGGGGACTCTCATAACTTAATGCCAAAATCAGTAATGGAGAGCCTGGGTCTTGAAATTACTAGACCATACAAAGACCTATACTCCTTTGACTCCAGTAGAGTTTGATCAAAGACCTCTGTGTAAACTTAGCACAAATTCCATCCCAGTGTTTAGTAATGGATATTGTAGTGGCTGATGCACCCCCAGAGTATTTTATGATCTTATCAAGATCTTGGGGAGCTAAGTTACAAGGAACAATGCAAATGGATATGACATATGCTACCATCCCTGTTTTTAATCAAACACGAAGACTTTATAGGGAAACTCATATGCAATACCTGGTTAGTAGCCAAGATAGACCACAAAACTCCCCTCTTTATTCTATACATACAGGCCTTGACTCATTCATCCTTTTTAATGATGAAATATTTAATGAGCAGGAAACCTTGACTGATTTAGTAACCACTCCTCACTGTAATGTAGTGGCAGACATAGAAAAGGAAGGAGACTTGATAGAAGGGTCAAAATAGTGTATCAAAATAGATAATCACTATAAACTAATCATGGGTCTTGAGCTACAAAACAATTATCCATTGCTTGTTATCTTTGAAAACCAAGAGAAGAATCTTCAACTTAATGAAGAACATGAGGAACTAGAACAATTTCAACACAATACTAACTGTCAAGAATGAGCAGAAAATACACCAGATAAAGAGGATAGTGGCCAAACTAGTAATTCTAAAGCTAGTCCTCTTTGGAGTATGAATTTTGATGGGTCTTGCGCCAGGAACAATGTAGGTGCAGGCATTTGGATACATAACACTGAAAATAATCACACTGAAGGACATTCTTATAGATTAAATTTTCAATGTTCGAATAACATAGCTGAGTATGAATCCCTCCTTTTAGGCTTGCACTTGTTGACAAAATTAGGAGCCAAAAGGATAAAATTTCATAGGGATTCAGATTTGTATGTTAGGCAAGTGAATGGGTAATATAATGCCAAGCACCCTAGACTTAGAGCCTATAGAAACGATGTCATGGATTTACTAAGAACATTCGAGGAATCCCAGCTTATCTTTGTCCCAAGACACTAAAATATCCTTGCTCATAGTTTAACTTTTGCTGCCAGAACATGTTTAACACCATCTGAAACCAAACATTCCACTACCCAAATCAAGTTTAGACCAGTTGTCCCTAATAATGAGAAATATTGGCAAGTGTTTGACGGAGACAAAAATATATAACACTTCCTACAGTCCAGAAATGAGTTTGAACTACCAAGTTCAGATTCAGATTATGAAGATGATTGTTCTACTGAAGAAAATCTACTTGATGAAGAAGAAAAGTCTCCAGAGATTGCTGAGATAAATCTGTTAGCTAATAAACTTGAACATACCATAGGATTTAGCGCAGATTTAGAAAAAGAAGACTTAGAAACGCTGCAATCTAACAATCAAAGTTTTCTAAAGGGTCTGGTCCCCTTAGAAAAGTTGTTTTATTTCAATGATGTTGCCAAGAAACCAAAGCTAGAGCCTGTTGAAACCGAAGTTGAAGAGTGTAATATAGGCAGTGAACTAAAACCAAAGATGATCAAACTGTCTAAAACTTTACCAGCTCACATTAAATTGAAATACATTGAGTTGTTTAAAGAATTTTCTGATGTTTTTGCGTGGAGTTATGAGAATTTAAAGTCTTATGACATAGAGATAATCTAGCACAAGATACCCCTCAAAGAAAACAAAAAGCCATTTAAACAAAAATTGCACAGAATCAACCCTGTTCAATTACCTTTGGTTGAGAAGGAAATCAAGAAAATGTACGAAGCTGGAATTATTGTCCCTATTAGATATTTAGAGTGGGTGTCTAATCTAGTGTTAGTTAGGAAGAAAATAGGAGATATTAGGCTTTGTATTGACTTTAGGAACTTAAACAAAGCTTCATTAAAGGAAAACTACCCTTTACCCAAGATGGATCATATTTTACAAAGGGTAATTGGATCCAAAGGAATTTCTTTGCTAGATGGCTTCTCATGATACAATCAGAATTTAGTACATCCTAATGATTAACTAAAGACAGCTTTTACTACACCTTGGATCACTTTCATGTATGTGAAAATTCCTTTTGGTTTAATGAATGCTGGTGCTAATTTTTAGAGAGCCATGGATATTGCATTCTCGGAAGAATTAGGCTACTTCATCATTATTTACCTTGATGATATCACTGTTTTTTCCAAAACAGATGAAGAACACCTAGAACACTTGAGAATAGTCTTTAAGAAATGCAGAAAATTTGGGTTATCTTTAAATCCAAAGAAAATGTTGTTTGGTCTCCAAGAAGGTAAAATTCTTGGGCATATCATATCAGAAGAGGGAATCAAGATAGACCCAAAAAGGATTGAGGCTATATTGCAAATCACTCATCCTAGAAACATCAAAGAACTTCAATATTTCATTGGAAAGATTAATTTCTTGAGAAGGTTCATACCCAACTTAGCTGAACTCCTTAGAAAAATCACAAACATGTTGAAGAAAGGAGAAGGAGTTAAATGTACCTTGGAAGCAAAAAAATCTTTTGAGATGGTGAAACAAGCATTAACCAAAACACCAGTTCTTATAAGTCTGATTTTTCAAAATATTTTTTTTCATTTTTTCATTCGCATCAGAACATACAATAGATGCTATCCTATTGCAGAAAAATCCACAGGGACAAGAGCAGCCCATTTCATTCTTTAGTAAGGCATTGAGTGATGCTCCTCTGAAGTAAAACATCATGGAAAAACAAGCCTTTGCCTTATTCAAAGCGTTAAAAGACTTCAGAGTTTATATTCTATACTCCCACGTAATTGCATTTGTGCCAAGCTCAGCTGTAAAAGACATTCTAACCCAAGACCCAGATGAAAAAAGAGGAAAGTGGATAGCTGTGATACTTGAATATGATTTAGAAATCAAGCCCACTAAACTCATAAAAGGCTAAGGACTAGCAAGATTAATGGCTGAGTATAATTTTTAAGCTCTTGATATTAACATGATAGATGCATTAGATGAACAAGAGGAATTTTCAACTCCCATTGTTGAAGATCATTTTATGAATTCCTCTTGGTATGCTGATATTTTATATGTTTTTCTCAATTTGAATACACCTCCTGGTTTTTCTAAGACAAGGGAAAGGTTTTTCAATTTAAAATTTGTTAACTACTGCATTGTAGATAAATGTCTATATTGAAAAAATGCTAGTGGGTTATTGCTTAAATGTTTGCCTGAGAATGATGCAGAGAAAATCAAGCATGAGTTCCATGAAGGAGAATGTGGAGGCCACCTCTATTGGAAGACAACTGCCAATAAAATCCTTAGAGTTGGTTACTATTGGCCCACCCTCTTTCATGATGTCCATAAAATTATTATTGCTTGTCATAAATGCCAACTCTTTGAAGGCAAAAGAAAATTGCTCCCCTTACCTTTGCATCCAATCACTGTTGAATTTCCTTTTCAACAGTGGGGTCTAGACTTCATAGGAGAAATCCATCCACCATCATCTGCCCAACATAGATGGATTCTCACTGCAATAGACTACTTTACCAAATGGATAGAAGCCATCCCTTCGAGGCAAGCCAATGACTCTATCATTATAAAATTCCTTGAAAATCATATCCTATCTAGATTTGGCTTTCCTAGGAAGATTATCACTGACAATGATGTTGCATTTGGATCCAAAAAGATGGTTTAATTCTATCATAAATATCATATTACATTGGGCCATTCTACTGCTTATTAACCTTCAGGTAATGGGCTGGCAGAATCCTCAAACAAAATTTTAGTGAACATAATCAAGAAGTTGCTAGAGGACAATAAGAAATCTTGGCACACAAAGCTAGTACATGCATTATGGACTGACAGATTAACACTTAAAAAATCAATTGGAATGTCACCCTACCAGCTTGTTTATGGAATAGATGCAATTTTTCCAACCAGCCTAGGTGTTCCAGTCATGAAGCTGATCCAAGAAGTACAGTCTGAAGATAATGACATGATCATAAGAATTAATCAGACTATACATCTTCAACAAACCAGAGAGGAGGTCTACAACAGTGCATTACAAAAGAAACACAACATCAATAAGCCTTTTGATAAAAGGACAAAGGCCGGTGATTTCAGCATTGGTGACAAAGTTTTAAAGTGGGATTCAAGGAGAGAAGATAAGGGCAAGCATGGGAAATTTCATAACTTATGTCTTGGCCCTTATCTCATTCATTCTACTGCTGGTAACAATGCTTATTTATTGCAGGAATTGAATGGAGCTGAACTGTTTGGGGGTCCTGTCAATGGCAGGATGCTCAAACATTATTTCTCTTAACCATATTAGTTTGGAAGCCTTTTTATTTTTTCTCATTGTAAATATTACATCCATCATTGCATTCAAAGTTAGAAAAATAAAAAATACAAAAACAATAGAAGATATAAAAGAGGGCAGATTGTAAAAACAAGAAAGGTATAGCTCCATACCAAAAAAGAGAAACAAAGTCTGAAAGTGTGCAAGCTCAAAATGCCACTCCTAAAGAAACACACTCCTAGTTAGTCATACAACCTAATCCTGACTAATTAGTTTTCAATTTACTGCTGATAGGTTAGAGTAATACATTTGGAAAATAGCTTAATATTGGCTTATCATTTAGATAGATTAGGATGGAAAAATGAAGGTTCAAACAAACTAAAAATCTGAACCTATGAGTTTCAAATAAGATGCATGGCTCTAATCTATTTCAATCCTAAGCCAAAGATAGAAACGAACTGGTTTTAGTATGCCCTAAACTTGAACCAGAGAACAAAGTGAGAACAACTCAAACAGGATTCAAAATAGAGCTGAAGAAGTATGAAGGCAGTTTTTGAATCTTCATATCTTAAGCCTTCACCATTTTGATTTAATTTTCTGCAAATAATTATCTATGTGCAGCTTGTTTTTATGCCATATATCAGCAACAAGTTAAACTATTCAATCCTGACTTGTCTTCTTTTCAATTTCTTGTTTTAAAAATTAGAGAATAAAAATATGTTCGACAGTCTAATCCTAATAGATAATAGTTAGGTAGAGAGGCTTATGAACTCAACTGTTTAATCTGAATTCTTGGAGAAATAAGAAGTAGAAATAGAATAGTTTTATGCTTTCAAAAGAATAAAATCTTTGTAAAAAAGAGCTTGCCAATCCTAATGCACTCTGAAAGAAGAAAAAATGTTGCATCATTAGGATTGTGTAAGTAGAAAGCTTGTTTTGATAGAATTCCATTGTTTCAATGGTTGCTAACATTGTCAGAGCAAAAGAAGATCAGCACAGTAAAGAAAGTTGCAGCCCAATGGATGAGGCATTGATCAACTCCCAGAGAATTCAAGTCTGAATTTCTTGACACCTTCAAGAAGGTGCCATCCCCATGTGGAGCCACTGTTAGCCACCTATAAAATTTGTCATATCAAATGGTGGCTAAATCATCTTTTAAGCCTCAACGAAACAATTTCTATGCCAAATTGTTAGTTCTTGGAGTCTTAGGAAGATAATTTATCCTTGAGTTAGTCTTCACTGATGTTTCCCTTGTAATCCTGAAAAATATGTTGTTTTCCTGAAGAAAAAGACTGTTAAAACCCCATTTTTCCCTTTCATTTTACCTCTCCTTTCACTCATAATTAACCTCCATTTTAATTTCCTTTTTCCTCATGAAATTCCTCCATTTCCCTCATTTTCCTTCCTTTCCTTCATAAATTCCATTCAATAATGTTTAAAAATCCTTTTTAAACCTTATCAGAACTCTCAAAATCCTCAAAAAATCCTCCAAAAATCATAAAAAACAGTCTTTTTGCTCTAAGGACTTAAGCCCCTTAGGCCTTAGCCCCAGCCCCTTTTTATGCATAAAACCAGCACCATGACTAGGTGTTAAGGCCCAATTGTACAATCATGGTTACATTTTGCTTTTGAAAACTCCGATTGCGATTAAGCCCTTTATATATATATATATATATATATATATATATATATATATATATATATATATATATATATATATATATATATATATATATATATATATATATAAACCCGAATTTCCTTTGGTTTTTTTATAAACTTGACAGTTCATTGCTTTGGCGAATATCAGCCATTGATCTAAAGCGATCAATGATCAATCCATAATCACATCGCAAATTTTTAATTTTCCTTTTGTTCTTTCTCCCCGCTGATGCGATCCAGCGATCAATTCCCGACTGTTGAGCTTCTCTACTGTGCCCAGATCCGATGATCCCCATCGCTCCATTCCAAAGCCCACATTTCTGCCTTTGGCCTTCATGAATTAACCTCCATCGTCGATTTAGTTCTATGATCGACGGCTCTGACTCAATCGCATCGCAAAATTTCTTTATTGTGTTCCCCTTTCCCTCCTCTGATTGCAATCTCACGATTCAATCTGGACCGTCGAATCCACAAGAACTGACGTCCCAGATTAATTTCCCTCCTCCATGACCCTCCGACGTTAAAAACCACTGATTCATCCTAACCGTTGATCTCTCTAAGATCTAACGGCCTGTGCTTAATTGCATCGTCCCTTTCTCTTTTTTCTTTCCTCTCTCCTCCAACGATTCACGAGCTTGCGATTAGATCTGGGCCGTCCGTTTCATAAATCTAATGGTCCAGATCAAACCTATCTTCCTCTGTTATGTCATGAAGCTCCCCAGTGTAAATTCCTCAGTGAAGATCCACTGTTGATCTCTGTAGATCAACGGTCCATGTTTCACCCAACCCCCGTCTCATATTCCTTTCGATGTTTCATCTTTCAATATAGGTCGTTCATTCTAAACATCTAACGGTCTAGATTAAACCCGATAGGCCCAACTCCTTTGGGACCTATCTCCCCATCGATAAATCTTGAGCGTCCATTCCCCTGATCCAACGCCCTAGATCAAAACCGCCTTGACCCTACCCACCTTCTTCCACCTGCGCAACTTGTCTTATCACGCTCTCATCTCCACCGTCGGATCTCTCCGCCTTTGACTCGACGACTAAGACTCCATATCGCGCGATTTTAAGCCCGAACATTAATTCCTAAAAATTACGTGATATGGATGGTTTCTAAAGGACACGTGTTGGCTAGAGACCCATATCGCATTTTTTTGGAGAAATTCTGAAACCACCTTTGAGCAGCGCTACACCAGTGGTTTTTACAGCTGAAACCACTTTTCCCATTTGCATTACATTTTCTTATTTTTATCTGTTGTTGATCTCTGAGATCTAATGGTCTTAGTTTAATCTTGCCATTTAGACCATGGCCCTCCACCATTCTTCCAAAGAACTTCATCAATGAATCTTCGTCGTTGATCTCTATTGGCTGATCTAATCCAACAGCCCAAAAATGTTCCCAAACCCCAAATTACATTCAACCCCATTTCCCTTCTGCCAAAGGTTTTTCCCCTTTTTTAATTACTTTTTCCCCTATTTTACCTCCTCTGCATTATATAATCCCGATTGATCTCGACCATTGATCTTTGCAAAATAATGACCCAGACTTAATCTCCACCACCATTTATCCAACCGCCTCCCAAGCTGACACCAGCAAGAAATCCTCGTCGTTGATGGATTTCATCCAACGGTCACGATCTAACCTAAACCTCCGAAGTAGTTTAAATCTATCCCCGTATGATTTTATTAATTTTTCTTTGTTTGTGTATGTTTTAATGGTTTTTCCATTGTTTTAAAAGAAAATCAAAGGCTGGGGATGACGATCCCTTGGGCTACTATTCATGAAGGGGATCATTCTGCAGGGTTTCACATCAGGATTTATCTGTGCCTCATGAGCACTAATAACACTAGAAAACCCTTTGCGTGCCTGCGAAACCAAAAAACACAGTAAACCTTCATCCGATAAAGAGTATCAGTACCCAGGGATAAAATTAAAGCATAAATGAATGTTTTATGATTTTAAACATATTTTTGAGGGATTATGGCAATAATTTGACTATCAAAGGCCTAATCCACTCAAATGAAGATAGTATGAAGACCAAAATACAGAGATGAAGCCAAATTAGGCCTAGAACATAGATCAAAAGAAAATTAGCCGTGTTTTAGGTTAAAACAATAATATCTATCAGTCTGAGAAAGCCTCCACTGCCACATCAGAGGCTAATTGAATCCTCTCCAGTTGCCAGAAAGCCACCTGGAGCCTCAAAGCAATCAAAGAAGGCATAGTTATTTCCTGTTCAGAAGATATTTGCCTCAAGACAGCTGAACAGTTATTTCAAATCAAAGAAATTTATTACAACTATCAACAAAGTTATTATAAAGATAAGAAACATCCCTGAAGTCAATCTTCTTGTCTATTAAGTCTTAAAAAATCAGAAACAAAGTTATTGAGCAGAGTTATAGGTCGGATGCATCCCCGCCTTATGCCTTGAATGGTTTTCAAGGCTGAGGGTTTCATTTACTATGAAATTAATGATACTTTAACCCTAGAAACTCTTCCACCTCCTCATTTTCTTATAAAATTCCATTAAGGAATACATTGTAAGGGTTGGTTGCTAAACTTTGATGTAATACTTGTGCTCGAAACTTTTTACATTGTAAATAGTTTTCAGAGGCTCTTGAAGCTCTATTTGTGATCAAAGAAGTTAGCCTGAGAAGAGAAGATGATTTTTGTACTGAAACATTGGACTTGAAATATGTAACTGGATTGAAATCAATATACAAGCTAGTTTTTGGGATCCTGGTCTATATCATTGGTGAATTACTTCTTACTGTGTTATTTTTTTCCTTTCATGTATGCCATTTTGTTCACTTTTTCTCTTATAAAGAACATCAAGCATAGAGTTAGGATTTACTGTTTATAGTACCCTTCTCTGACTGATAAGCTTTAAATTCATGTTTTCCTCCAATTGTGTGTTTAAGAATGACTTAAGTTAAGTGTAAATGTTATCAAGGAATGTTGGTTTGTCCCTATCTTGATGTACGAAACTTGAAAGGAATTTCTTGAATGATATTTTCATTATATGCTGAGTAGAGTTGGACTGGAAAAGTTTATGGTTTGCCCTGTCTTCTAGTTTCTTTCTCCAAAGGTTGTTTTGAAAGTTTCCCTAAGAGTACACTGAAAGTAGGCTTAGATTTTAATGTATTTTTCTTGATCTTAAGCTGCCCTTTGTTTTCTTATATGTTTTCATCCCTTCTGAAAGTAGTCATGTGGATTGCTGGATTGTTTTTCTGATAAGTTATATTTAATACAAGCTTGTCCAAAGAATTTTATGGTTAGCCATGTCCTTTGGTTGCTTTCAAACAGTTTCTTAAAAGGCTTTTCTTGTTTGGAAAGTTGATAAATCCTTGTTCAAATTATTGGCTTTTTCCACCTTCTCAACACTTTTAATGTTCCATTCCATCATTTAATATAAAATATTTTTTGATATAGATGACTTGCCCCATGGATCACTCTTGAAATTGTTGCTCAATTAAACCATTTTATGACTCCATAGCCCAATGAATTAAGTGCTATGTCATATCTATCCTATCAGCTAAATCTTGTTCTAATTGTTCACACCTTCACTCCTTTGAAACTCTTTCATTTTTAGGATTTTCCACTCAATTAAAAATCATGCTCAACCATCCAAAAAAAACAAAAACACTCGTTCTTAATAACTAGCCTAATGTCATACCAAAAACCTTAAAGATAAATCAATCTTTTCACTTATAGAGAGATCCCTCTCTGCATTCAGGAGGGCTAGATCCTAGAATCCCAAAGTGGTTCAAATGTTGTCTCTGTAGCTTTAGTCTCACCAATCTGCTAAAGTTACAGATTCCTAACACCTCCAATAGTGAAGAAAGGAAAAGAGAAAGTGTAAGGGTCTGGTAAGCCTGCAAAATGAGCTGGGTTAAAACCCCGCACTTCTCCTCGCAATGTGAAGTCACTGCGAGGGGCGGCCCCAGCCAGCTCCCCTAAACTAGTAGGGTGCCATTTATCTGGTCATGAAAAGTCCTAGGTCGCTCAACCAATCAACTGGTTGCCACCATTTGTCCCGCCTCGCAGGCCCTCAACCCGAACACCAAAGAACCTTGATGGCCTGATCATCTACCTGCAAATGCCACTAACCCTGGACGAGGTCCCTGTCATTAGTGAAACCTTTGGAAAGCTTCATGAGGTGAAGTTTGACGATCGTGATTTGGCGAACTATGAGGCCTTTCCCCAACTGGCACCTGAGTTTTACCTGGAATGGATACTGGAAGATGACAGAGTGCTAGTTGTCCCTATGTGTTGGGTGCGTGGCTTGGGTGGTTCTAGGTTGCTAAACCTACTAAGGATGCCACATTTTTTCCACTACAATGTTACAGATTGCTTGATGTGCCAGTTGCTTTCCTTGGTCCATGATGGTAGCTTGTGGATCCAGGATCACATCCTTATTGATGATGCGCTAATTCACCAAATTACTAGCCTCCCCATGGAAGGGCCTAACTCGATGCTGTGGGTGGGTAAGTATGAGCAGAAGATCATTGATAGCATGTGCGAGACTTTTCATGTGCTACAGAATATGCAGGGGTTCATGATCAGTACAATCAGCGACCCAGGAACGCAAATGGGTGCCTTGTTGCTAGCATGTAAGCTAATGCGCAAGTGCCAGGCCACCACCATCCCTACATATGTCATTCAGTTGGCAAGGCAGTGTGAAAAAGGTGTTTGCTTCAATTGGTCCTTGCTCCTATGTATCAATTTTTTGGCAAATGTCTTCGAAGCCCAGGAACAGGGATGCCCATTCTGTTATTCTTGGCTGCTGCTTCTCATTGCATTGGTTGCATGGGAAGTGCCATAAGAAGTAGTCCTCCTTGAGATCACTCTTGACATGTGTAAATGGGCACACTACACTAACTTATGGGATTCTAAGGATGCGCAGCGTATCGAGGAAAATCAGGTCTTCTGGGTCCTTTTTTAGAGCAACTTGGTAGCAACTATCAACTTCCATCCGTGCTTGTCTCCAAGAGTCTATGAAAAGTACAAGACCATCACGGAATTCCATATAACCATGCACAACATCCAAATCTAACCGCACAAGGATGAAACCTGGGTCTTGCTCCCATATATGGCTGTGGAAGAGAATATTGATCGCATAGTCGCTACATGGTCTCCACAATGGAAGTTCGGGTTCAAAACTTCTACGATGGGCACCACAGGGGTGAGTGCTACTATGGTTACCCCAATTACCATAGCCAAAGGAACTTTCTAATCAAGCAAAGGCACGGGGAAAGAAGGTCCATAGGATCACAGCAAGATTCACAATAGAAAAAAACACTGAAACAAACACACAGATGGGTTCGCAGCCAGATAGAACTATGGAGAAGGGTGCAAAAGTGGTGTCATAAGAGGGGTCGCAGCGAAATATGGGTACAGAGGGCTAGGGGACGGGAGGTACTAACTCCCCCAGAGGAACAAGGCGAACAGGTGAGACCCATAAAGGGCCATGAAAGAAGCAGTACACTTAGAGGAAAGAACAAGATGAAATGGTTACACTCACGGAAGACGACCTTGAAAAAATCATAGATGTAGTCACCTTGGCTACAGAGGACAAATGGTTGGATCTAAGAGAGCAGCAGAAAGCCGCGGTTGGCTCACTTCAGCCTAAGCTGTGAGCCCTACCACTAAAAAAAGACGCACTGCAAACTAGTTTATTCCTGGCCTGCTCAGCCTCCGCCACTATCAACACGGAAATTGTTGCAGTCGAAATCTGCCTTTGTCCCCTGCTAGCCGTAGCCCTTACATTAGGTCCACCCGACTTGGGAGCGCAAGTCCAGTCCTGCGCAAAGGTCTAGCTAGATATAGCAAAGTGACCACATGATTCACTACAGGCTCTACATAGCTCATTGTTTCAAGAAATTCAGCATAGGGGCCATCAGGTCCACTAGTGGCTCAACACAGTAGAGAATACCATTGTAGAACAGATGACTAAGGTAACCAAGGTATAGGCTGCGTGTTCCCTCGCCACCGCACAAAAGACAGAGCTGGAGCATTTAATTGGTAGACTCCACACAAATGTTACAGATGAAATATTAGCCACAACTACTCTCCAGGCCAAAATTGAAGGGCTGGTCATGGCCTTAAGAGCTCCACAGGCAAAGATCCACGTCGTTAAATGTAATATTCCCAAATTTCCACATCATATTTGGAATATTAGGGTCCTTTATTTTCTTAATGAATTAAGTAAATAAAATGGTGGAGGGACCCATAATCCTCATTATGAATAAATATCCACTTTTGTGTGTATGAATGTGGATTAATTAAGCCTAGATCTACGTAATAAGGTAGTTGAGCAACTACTAATGTGAATGGAATTGGAGATCATGTCTCATTTATGAGATAGATCATGGAGGTTGACATAGTCAACTAAGATCTTGAATATTTCAAACAGAATATCATGCAACATTCATGATAAAGTGATGGAAGATGTTGTGCAATTAAGGCACACATGATGGAGAGGGTGTACATTGCACCTAGACATGATGGTTGATTTGGTCAAAGAGTGCAGTAAAAATTGGAGGATCTTGTCCACATGAACAGTGCAGTCTAGATGAGGGCCAAGGCATGGGAAGGCTCAAACATTATATAAAGAAGATGAAGGCAAGGATGAAGGCATGCTGGTTATTCTTGATGTAAGGATCTTTTCAGATTTGGAATTGTCATGTGACATTCCATTTCTTTCTCTGGTTGTTTAGCAGAGATTGAAAGTGATGTTTAGCACAAGGTGTTCTTGGTCGAGAATCCCACCTCTTTCTTATATTAGCTCGAGAAAGAGTATTGTACTTCATTCTACATCAGGCATTGGTGTCACATCTCTTTCCTACATTCTGCAGAACACTCATATTCAGAAATTGCAGATTTCTGAAGATCAGTTTGGGAAGAGGAAGTTGTCTTCAGTACTTCAGTTGCAGAACTAGTGAGGGTTTATTCCTATCACCTTGGGCTTATATATTAGCATTTCCAGAGCTTCATTTCAGATCTGGCATTAGGCTAAAATTTATTGACCTCCTAGAAGCAGTATTTCCTTCAGGAATTACGTTGTCTAAATTGTAGATCTAAAAGGAGGCAGGAAGTTACTAGTTTTTCAGCTAGTAATCCTATGAGGGATCATTCCCTTGCATTTCCATCACTCTTTCCATCAGCCTGGAGTTTATTTTAGCATCTTTCAGCAGGCATAACACCACTCTTTCACTCACAGCACAGTTTCTATTGGAAGTTGTGTTGCAACAGTTGCAATCACTATTGGAGGATTGAGAAGCTAGATCTAGAGCTTCTAGCTTATAGATCTGAAGAAGGGATCAACCATTCAAGCTTATATCTGATCTTGCAACACATTTCAGCCATCTATTTGATAGATCTAGCTTCATATCTATATTTCCCACCATATCAAGGATCAAATCATAGGGAGGTGATTTTCCAAAGTTGTAGATCTAGAAAATCCTTTCTGGGTTATCTTGGGAATCCATCACATTGGCCAGATCTTGAATCTTTGCATCATATGAGCTCTATATTTTAGTATATTTTCATTTTCCCTTTCACCCTACAGCTATATGTCTATATTCTGCTAAAGGGACAGCGCAGTATTTGCTTCAGTGGCTTTCTAGTTACGTTGTACCTATTGTAGCATGTTTTCTGGGTGGCTCTAGACCATCTTTTTGGTTAGATCTACTCATATTTTGTACACAGTGTAACTGAATCTTCTCCAATATAATAAAATGGCTCAATTCTCTGTAAATTTTGATGTTGTTTTAAGATTTATTTTTTATCTTGAAGCGGTTCTTATATTGTGTTTAAGTATTATTGCATTCTCCCTTTTGGGATATTATAGTGGTATCAGAGCATGATCTTTGGCTCAGCTTGTGGACACTTCACATTTTACATCAAAAGAAGAAGAAAATAGATGAGATCTATCATGGAGGATAATAATTCTACCACTTCTTTCTTTAGATCCAAGCAAGATCTCTCCAAGGAGGTCAATCCAATGAAGAAGGAAGGACATAAACGAGATCCAAGAAGAAGATGTGATGAGGAAGGTCCAAGCACTTCCTATCAGCAAAGAATAAAATCGGAGAGTCCTAGATCTCCCCATAGATCCACTATGCCCACTTTCCTTGGAGAAGGTGAGAGGTGTAGAAATAAAGAAAGAAGAACACCTGAGACTCATGAGACTCTCAGTCGATATCTTAAAGAGTGCAAAGCACAGTCTAGAGCATTCAAGGAGATGCTAAATCTCCAAAAATTCTTCAAAATTAAAGAGGAAAGAGGATCCTATAGCAAAAATATAAAAAAGAGGCATAATAGATTCTATTTGTCTACATTTTATGGATCTTCTTCAAGCACTGTTAAATCTTGGGGGAGGGAGTTAGATGCATTTTCTAGGCTACACCCTGTAGCTTGTAATATTCCTACTTAGCCCAAGCTAAGAGGAATATTCAATTTTTTTTCATTTTCTGTTCATTTAATAAATGATAAAAGGATGTAATATCCCAAAATAGGGATTTTCTACAATAAATAGAATACCTTAAGATATTCCAAAGTTGGAGCTTCAGCAACTCATGAGCATGGAAATGTAAATCAGCTCATTAGATGTAAAATAACATCTCACCAGTAGATGAAAGAACCTCAGCAAGCATATGGCCTATATCCTCCTTCCAAAGTGGGAAAATGCAGCAACATAGGGCATAAAACAGTTCTCTTCAAAAAATAACACTATATCTATGAGGACTAGGACTTGGATTGCTTAGAATACATCATATACAACTCACATGCAAATTTAGAGGTGAAACAAATCACTCTAGCCAACATAAACAGATCTCCCCAAGTCATATCACCCTAATTAAACCCAAACCCCATGACTTACATCAACATAAAAGATTGAAGCATATTAAATCATTATTTTAATGGAGTTTTATGTATTAAATAATATGAAATAACAGATCTGGAGTCTACAAGTATCCAATGGCTGAGAAAATGGGCATCCCTCCCTCTTTATACAAACATAAGATCAACCCGGCAAGGGTTTCATGAGAGAGAAATGTGCAAAGAGAAGATCTACAAATATGGATCTGAAAAATGTAGTTTTACTGCAGCACTGTATATATGTGACTGAAATATACAAATAACAGAAGAAGAATGAAGTACAGAACTTCCCGGGAGAAGGGTTGGCCCTTTCTCTAAGAGACAAGCACACAAGCAAGGGATCAAACCCTGCTACTGCTGCACTCTATAAAATGACGCGGTTTATGAAGCTAACTATGATGTAGAGGATGTAATATGATGTGGCCACATGCCAAGATGTAAAATGAGCCCTGAAACCTCCTGTGCATATCTTGCAAAGCAAGGGGATCTCCCTCCTCTGAAAGATGAGCTCAGGAGCTGGTGTTGTGAGTCTCCCACTGCAACATCCTGCAACACAACATCCCCTGCTAAAGGAATAATGTTGTGGTTTAAGAAGGATTCTTGGCCACAAGCTTGGATGTGGGAAATGAAGAAAACAACTCCTCCAAGGGATCATTCAATGAAGTAGAAGGAATCCCTAAGCAGGAATGCCTTGTGCTGAGCAGCACTACAACTCTGCTAAATAACAAGACACTGCAAATAGTCTAAGCATACTAGAATCAATAATCCATAAGCTAACCCCAGAATTCTACTACCTTACTCCTTATAAAGTTTGCGAGCCTCCTCACCTTGGGTCCCACCTATTAGGGTTTCCAACACCATGTGAATACTTTCCCTCCAAAACTGCATTGTAGCTCTATCAAGACTGCTCCTCCATGCTGCGATGTTGAATTGATCAACTTGACTAAATCAACATGATTGTTTTCCTCTTCACACATGGGAAGTGAAAAATCCAGCCACTAAGTTATCCCTTTTTCACACAAAGAGGGATTTTATGCCAACATAAGACAAGTATGGGTCTTTTTCACCCATTTATTCACCTACTAAGTGCAAGAAATTTTTTTTAATATTCCTATTATCTGCATGCTAATTTTAGGAATATTATAGTCCTCCCCTCCAAAATGTTGCTTGTCCTCAAGAAACTACAAGGATAGAACTAGAAGGTCTCCTTCCCTCCTCCTGTAGCATCCTCATTTGATGAACTCCCCCAAAGAGTAAGATGTTGTCTCAACAGTGAAAATCCATAGTGCCTCTCCCAAGCAAAAAAATCATCATCTGGTACACATCCCAAATGGCTATTGCTATAGGGTAAACTTCTTGGGTTGTTGGTTTTCGAATATCCCTCTTAGGGCTTTCTGATGCTCGAGGTAGATAGTAAGATTAGCTGTGCTGTTAACAAAGATGGAATGAGAATGTTCATATTAACTTAAAATAACTTGATAGAATGTGATAGAGAATTACCTCTTTGACAATCTTGGAGTCCCTTGGAGAGCGCTAGGCAGCGAAACAAGAGTCCTTCTTCACCGGCTCCAAATCTTAGTCCTGAAATCAGTCAAAGCACCCGTGTAATTTCTAACATAACATATATCCTATCAATCAAGTTAATATATAATGAACTTCTAAATTATACACATCTGAGCCATTCATATCATACTATGTAAATGTTCGAAAAATAATGACAATATTAAGCATTGAATGGAGAAAACGAACGCAGTTCTATTGATTTCGAAAGAAGGAGGATTACAACCATCAGTTGTACCAAGCCCTCCTCAGTCTCCCAATCTCTCTTATCTCTCAAGTGAAGAAGTCCAAGTCAACAAGCTCTCTAGGAACCTCTTTGACTCTTGGCCTTCACAATATAACACTATTCTCTATTCCACAAGTATGCAAAAACCTTTAGCAATCCTTCGACCTTCAATTAAGAGCCTTCATCTCCTTCTTATAGGAGAGGGAGAAAGCCATTGTTGCCTTTCTCTTTCCACTAGTTTGGAATGGAAAAAACCTAGATGTTTATTTAATCTCTATGCTTTTGCCTCCTTTGGAGTTCAGTCTTGTTATAGCAATGACCAATAATGAACTGGTGCTCTGCAGTTTCTTTTGTGAACTGAATCTCTTGTGAGGGAAAGCCGAAGATTCAAATCATTCTCCATGGGCTTTTCTCGATTAAAACTTAAAACACGGGTAACGTTGCCCTTTAGTGTAAACAGAGCGTTTCCCTAGCCACTAACGCGGCATATTCACTGATGTACTACGTTATAATGCTCTTGTATTGTTCTAGATAGGCGTTACCCTGGAAGAAATAGGTTTAATTTAGGTCTTTGTACTCCTTCCATATTTGTCTTCCCCTCTGAGCTGATGAGGAGGTATTTTGACCTGTAACAGATGCCCCCTAAAGTGTGAGGTCAGAGACGAAGATGATGGCTGAAATACTTTATAATTTGTGTAGAGATAAAGAGATTGAAAGACTGAGGAAAACCTGAAACAACAACATATGTCAGAAAATATAGTATCTGCCTTGAGTCCGGCATATCCCATGCTTAGTAGCTTAAAAAATATGATTTCTCTAGAATAGAGATATGAAGATTCTATCTGCCGATAGGCACAATGTGGAAGTGTCTGTCATAACATGATCAGGCTGAAGAAGCTATCTCCATAAACAATAACTTGGGGAATTAAACACAACTTTAATGATGTAGCCTTTGCCCCAAGGTCTTGACCGCCGATTCACTTAAACTGCATATTCCTCGACATGTGAATGAAGGAGTTGTCGTAGAACATGTGAGAAATCGTCTGATTACCAGTCTATAATGAAAATTGTTAACAGACGCGAAGGTGGCCACCGATAATGATGATGGTCCCTAAGATGCACAGTACAATCTAGCGAGTGTGAAAAATGAGTTGAAGTCGAACACTCGTAGAATCATTCAACCAGGAGCCAATGATGAAGACCCCTGATCAAACACAGGACTACCTGCCATTGATGTCTACAAGTATCTGGGTACTGATGGGTTTCTGGATCAACTTCGTAGATAAGGTGTTGAAGTCGATAGGAAGTGATCTATTGAAAGGTAGGCACTGAGGCATCCTACATCAGTCAACACAAAATGGAAACCAACTGATTTTGTTTATGATTGAGATAATGAAGAGTAAATGGGAACGTCGGACGACAAATAATTTCTGGCATAATGAGCGGTTTGGTTGATAACAGGAGCAGTAGATAGCAAGATATGCTTGAACAATAGAAGGCACTCTAGCAGGGTATTAGGCAGTTGAAGCTTGATGAACACCAAAGAGTGTGTTAGGATATTACCGTTGCAGGGACACTGGGAAATGAAGGCTAATACTCATAGATGGTAGGGTTCAGCTAACTGCGAAAGAGTTTTCTGGGAAGTGCCATGTTCAAGAATTTTGCTGCCAAATTAACATTTTTTGAAAATGTAACATAGGTAGTATCCATTTTGTCCAAATTTTTCCCCGTCTGATTAAGTTTAGCAAGTCCAGACGAGTAAACTCGGTGAATTTTTCATGTTTAGAGAGTTTGAAAAATGTCAGGAAAGACAACTCTGTGCCCCATCTGATTAGGTTTAACGAGTCCAGAAGAGTAAACTCGGTGAATTTTTCATGTTCAGAGAGTCTGAAAAATGTCAGGAAAGACAACTCTGTGCCCCATCTAATTAGATTTAACGAGTCTAGATGAGTAAACTCGGTGAATTTTTCATGTTTAGAGAGTCTGAAAAATATCATAAAAGACAACTCCGTTGGGGTACCTTTTTCATGTCTTGATAACCGGGCATGGCAAAGGGATAATAGTAAGCCCGAAGCAGTTCATTTTTTGTAAGTTAGTCCATCGAAACCGGAAAAGTGAGAAATCTATTTTCGATAGATGTCTACCTCATTTTGTTATGAGTACGAGGAGATGGAGTGAACTCAATACTCTTTGTGAAATTTTAACGAGTCCAACAAATAAAAACTCGGTGCCCTCCGTGAAATTTTAACGAGTCATGCAGAGAAAACTCGATTACCTCCATGAAATTTTAACGAGTCACACAGAGAAAACTCGATTACCTCTGTGAAATTTTAACGAATCACGCGGAGAAAAATCAGTTACTTTTTCAGTTTAAAGAGCTTTGAAAAAGAGAAAAGAATGGCCCCATCCTTTTTGTCGTGGTAGTTTAATGAGCCCAATAAAGGCAACTCGGGGTTTTTTCAATTTTATGAGCGAGAAAAAGATTCCTAAAAAGAAAGCTCAGTGCGTCTTCATAGTTTTAACGAGTCTGAAGAAGAAAACTCTAGGTTTTTCGGATTAACGAGCAAGAAAAATACCATACAAAAATAACACTCGATGTCAACTCCGTATAAGTTTAACAAGTCCGAAGAAGGGAACTCGAGGTTTTTCGAATTAACGAGCAAGAAAAATACCGTAAAAAGAATGCTCGAGCATTCTTCAGACCGAATGGGAGTTTTCGATACGCAAAAGTGCCCCAAGGATAGATGAAAGAAGTTTTATACTGGTTTTATTTTTTAATTGCAATCTGGTTATAGCCCGAGAATCCATCCATGAAGGAAAAAGATTCACATCCGGCACAATCGTCAGAATCTGGTCAATGAACGGTGTAGGATAATTGTCTTTGGGACAAGCAGTGTTCAGATCGCGATAGTCGACGCAAACTTGAATGGTGCCTTGTTTTTTATCAACGGGAACCGGATTGGAAACCCATTCCGTTAAAGGAACGGGATAGATGAAACCAGCGTTCAAAATTTTTTCTACTTCAATCTTGATGGTGGCTGCTTTCCGTGGGTGGACATGTCTGAGACATTGCCGAACAGGTTTGGCATTATCATAAATATTGATTTCGTGCTCGACAATAGAAGGGTCTATGCCGGGCATTTCGTCATAATACCAAGCAAACACGTCGCGGAATTCCTTAAAAAGGGATGTGAAGCGTGAAATTTCCTCTGGATTGCAATCGGCTCCAATCTGAATATTTTCCACGATACCCGTTTTGACCGAGATGTCAATGAGCATTATCTTAGAAAGATTACCATGTTCCCTTCTGAATCGATAGTTTGGACAGTCGTGTAAGCAGAGGGAACCATCTCAGGTGGGTCAAAAGATGGGATTTTAGTTTTTATCGCCTCCGAGTCAATCATCGAAGCGCGATGGTGAAACTCTCCCCAAGGTCGTTCTTCTAGAGACATGATCTCTCGAATAGCTTTATCTGTAGGCAAGACTTCATTGAGGAGATCCTTAGAGAGAACAATTATGGGAGGGAGGTTTGTACCTTCGGTCGTAACCATAGCAGTGGAGGGTTCGGATGCAGTTTGGATGGCTTGATAAGCAAACTCGGCCGGCGAAAGCGGCATATGATCTCCATAGGAATCAATGTCTGAAGGTGCCGGGATGATCCATGGGTCGATAGAGCCATCCAAAGTGGTGGATATCATTGCAACCGTGTTTGGGATCAATGGCAGTGGGAGAGGAAAACAACCCAGTAGGGAAGAAGCCTTCAGAAGACCGGTACCGATACTGACGTAAGAGTCAGGAAAGCCTCCTATTAGGGGTACAGTGCTACTTGGTAACATGGCATAATCAGGAGTGCAGAAGGATAACTGGTCCACTGTGACTATTTTCCCATCCAATGGAAATAGGATGAGTCGGAAGACCGAAGAGACAATGGAAGTCATGGCATAAGACCAACTGCGACCAAGCAATAGATTATAGTCTAGATGGCGCTCTACGACTTCAACGTCCACGTTTACCGTTTTCCCACTCAAAGTGATGGGAAAGCTAGCAAGGTATCCTTTTGGGAGGAAAGTGTGGCCATCGAAAGCTTTGAGGGAATTCGATGGCGGCGTGAGGGTAGGAGAACCTAAATTGAGCCAACAAGCTTGTGACATAACACAGGTCGAAGCACCTTCGTCTATGATAGTGCGATGGATTGGTCTCCCTTTCAACACAACCTACACCTAGAATGCGAGTGGGTGTGAGAGGCGAGGTTTAGCCTTTTCCATATCAAAGATAGCTAGCATGGAATCCTGGGGGTCTATTCCACCAATGGCCGAAAGCAAGGCTTTCCTTTGTGCTGGATAGGTTTGTGATACTTCAAGAGCAGACATAGCTGACGGTGCCTGCACCAAATCTTCTACAATGTTGTAGTTTTGGGCTGCACGTGCAGAGGTGTTATGAGTCGTGCGTCGAAGTGTCCCTTTGCGGGGACAAATCACAGGTTCAGCAGTAGGCCGTTCGATATGCAAATCGTTTGGTGGCAGTGGATTTGAACTAGTACCAAGTTCTTGAGCATCTATGGTAGGTTTTCCATAAAGCTTAGCTCGAGTTTGAAGGTCAACACTCTCAATGCCATAAATGGCAGATGGTCCTTCGCCAAAAGGATATGAACCACCATTGCCCCGTTGATGGGGTTGTGGTGGATTTTCAACCATGTGTTGATGTTGCTGCTGTTGATTAGGGAAAGGATTATGAAGAACGGTAGGTGTTCGCCCAGAATCCTTGTTGGCAATAAAATCGGTGCATTCCTACAGCCGAGGACATTTGTATGTCAAGTGGTCCTCTACACAAATTTTGCAAGGAAATTTCATGGGTTTATCCTTCCCTTTGTCATTTTTGGCAGTGTTTTTATGATTAGTGTTATTCTGATTATCCAACTGCTCTTCCGAAGAAGATGAATTTTTCTTATTCTTCTTATTTTTCCCGATAGGTTTTTTTGAGTTTTGCACCGAATTTACCTTAGCAGTGGGAAGAGTAGTCGTTTGGTGAGGGGCGGTGGCAGCCGAATATGGCTGGGAGGCTTGCCCCCGAGACTGCTTTGTGGCTACGCCAGAGATCGTGCCAACGAGACCATCGGCATGAGCCCCGGTTTTCTGAGTAGCCAGAGGATTTGGGTTGCCAGGGGCATGGGGGAGCAAATCATACAGCGTGCCAGATTGTGAATAGATTAAATCTAAATGCTGGGCACGGCGGATGCATTGATCTTCTGTAACCGCACCAGAAAGGCCAATGTATTTAGCTATGTGGGGTAAGAGAGACTTGCAAAACCAATTGTCTAAGAGATGATCCAGAATTGGCGCTTTGACTAGCCTCATCCTACGTCTCCATTCATGAATGTGATCGGAGATGTGGGTGGCGGTGTCTTGGCGGAGTGAGTTTAATAGTTCCGTTCAGGTTTCAAATATAATTGGTAGTTGGAAGTTCTTTAGAAACTCCGTTGCTAAAGCACCAAACGTATTGATGGTGGCGCGTGGTAATTCAATGTACCACTTGGCAGCATTGCCTATAAATGTGCGGGGAAACAGTCGAAGTTGGACACTATCATCTACCATGGAATTGGATATAGACCATAGGTGAAAGCTAGTGATGTGTGCGGCTGGGTCGTCCCATTGTTTCCCGTTGAAACTTCGAGATGTCAGAAGGAATCTTATGCGGTACTGGAGGCAAAAGCGGGTTGTGATTGATGGGATCATTAGTCAGTTTATGGATATCGGGGATGTCCAAAGCTACCAAGAATGGAAATTGTGAATTTGCCCCCGAATCTAACCAAGGCAGTATGGGCTGACTATTTAGACCATAGTGTCCACCCATCAATGTGTTACCAGGAGGATAAGTAGGACTTTGGTAAAAACTTCCTATAGGCGGAGGAGTAGGGACATACGGTTTTTTTCCATAGGGCATGTTGTATTGCGGGGCGAACTATTGGTTTCCCCCAGTATAAAAGTGCCCTCCCATTCCAGATGGAGGTTGGGGTTGGTTAGTCCAAATGGATGCAATAGAGTTTCCCGGAGGCATGCTACTACTTGCATAGTTTGGCAATGGTATAGACCCTACACCTATATTTGAACCACTTAAGGGAAGAGTATTAACAATAGGTTGTCCTATTTGTCCTAAGGATTGCAGAGGAAGTGAAATGTTCCCTACTACTTGCATGCTGGTGACACTGCCCCCTGGCATAGAGGCCAAGGGGTTTGATCTCAGTAGACGGTTCCAACCGAAAGGGTTGCTAAAAGGTACCGAAGTAGTCATACTCGTGGGAGGAGCTACCGTGGGTCCCGACGTGGTCACGGTAGGATTAGATGCCGAAGGATTCGGCAAGCTACTGACAGTTGTGATGACCGTAGGGTTGGGAGTAGGTATATGTTGACTACTGGGTTACCCAGTGATGGCATAGAACTGACCACCGGCGGGGAGGATGGTGGCGAACCTAGGATGGTTGCCATTGGCATCGACCCTGTGGATACCGGTGGTGAAATGGATGTTGGTGCGGCCGAAGACATATCTTGGCGTGGTGGAATCTAAATTATCACAGGCCCCAACGAATCAGTGAGCAGAGGATTGTAATGAGGTACAAACCCTTCAGTGAAAGGGTCCTCCGGAAATTCCGGATGATATGAGGCTATGTGATAATCAATATTAGTCAGTGGAGACTGCTCTTCCGTAGAAGGCACGAGTTCACCAAGGTTCAGTTCTTCCTCAATAGTTAGAGGAGGTAGACCTTGCTGTCATCTAGATAGATGGCGTGGGTCGGGGGACGCCACGGTGACCTGCTTAATTTTAACAAATTTTAATAAATTGTGATGTATTATAAAGTCTCAGTGATAGCAACCACACACCTAAAAAGAAAAGAAAAAAGGACTATCTAAAATCAATCAGCAAGCAGCCAGAAAAGGGTGCCCTGTCTGAGTACTACCGTTTGCTGGTGATGAAATCCAGTATCACAATAGTATACAGAGAGGGTTGGTCAAAAGTATAGTTATGGTCACTCTAGAGCTTCGCCCGAACCTCATACGATAGGTGTAAGCACTCTCGTGAAGACAAGTACCCTCCTAAAGACCGAAGACAGAGTGGGTACATCTGTTTCAGGTACTAGGACAGCCCATCCCAGTCACCTTGTGTAAGTCCCTAAAAAGTATGGCCACTAAAGATACCTCAAATCACAGACATCATCAGGGGGGTCCACGGTCAAGGAAAGTGTGCTATATGGGTAGAATACCTAGATCCCCAATCTAGTCTCGACATCCCCGAAGGGAACCCCAATATATAACACACCCACCGGATGTAGTCGAAGGTGGGCTACCTTCTTGTGCACCCAAGTGTTGTTTCGCGCTGAGCTCCGATAAAGGAATGGTCCCGATAATATGAGTGCAGTAGGATTTCGCTCGTTAATGACTCTAGTTTCAAGTTTTGAGATCTTGGGTAGTTTTTTCACTGCTCCTAACCCAAGATCCTAGCCTGAACTACTGTTTGTGTGAGTTCAAAAAAGAGTTGATTGATTTTATTATCGCTTTATTCTTAGTGTACTTGATTATTAGTCTTGCGGAGGGGGAGTGGACGTATGAAATGTGATGAGACTCTGACTCAAGAAACCATGCAAAACATGCTCTAGATATTAAATTCGATGAAGATTGTTTCTACAGGGAGAGGTTTCTTTTCAACATCCATGCACTAACATTCAAATAGCTCAGTTCAACTTTTAAAGATTCAGACTTCTAACTACCTCTTTTAAACATTCTATGAACTGAAAATTTCAGAATAAACTCAGCTAGATGCAGAATAATAATAATAATAATAATAATTTCTCTTAAAAAGTAAATGCTTTGGACACTGACTTTTCAAACAAGAGAAACAAATATAAATGCCAGCTTAGCAGACAAGCACAGGGATTCAGTCAGCGAAAGGTACTGATGGCCAAAAAACTCTGCAACTAAAACACCATCACAGCAGTGAACAACAAGGTTTTGGTTGAGTAACGCTCTTTCTGTGAGTAAAGACAGTGAATAACGCACTGTATTTAGTCAGAGACAGCGTTATAATGCACTAGACAACCTACAGAGGTAGCATTAGCCAGGGAAAATTTCTTCAGTTGGTCAAACAGAAACAGGATTGAACTCTGCGAGCATTTGATATGTCTACTGGGCATCAAAAATGGTCGGAAGGGTTTGTGAATAGAGGAAAGAAGAGAGGAGGGAAGAAATAGTCCGGAAACTATGGGGAAACTCTCCAGCGGAGTCGCCAATTCTGCTATAGGGTAAACTTCTTGGGTTGTTGGTTTTCAAATATCCCTCTCAGGGCTTTCCGGTGCCCAAGGCAGACAGTAAGATTAGCTGTGCTGTTCACAAAGATGGCATGATCATGTTCATATTAACTTAAAATAACTTGATAGAATGCGATAGAGAATTACCTCTTTGAAAATATTGGAGTCCCTTGGAGAGCGTTAGGCAGCAAAACAAGAGTCCTTCTTCACTGGCTCCAAATCTTAGTCCTGCAATCAGTCAAAGCACCCGTGTAATTTCTAACATAACATATATCCTATCAATCAAGTCAATATATAATGAACTTCTAAATTATACACATCTAAGCCATTCATATCATACTATGTAAATGTTCGAACAATAATGACAATATTAAGCATTGAATGGACAAAACGAACACAGTTCTATTGATTTTGAAAGAAGGAGGATTACAACCGTTGGTTGTACCAAGCCCTCCTCAGTCTCCCAATCTCTCTTATCTCTCAAGTGAAGAATTCTAAGTCAACAAGCTCTCTAGGAACCTCTTTGACTCTTGGCCTTCACAATATAACACTATTCTCTATTCCACAAGTATGCAAAAACCTTTAGCAATCCTTCGACCTTCAATTAAGAGCCTTCAGCTCCTTCTTATAGGAGAGGGAGAAAGCCATTGTTGCCTTTCTCTTTCCACTAGTTTGGAATGGAAAAAACTTAGATGTTTCTTTAATCTCTATGCTTTTGCCTCCTTTGGAGTTTAGTATTTTTATAGAAATGACCAATAATGAACTGGTGCTCTGCAGTTTCTTTTGTGAACTGACTCTCTTGTGAGGGAAAGCCAGAGATTCAAATCATTCTCCGCGGGCTTTTCCCAATTCAAACTTAAAACACAGGTAACACTGCCCTTTAGTGTAAATAGAGCGTTTCCATAGCCACTAACGCAGCATATTCACTGATGTACTGCGTTATAACGCTCTTGTATTTTTCTAGATAGGCGTTACCCTGGCAGAATAGGTTTAATTTAGGTCTTTGTACTCCTTCCATATTTGTCTTCCCCTCTGAGCTGATGAGGAGGTATTTTGACCTGTAACAGCTATCATCATGAAAAAGTAACATACTCAAGGAGACAACTATCTGCTGTCTAGAGGTCCTCTCAAGGCATGGAGTTTGAAGTGCATGGGAAACTCTTATTCCCAAGTGAAACCTCCACCCCCAAGCTATCATCCATATGAAATGAGTCACCCTCCAACATGGCAACTCATGAATAATCTCCTCCACCTTTGGCTCCTGAAGTGTAGGTGTGTTGAATGAATGAACATGATAGGAAAGAAGGCCTATCCCACACTATCCTCCTCTCCACTAATGATAAGTATAGAGGGCATGCTGATCCCGAGCTGCAACATGATTGCCCTCCAATGGAAAGAAGAAGATTGAGTCTCCAAGGACCCTTCCTCCAAAGTCATGAGCCATGCCAACCCAACCCATTCCATACAAGATGAATGGCACATCATCACCATATGCCATCCAAAGTAGAAAATGGCTGAAGGTTATGTGCAAGTTTGGATGATACACATGGTCTCTCTGGTGGATACAATGTAGTCTTTTCAACTGCTGATTCAGAGCATCAAACGGAAAGTTGTCCTCCAAGGAATTTTCAGCTATGCATGTTAGCTCATCTACTATGAAGTGGTAAGAAACAATATATATTAGTTTTATACAATAAAAACAATACAACACTTGCCCAAAGTCATGTAGATATGGGTTATCATCATTAAAAAATTTGGCCCTAAAGTGACCATGAAACCCATAAATAATCTTTCTCTCTTGTGGAGCCATGCACTGTTTACATATGGTGAGGAAATACAAATACTCAATAGAGTAATCAACAGGCACGTAAATGTATTTCTTACCATGCATCATGTGTGAACTTAAGGTGAGGTCCATGAGTACGTCTCCCCATGAGAATCTTCTCATAAAAATCTATAAGGAGAGAGGGTGCATCCTCCCTTTGGAGAACTCTATCAATAGAAACATGCTATCAAGTGACATCAGTGTAGGCCTTAGTAACAAGGCTCTTGTCACTCCATGACTTCTCCCTTTGACATTGCATATGCCAAAGCCATCCACCATCATGCTTCTATGTGGGAAAACCCTCTTCCTGTATGGAAGTCTCTCATGATCCTTCAACGCTGAAGGGTAGCCTCCTTGCACCTTGAGTGTGCCTTCCTTCTCTTTATAAATTTCATGGAAAGTATGGAAAGATTTGTACCCATACTCTCCAAATTGTAACCACAACAACAAAAACTCTTGCTACACCCTCATATTTCCCTCATACAAGCCATAAATTAAGATCATGATGGTTACCGTGTATGATGCCCCATACAAAAAGGTCTTCTGTTGTTCTAACATATGGGTTCCATGCCATGCCTCCCTACTTCTTGACAAAGAGTATTACCCAAGATGGCCAAACTCTCTCAAAAGTAGCCAGCGCAACTTCGCTTATTGCTGCCCTGTGTCATAGATCTGCAAGTGGCTCACAAGCCTCTTTCTCTCCATCCACCTCCATTCATCCAAGTGTGGATGTATCCATTCATTCTTCCCCTTGGTATCTTCCCAATGAAGACTACCAATCTCCCAAAGAAAATATTCCTCTTTAGACCTCATGGAAAGTTGAGATGTAACCCCTGGGAGATCTTTCGGAAAAGACCTTTCATCAATCAATCTCTTGAACCCAAAAGAATCCAAGTGTGCTAGAGGCGAAACACCAATAGAAAGTGGCACAAAATTTATCATGGCTTCCACAGTCTTACACCCTAACTCCTCATGCTGTATGCAACTCAATAGGGGTGCAATGGAATGAATTCCCATCCCTCTAAGGTCACACAGGGCAGTGCAAGCTTGTTGTTCCACCACAACAATATGTTTTGATCCTTGACCATGTGAGGACAAATTTCCAAGGTTTTCCATAAGATTTTCTGAAATGATTGGAAATGGAAATACATGCATACCTTGGTGAGTCTTGGGAACCTCTTGTATGGATGTAGGAGTTCCTCTCTTCAATGTTTTGGCTGATCCAACTACTGCTACAGATGGTTGCCCCTCCATGATTGTGACAACGCTGGTACAAGGCTCCTCAAGTGGAGAAGGGGACTCCTCCTCCTATGATATTCTACTGTCAAATCTTCTGATTACTTGATGAGTAAAATCAGCAAAAGTATATACTCTTGCATGACTTACATGGATGATCCACCAAGAGCTTTCCTTGCCCTCCAAGTGCAGTGCTGAGATCTCCACAACCTCTTTTTCCACTACTAGATGTAGTAGGAAAAATGCTTCTAGTTTCATCACCCAAGTCTTTGTTGCACCCTCGAGTGATCCATAAAATGTAGAAAATAGGAATCTGTTGCCTCTTATCATTCTCTTACTGCATGGTCTTCTTTCTTCTCTCAGTTGAATAAACTGAGGAAAATCTACGGTCTCTTTGAGAGCCCTAGGTTGGCACTTGTATTCTTCCAAATACCCACTCAGGATCTCATGTTCCAAGTGGCATTATTTCTCTCCACTTCATCTATGAGAATAGGAAGTGCATGGATCTTCTTCTTCCTCTTGAAACATTCTAGAGGTCTCACTACAGCCCTCTCCTTCTTGAAGCCCTCTAGGAGTTTCATTGCATCTTTCTTATTTTCTCGTAGATATGAAAATAGATGAGAGTATCTCATCCTCTCCATAATTTTTCCTCCTCTTATTCTTATCTTATGATTGGATCTGAAATCCACAGGCTGAGCCAAGATAGCAGCTCCAATACCACTGTAATATCCCAAAATATGGATTTTATACAACAAATAGAATACCTTAAGATATTCCAAAGTTGGAGCTTCAGCAACTCATGAGCATGGAAATGTAGATTAGCTCATTAGATGTAAAACAAAATCTCACCAGCATATGAAAGAACCTCAGCAAGCATATGGCCTATATCCTCCTTCCCAAGTGGGGAAATGCAACAATATAGGGCATAAAACAGTTGTCTTCAGAAAATAATGCTATACCTGTGAGGATTGGGTTTTGGATCCCTTAGAATACATCATATACAACTCGCATTCAGATTTATAGGTGAAACAAATCACTCTAGCCAACATAAACAGATCTCCCCAAGTCATATCACCCTAATTAAGCCCAAACCCCATGACTTACATCAACAGAAAAGACTGAAGCACATGAAAGTGCTATTTTAATGGATTTTTATGCATTAAATAATATGACATAACAGATCTAGAGTCTAAAAGTATCCAATGGCTAAGAAAATGGAGATCCCTCCCTCTTTATACAAAAATAAGATCAACCCGGCAAGGGTTTCATGAGAGAAAAATGTACAAAGAGAAGATATGCAGATATGGATCTGAAAAATGTAGTTTTATTGTAGCACTATATATATGTGACTTAAATATACAAATAATAGAAGAAGAATGAAGTACATAGCTTCTCGGAAGAAGGGTTGGCCCTTTCTCCAAGAGACAAGCTCACAAGAAATGGATCAAACCCTGCTACTGCTGCACTATAGAAAATGACCCAGTTTCTAAAGCTAACTATGCAGTAGAGGATGTAAGGTGATGTGGCTGTTTGGTAACATCAAACCACGCTCAGTCTGGTAGCTAGCCCTACCAGAACAGGAGAGGGCTCTGTCCAGGTCAATATCAGCGGAAAGTAATCAATATGGCTTCAGATGACTGAAATAAAAACTGATTTTAGGCTAGGTTTATAAGTAAAGGAATTTGAGTTTGATTTTGAGGGGTTTTCGTTGGATCAAAGGGAAAGGCAGTTTTGAGTGCAGGGATTAGGCCTAGTTTTTGCAGAGTTCTGATTGGGGCAAGGAAGGCAAGTATTTTTATGCTTTAGGTTGATTGAATGGAAAGATCAGACTGGTGAGGAGCTGAAGAGGGAAAGAGGGTCTGAAGAGTCCTCCTCAAACAGATGAAAACATGTAAAATTAAACAAAACTAAAGGCAGAGCAAAGGAAGCTACTGAATTCTACCTTTAACACTGATTTTCTTAATTTAAGAAGAAAGGAGCAAGAAAATGGTACACATAAACATCAGTGAACTTAAAAATACATGGAGAAAAAAACCATCAAAACACAGAGCCACAAGGATCCCAAAGAGGGCTGCAAACCCTGGTCTATTCCTTTGCCAAAATTGCAGAATGAATGTACAATGAAGTGCTATGCAATCCCAAGTGTCCAACCCTAAAAATGTCTGAGAAAATACATAATATAGACAAGCCTTACCCATTCCCATGCCTCTAGGGGTTGAGCTCATAATTCTAGGAGCTGTTCCAACCATATCTAAACTAGGAACTAGAAAATAGGCCATGAAACAACTTGCCTCTATATGCTAGGAAACTGATCCATTCACTCACATTTCACCTTTTGGTGAATGAATCTTCTAGAACAAGTAAAAATGTGCCAAAATTACATCATTAACATGAAATTACATCAAGGTACATCACAAATTACATAAAAAAGTGAAACTGGCCAAAACTAGGTGAAATTCTGAGCTGTGGAGTGAAAAATAGGCCAAAATCCTCTATGCTCCGCGCCCAAAATCTCTATGGGTAGCACAAGTTTGGAGCTGTTTTGGAGGCACTTCCCGAAGTCCAAATTGAGCTCATGATAGCTCGTTGGAAATCCCTACCTGTCTAATTTCCAACCTAAGTGGAATTTATGGATTTGGTGTCCATTTTCCCCTCCAAAAGTTCAATCTCCCAAGACTGGTTCCTGTGGGTGCAAAAAGTAGCAGAAAGGCCATTTTCAAGGTGTTTTTGACCCTTTAGGCCACCCAGAACTTGACGAAATTCTTAGGCCATTCTTGAGCATGCATAAATTTTCAAAAAAAATCCAGAAATACCAAGTTTTCCCTCTGAAGAGCTGCCAATCATAAGCGCGCGCAAGGTGGCGCTACGCGTCGGGCAGAAAAACCTGTTTTGTGACCAAAAAATTTAAAAATGACAAAATTTTCTCCAAATTCCTTGAAATTTGTACTGAAGGTCCCTCATCAAGTACCATTCTCAACCAAAGAAGCTTCGGCCAAGATTTGGAGTCGATCATGCCTTTTGCGCCTCCTTAGTGCCCTTCTTAGCCTCGCTTTCAGGATCTTGATCCTTGCTTTGCAAACATGTGTGCGTTCCCAATAGTGGTTCTTCATGTGTCAGAGCATGTTATTCTTTTTTTTGCCTTCTCCAACAGCTTCTCAAGATGCATGTTGACTCTCTCCAGCCATATCTCTCTATCGGCCTCAATCTCCCACTCAATAGGTGTCATCTCGGATGGGCTTCTTCGGGCAGCTTGCCGGTTCTCACGGATGTTTTGTAACTCCATGATCGTCTGCTGATCCTCAAACTACTTATTCCACTACTCCAGATATTTTATGATCTACTGTGCTCTCTGCAACTTGTCGGTCAATGTGTTGATCTCAGTTTTCTACTCCTAAATGATCTCTCTCAGTTTTGAGTCTAGAGAGCTCAAATCCACATCAAACAACGTGAAATCAGTATCCTGGCCTCTTGAAGGGCCCTCCTCCTGCATAGGCCTCTTTCCTCTGTCCTGTACCTGTACCTGTGCTGATGATGATGGCAAAAAGACCCCTTCCACCCTGGGTAGAGATAGTACTCGTCGGGCTGCTGCAAATAATGATCAAGTGCCTCTCTGATAAGTAACAAATACTGGTACACCGATAGGCTCTATCTCGGGACCTTCAAAATGATTTGAAGGCTCACCTGCATCATGAAAAATCTCTGGAGGAGGATAAGGGGTTGTAAAGAAGTCACGGGAAATGAAATCTTCCCACGCAATGCCCTACAATCCAAGCTGATGTACCACAATCATCTTGATGAGCGCATAATGATAAATTTTGTTGTGCTGCTACTCGGGAGTCTTCTTCTGCACAAGAGTAGTCATCCTCTCTATGTTTTGGCACATGAAATATGGAATATTCATCATCCTTACTCTCGTGAAATTCATCAATAGTCGGTATGCATAAAGGCGTGAGAATCGACCCTCACAACTGAAGTATCTGATAATGAGTCTCATCAATGGTGCATAAGATTCCTTCAAGAACCAGAATGGGAATACCCTAATGAGCTGCCTCACATAGCCAGGCCTGATGTATGGCTCATAATGTACTCTATCCACCTGCTGTCTTTTGTTCCACTCCTCACCTACATTCAATATTCCTGTTGCCTGAGAAATGGTTTCTGGTGTCAAGGTGAAATTTACACCAGCGAGTGTGACCTAACCATCTCGCAAATGTAAAACAAACAACCGGGCTAACTCCTGGTGATGCTGAATCTGAGCAACCCTCTCACAGTATTGATAACATGACTACTCTCAGAAACACACCATAGCAAGTGGGCAGGCCTGTAACTGAGTCAATGAGGTTTTGAACCAGTAACCTATTCAAAACCAAGCTAGTTTGTGTGTAACTTCATGAGATAGTACTGAGTACTTGTGAGGAGTATTGTACTGAGTTTGTTACATGATTTCTCCATTATAATATACACAATAGCTGCGGGGTTTTCATCTATAAGCTTTCCCCATACATACTATGTTAATGTGTATGATGATTTGATGTGTTATCGCTTGATTTTATTTCCGCATGTGTGATGATCTGAGTTGAGTTGAGTGGAAGAGATTATGTGTTGTGTATGAAGTTAAAATAGTATGTGACCAGGATAGTCTCGGTGGATAATTAATCATTATTCAGCAAATTTCTACATGGTATCGGAGCTATTGAAGCAGAGATTGATCATCACAGTGATTACAAACTTATTTCAGTAGACAGAGTCTGCATGCGGGCCAGGTAGCCTCCGGATTCATCTTTCTTCGGAAAGTGAAAGGTCTGGTAAACGCCCCTTGCAGTCGATCTCTGTGCTAGAAATAATTTTTTCTCACGATCTAGAGCGGTTGAGCTTTGAGGTGGAATTCGAAGTTTTGCAGCAGTTTTGTTTTCTTGGTGCTAGTGTTGAAAATGTCTTTCAACGGTTTGCGACTCGAATATGCTCTTGAAGGCAGTTCGAATTATGTTGCATGGAAGGATCGCATGGAAGCAGTATTAGAAGATAATGGTTTGAAGGAGTTCGTAGATACGGATGTCCAAAAGCCCACTGATCCTGCTGAAGTCGATGCATGGCAAAAGAAGATGGCGAAGTGTCGAAGGATCCTGTTGGAAGGCGTCAAGGATCATATTGTATCCAGCCTGCATGGAAAGGCTACTCCATATTTAATGTGGAAAGCTTTGACGGATCTATTCCAGAGTAAGAGTGACCAAAGGAAGCTGGCGCTCAAAGATAAGCTCGGGAACATCAAGATGGAGAAGGGCGACAGTATCGCCAAATACCTCACGAAGTTCACTCAGTGCAGAGATGAGCTGGGAAGTGTGGGGGTGGCTGTCAAAGTTTCACTGATCGCATGCTTGGTTTCAAGTGTGCTGGGATCGGTGTGGTTCTTGGACAGCGGTGCGTCATTTCATATGACGGGAGATCGGGAGTTGTTCTCAGATCTGGAGGACAAAGATTTGGGTGTGCACATCGAGATTGGCGATGATGGTAGATACAGTGCGACTGGTATCGGTACCATATCCTTTCAGAGGGAGTCTGGTAAACCCTTTGTATTGAAGGATGTCATGCATGTACCTGGATTGAAGAAGAACTTGATCTCTGTGGGGATGTTGGAGGATAAGGGGTATGATGTGGTCTTCAGCGAAGGAAAAGCCTTCCTGCGCAGTAAGACTACTGGAGAGACCCGGAAGATAGGGGTTCGAACCAAGAACCTTTATCAGTTGCAGGTAGATGGCTGCGCAGCTATGGCATGCAAGGTGGGAGAAGTGGTGAGCCGGGATGATGAGGGCGAACTGTGGCACAGGAGATTGGGCCACCTTCACCATGGAGCTTTGAAGATCCTGCAGCAGATTTCTACTGGGCTTCCTAAGGGCACTCTTGCGCAGTCAGATCAGTGCAAGGGGTGTACTTTATGGAAGTATGTGAAAGCCACCTTTCACGAGAAGGATAGTCGCGCCACGACGATCCTTGAGAGAGTTCACACAGACGTGTGTGGTCCTTTCTCGGTTGCTTCGACAGCAAAGCACAAGTATTATGTGATCTTTGTTGATGATTTCTCTCGAAAGTGCTGGATCTTCTTCATGCAGAAGAAGAGCGATACATTCGCTAAGTTCTGTGAGTTTAAAGCACTGGTCGAGAAGGAGTCGGGGAAGAAGGTGATTGCTCTAAGGAGTGATAACGGTGGTGAATTCATCTCGGCTGAATTCAAGGAGTTCTGCAGTGCAGAAGGGATTCGGAGAGAGCTCATCGCACCCCATAACCCACAGTAGAACGGGGTGGCTGAGCGGAAGAACATAACGATCGTGGGTGCTGCACGGGCGATGTTGCATGATCAGGGCCTACCCCTTCACTTGTGGGCTGAGGCATGCAATACATCAGTGTATGTGCAGAACTGTTGTCCTCACAAGGTTCTTGGCATGAGTACACCGGAGGAGGCTTATTCTGGCAAGAGGCCTGATATTTCCCATTTGCGGATTTTTGGTTCTCCTGTCTACATGCATGTGACGAAGGATGCGAGAAGGAAGCTGGATCCGACCGCAGAGGTTGGAATATTTGTGGGGTACACTGATACACCTCACAACTATCGGGTGTATTTGTCAGACAGTCGCAAGACTGTTGTGCGACGGGATATAAAATTTCAGGAGGAGAAAGCCATGCATTGTTCGCTTGAGAGGGAGCTACACTTGCATGCAGATGAGGAGCTGTTAGTTCCTAAGGAGGAGCTTCCGGATGTGGATCAGCCACAAGAGGAGGTTCAGGAGGTGGAAGAAACCACCCAGGCAGCGCCAACCATCAGAGGGCGCATGCGCACTACAGAAGCTGAGCGACTGGCTCGGGATGCAGAGAAGGCTGTAGGACCACCTGCTGAAGACAAATACACAGAGATAAATATTGATCTACAATCGGATAATCGTTGTGTCAAAATACCTCCTCATCAGCTCAGAGGGGAAGACAAATATGGAAGAAGTACAAAGACCTAAATTAAACCTATTTCTGCCAGGGTAACGCATATATAGAACAGAACAAGAGCATTATAACGCAGTCAAGCAATACATTGGCCGCGTTAGTGGCTAGGGAAACGCTCTGTTTACACTTGATGGTCACGTTACCCGTGTTTTAAGTTTGAATTGGGAAAAGAGCGCGGAGAAAGATTTGAATCTCCGACTTTCCCTCACGAAGGAGTCAGTGCACAAAGGAAACTGCAGAAGCACCAGTTCATTATTGGTCATTGCCATAGAAGATTGAACTCCAAGAGAGGAAAAAGCATGGAGATCAAGGAAACATCTAAGCCTTTTCCATTCCAAACTAGTGGAAAGAGAAGGGCAACAATGGCCTTCTCCCTCTCTTATAAGAAGGAGCTGAAGGCTCTTAATTGAAGGTCGAAGGATTGCTCAAAAGTTCTTGCATACTTGTGGAATAGAGAATAGTGTGACATTGTGAAGGCCAAGAGTCAAAGAGGCTCCTAGAGAGCTTGTTGGCTTGGACTTCTTCACTTGGTAGAGAAGAGAGATTGGGAGACTGAGGAGGGCTTGGTACAACCGATGGTTGTAATCCTCCTTTCAAAATCAATAGACCTATGTTCGTTTTGTCCATTCGATGCTTAATGTTATATTGTTATTTCAATATTTGTTTAGTATGATATGAATGGCTCAGATGCGTATAATCTAGATGTTTATTGTTGATTTAATTGATAGAATACTTGTTATATTAGAAGTTACGCGGGTGCTTTGACTGATTGCAGATCTCAGATTTGGAGCCAGCGAGGAAGGACTCTTACTTTGCTGCTCAGCGTTCTCCAAGAGATTCCAAAACCGTCAAAGAGGTAATTCTCTATTGTATTCTTTCAAGTTGCTTCAAGCTAATATGAACATACTCATGCCATCTTTGTGAACAGCATAGCTAATCTGACTGTCTGCCTCGGGCACCGGAAAGCCCTGAGAGGGATCTACGAAAACCAACCACCCAAGCAGTTTACCCTATAGCAGAATTGGCGACTCCGCTGGGGAGTGTCCCCATAGTTTCTGGGCTATTTTTCCCTTTATTTCTTCTCTCCTCTGTTCAATATCCTTCCGACCATTTTTTGATGCCCAGTAGACATACCAAACGCTTGCAGAGTTCAATCCTGTGCCTGTCTGGCCAACTGAAGAGCTTTTCCCTGGTTAACGCGATCTATGCAGTATATCCAGTGCGTTATAACGCAGTCTAGGCTTAAATACAATGTGTTATAACGCTGTATTTTCTCACAAACAGAGCGTTACCCAGCCAAAAACCCTGTTGTTCACTTCTGTGACTGTGTTTTAGCTGTGGAGTTTTTTGGCCACCAATACCTTTCACAGACCGAATCCCTGTACTTGTCTGCTAAACTGGCATTGATTATTTGTTTCTCTTATTTAGTTAGTGTGCAAAGCATTTACTTTTTTAAAGAGAATTTTTATTTTTATTTTTCTGCATTTAAGCTGAGTTTATTCTGAAAGTTTGGTTCACAGACTGTTAAAAGAGGTAGATAGAAGTCTGAATCTTAAAAGTTGAGCTGTGTTATTTACATGTTGGTGCATGGATGATTGAAAAATAAACCTCTCCTTGTAGAAACATTGTTCATTGAAGTTAATATTTAGAGCATGTTTTGCATGGTTTATTGAGTCAAGAGTCTCACTATACTTCATACGTCCATTTCCCCTCCGCAAGACTAATAACAAAGTACACTAAAAACAAAGCGATAATAAAATCAATCTAATAACTCTTTTTGAGCTCACACAAATAGTAGTTCAGGCTAGGATCTTGGGTTAGGAAAGTGAGAAAACTACCCAAGATCTCAAAACTTGAAAACTAGAGTCATTAACGAGTGAAATCCTGCTGCACTCACATTATTGGGACCGTTCCTTTACCGGAGCTCAGCGCGAGACAACACTTGGGTGCACTAGAAGGTAGCCCGCCTTCGACTGCATCCCGTGGGTGTGTTATATATTGGGGTTCCCTTCGGGGATGTCGAAACTAGATCGGGGATCTAGGTATTCTGCCCATATAGCACACTGTCCTTGACCGTGGACCCCCCTGATAGTGTCTGTGATTTGAGGTATCCTTAGTGGCTATACTTTTAGGAACTTACACAAGGTGACTGGGACGGGCTGTCCTGGTACCTGAAACAGACGGACCTACTCTGTCTTCAGTCTTTAGGAGGGTACTCGTCTTCATGAGAGTGCTTACACCTATCGTCTGGGGTTCGGGCGAAGCTCTAGAGTAACCATAACTGTAATTTCGACCAACCCTCTTTGTATGCTATTGTGAGACTGGATTTCATCACCAGTGAATGGTAGTACTCAGACAGGGCACCCTATACTGGCTTCTTGTTGATTGATTTTAGAGAGTCTTTTTTCTTTTTAGTAAGTGTGTGGTTACTGTCACTTGAGACTTCATAATATATCACATTTTAAATAAAATTTGTTAAAATTAAATCGGTCACCGTGGCGTCCCCTGACCCACGCCGTCAGTCTAGACGATAGCAAGGTCTACCTCCTCTCACCTTAGAGGAAAGATTGAACCTTGGTGAACCCGGGCCTTCTACGGAAGAGTAGTCTCCTCTGACTAATCTGGATTCTCACATAGACCCTTATCAGCCGGAACTCCCAGAGGACCCTTTCACTGAAGGCGTTGTACCTAATTACAATCCTCCGCTCACTGATCCGTTAGGACCGGTGATAATCCAGATTCCACCGCGCCAAGATATGTCTGCGGCAACACCAACATCTATTTCTCCACCGGTATCCACAGGGTCGATACCAATGGCAACCATTCCTGGTTCACCATCATCCTCCCCGCCGGTGGTCAGTTCTATGTCATTACTGGGTAACCCCAGTAGTCAACATATGCCTACCCCTAACCCTATGGTCAACACAACTGTCAGTAGTTTACCGAACCCTTCGGCATCTACTCCTACCGTGACCACGTTGGGGACCACGGTAGCTCCTCCCACGAGCATGACTACTTTGGTGCCCTTTAGCAACCCTTTCGGTTGGAACCCTCTGTTGAGTTCAAACCCCCTGGCCACTATACCAGGGAGCAGTGTTATCAGTACGCAGGTAGCAGGGAATATTTCTCTTCCTATGCAATCCTTAGGAAAAATGGGACAACCCATTGTAAATACTATCCCCTTAAGTGGTTCAAACATAGGCGTAGGATCTATACCGTTGCCAAATTATGCAAATACTAGTATGCCTCCGGGAAACTCTATTGCATCCATTTGGACTAACCAACCCCAACCTCCGTCTGGAGTGGGAGGGCACTTTTACGCTGGGGGCAACCAACCATTTGCCCCCCAATACGCTATGCCCTATGGACAACAACCGTATGTTCCTACTCCTCCACCTATGGGAGGTTTTTATCAAAGTCCCACTTACCCTTCTGGTAACACGTGGATGGGGGACCCTATGGTCCAAATAGTCAGCCCATACTGCCTTGGTTAGACTCGGGGGCAAATCCACAATTGCCTTTCTTGGCAGCTTTGGACATACCCGACATCCATAAGCTGACAAATGACCCCATCAATCACAACTCGCTTTGGCCTCCTATACCGCATAAGATTCCTTCAGATATCCCGAAGTTCGACGGGAAGCATGGAGATGACCCGGCCGCACACATCACTACCTTCCATTTGTGGTCCATATCCAATTCCATGGTAGATGATAATGTCCGCCTTCGACTGTTTTCCCGCACCCTTACAGGCAATGCCGCCAAGTGGTACATTGAATTACCACGCGCCACCATCAATACGTTTGGCGCTTTAGCAACGGAGTTCTTAAAGAACTTTCAACTACCAATTAGAGTGGAAACCGGCACAGAATTGTTAACATCACTGCGCCAAGACACCGCCACCCACATCTCCGACCGTATTCATGAATGGAGACGTAGGAGGAGGCTTGTCAAAGCGCCAATACCGGACCACCTCTTGGCAAATTGGTTTTGCAAGTCTCTTTTACCCCATATCTCTAAAGACATTGGCCTTTCTGGTGCGGTGACAGAAGATCAATGTATTCGTCGTGCCCAACACCTGGATTTGATCTATTCACAATCCGGCACGCTTTACGATCTGCTCCCCCATGCCCCTGGTAACCCGAACCCTCCGGCTACTAAGAAAACCGGAGCTCATGCCGATGGTCTCGTTGGCGCGATCTCTGGTGTAGCCACCAATCAGTCTCGGGGGCAAACCTCCCAGCCATCCTCGGCTGCCACCGCCCCCCATAAAACGACTCCTCTCCCTTCCGCTGAGGTAAATTCGGTGCAAACCTCACAAAAACCCAACGGGAAAAATAGGAAGAATAAGAAGAAAACATCTTCTTCGGAAGAGCAGTCGAATAATCAGAATAACTCTAATCAGAAAAATGTTGCTAATGAAAAAGGAAAGGATAAACCCATGAGATTTCCTTGTAAAATCTGTGCAAAGGAACACTTGACATACAAATGTCCTCGGTTGCAGGAATGCACCGATTTAATTGCTAACAAGGATTCTCGGAGAACACCTGCCGTTCTTCACAATCCTTTCCCCAATCAACAACAACAACATCAACAGATGGTTGACAACCCGCCACAACCCCATCAATGGGGAAATGGTGGTTCGTATCCTTCCAGCGAATGACCATCTGCCATTTATGGCATCGAGAGTATTGACCTTCAAACTCGCGCCAAGCTTTATGGAACTCCTACCATAGATGCTCAGGAACCTGGAACTAGTTCCAATACGCCGCCGCCCAACGATTTGCATATCGAAAGGCCTACTGTTGAACCTGTAATTCGTCCCCCTAACGGGACACTTCGACGCACGACTCATAATACCTCTGCACGTGCAGCCCAAAACTACAATATTGTAGAAGATTTGGCGCAGGCACCGTCAGCTATGTCTGCACTTGAAGTATTACAAACTTGTCTAGCACAAAGGAAAGCCTTGCTTTCGGCCATTGGCGGAATAGACCCCCAGGATTCCACGCTAGCAATCTTTGATATGGAAAAGGCTAAACCTCGCCTCTCACATCAACTCGCATTCCAGGTGCAGGTTGTGTCGAAAGGGAGACCCATCCATCGCATTGTCATAGACGAAGGTGCTTCGACCTGCGTTATGTCACAAGCTTGCTGGCTGAATTTAGGTTCTCCTACTCTAACCCCGCCATCGAATTCCCTGAAAGCTTTCGATGGCCACACGTTCCTACCCAAAGGATACCTTGCTAGCTTTCCCGTCACTCTTGGTGGGAAAATGGTAAACGTGGACGTTGAAGTCGTAGAGCGTCATCTCGACTATAATCTATTGCTCGGTCGCAGTTGGTCTTATGCTATGACCGCCATCGTGTCTTCGGTCTTCCGACTCATCCTATTTCCATTGGATGGGAAAATAGCCACGGTCAATCAACTATCCTTCTGCACCCCTGATTATTCCACTTTACCAAGTAGCTCTGTACCCTTAATAGGAGGTGTCCCTGACTCTTACGTCAGTATCGGTACCAGTCTTCTGAAGGCATCTTCCCTACTGGGTTGTTTTCCTCTTCCGCCGCCTCAAATCCCAAACACGGTTGCAATGATATCCACCTCTTCGGATGGCTCTATCGACCCATGGATCATTCCAGCACCTTCAGAAATTGATTCCTATGGAGATCAGATGCCGCTTTCGCCGGTTGAGTTGGCTTACCAAGCCATCCAAGTCGCATCTGAACCCTCCACTGATATGGTTTCAACTACAGGTACAACCCTCTCTCCCATAACAGTTCTCTCTAAGGATCTCCTCAATGAAGTCTGGCCTACAGACAAAGCTATTCGAGAGATCATGTCATTAGAAGAACGACCTTGGGGAGAGTTCCACCATCACGCTTCGACGATTGATTCGGAGGCGATAAAAACTGAAATCCCGTCTTTTGACCAACCTGAGATAGTTCCCTCCTCTTATACGACTGTCCACACTATCGATTCAGAAGGGAACATGGGTAATCTTTCCAAGACTCTACTCATCGATATC